>CM075493.1:12820000-13420000 GCA_037950675.1 Hypophthalmichthys molitrix | reverse complement strand
CTTAGTATAGCTTTCTCTGTCAGCGTGAGTAAATCTGTAAATCTGTGAGATTTACATATGTGATAAATACAGGGAGATAGTCAGGCTGACGGGGAAGATTTCAGAATTAGAGACATGCATCCAAACTTTAATTGAGGATAGTGAGAATGCAAGGGCTTTAGATACTGTTTTGGGTGCAACTAGCTTAGTGAATTCTGTACATTGTTCGTTTCTGGCTGTAGAGCCCGCGCAGCAGGGCAATTGGGTGACTGTGAGATGGCATAGTCAAGGGGCAAAACACCGCTCTTCTGATTAGAACATCAAATGGGTTCTCCCCACTCAGTGACGCACCCACTGAGAATCCTGTTGAAAGTGCCCTAGTTAGTGGTGATTCTATCACACGGAACGTGAAAATAGAGACACCAGCCACCAATAGTCACATGTTTGCCGGGAGCCAGAGCGCCTGACATCAAAGTAAATTTAAAAGTGTTGGCTAATGCTAATCGTAAATACTCCAAGATTATTATTCACATTGGCACTAATGATGTTGAACTTTGCCAGTCAGAGATCACTAAAATTAACATTAAAGAGGTGTGTGAACTCGCAAGTACGATGTCAGCACTGTAATTTGCTCTGGCCCCCTTACTGTTCGTCGGAGTGATGAGATACTTAGCAGACTATCACCACTCAATGGCTGGCTGTCTAAGTGGTGTCCACAGAATAATATAGGGTTCACAGACAATTGTAAAAGTTTTTGGGGCAGACCTGACCTGTTGAAAAGAGATGGTATAGACTTTATCAAAGAATTTGTCGATTTTCTATCGGAGTTAGTACTGGCTGCGGATAAAGTCCTAATTGTTGGTGATTTTAATATCCATGTAGGTAATGAAAAAGACGCAGTGAGATTGGCATTTACAGACATTATAAACTCTCTTGGAGTTAGACAACACGTGTCAGGACCCATTCATCGTCGTAATCATACTTTAGATCTAATATTGTCACATGGAATTGATATGGCTGCCATTGAAATTTTGCAGCAGAGTGGTGACATCTCAGATCATTGTCTAGTCTTGTGTATACTACATTTAGCCAAGGCTGCAAAACCGCCTCTCTGCCACAAATATAGTAGAACTATCACTTCTACCACTAAAAATTGCTTTATAAATAATCTTCCTGATCAGTTTCATCTCCTTAGCATACCAGATAGCTTAGAAGAACTCGGTTACAACAGAAACTATTGACTCTCTCTTTTCCAGCACACTAGACTCCGTTGCTTCTTTGCGTTTAAAGAAGATTAAGGAAATTAGTCCAACACTGTGGTGCAACAAGCACACTCGGGCCCTGAAGAGGCATCCGACATCCGCATGACTTTTCGCATGAGTTTCTCGGCAGGCTTACGTCACGCTTCAAGTTAAGTCAAGCATGAACTCTCAACCCTCTCATGCACGCGCAGGTGACAGTTGGTTGAAAGTTTAAAATTTTTAAATATTTGGTATTTTTCTTACAAATATGTATCGTTTCACTTCAGAAGACATTGATTCATCCATTGGGGTCGTATGGATTACTGTAGTTATTGCTGCAAAAAAAAGCACAAAAAATGTGTTATTAATTAACACATCCTTTTTGAGAGTGTGTATGTGCTGTTTGATGCTTTGACTTTTAGGAACACATGAGCTTGCATAAAGCATTCCAAGAGATAGAGTTCACTAAGCTAGGCGCATCCAAAACAGTACCTCAATTAAAGTTTGGATGCGTGTCTCTAATTCAGAGATTCTCTCTGTCAGCCTGACTATCTCCCTGCATTTATCACATGTGTAAATCTCACCGCTGACAGAGAGAGCTATACTATGCATGTGACAGGAAGTGCAAGTAACAACAAATAGAGAGGATGACATGACTCACCTTGTTTGTAGAGTGATCCGACTTACCACAGTTGTTCGATGGACTCGAGTCATAGAAAAAGGAGTGCGCGTTTGCGTGAAAGAAAAGGACGGTTTGTGGCCCGGATGGCAAGCTAACAAACTAGCTAAGTGTTAACGCGCTGTGATAGCAATTTGGATTAAAAGATTAAACGCTAGTGACGTCAGATTAATGTGATAGGCAATATCAGACATATGGTGATGATAAAATAGACAAGTAATTATAATAAATAGATTCAAAACAAAGCACTACGGAGCTACAGACGCAAACTATTCAGCAGCCTACTATTAAATAATATAGAAACAAGCTTAACTAATCAGTAAGTAACATCAAATTTAGGACTAAGATAGTTCCTTATTAGCTAATCAGTAATTACAGAATGAGACTGGCATCATTAAGAACTAATAGGTAAATATGACAAATTATAAAGAATTACTAATTAATTAATAATCACAGCATTAAAGTGTCTGAGATGTGAGTAATTATATTTTTTTACTCTCAACGTGGTCATGAAATGCATCATTAATTATTCAGCTGTTACCTAGTCACTATGCAGGAACTACTAGCGATCTGGACCATTAATTTAAAGTGAAAAAGATGTTTTTCACTTTAAAATAATGGTCCAGATCACTAGTAGTTACTGCATAGTGACTAGGTAACACTTGAGTAATTAGTGATGCATTTTATGACTGTATTTATTCAGAGTAAAAATGATGACTGATTACGTCTCAGACACACGATAATGTTCTTTACAATTTGTCAGTTAGTTAATAGTTATTAATAATGCTAATCTCATTAAGTAATTATTGATTAGCTAATAAGTAACTATCTTCTAAATTTGATATTAAGCTTGTTTCTATATTAGTTAATAGTAGTAGCTGAAGTGTTAATATAGTACTACTCATTAGTCATTACTCATTAGTGTACTTCCTACATAGTTACTTATTAATGACGGACCATTATTCTAAATGAACTAACTCATTCGTAATGCATTAAAGAAATAACACATAATATGTGCAGTGCATTGCATTGCAGTACCTTAATCCGTTGTGCAGTGAAGAGGTAACATGACAGGTGCTTGT
Organism: Hypophthalmichthys molitrix; assembly: GCA_037950675.1. Lineage (NCBI taxonomy): Eukaryota > Metazoa > Chordata > Actinopteri > Cypriniformes > Xenocyprididae > Hypophthalmichthys > Hypophthalmichthys molitrix. The sequence continues at coordinate 13,417,019 of CM075493.1, read as the reverse complement.
TTCACTGCATTGCACACAAGAATGAACTCTTTCCTTTGTGCATTGAAGAGAAAACAAATCACGTATGCTGTTGCATTGCAATAAATACAAGAACTAACTGTGTCATTGCATGCAATAATTAACTTATATTGTGCATAGAAAAAATTAATACATGTCCTGTTGCATTGCAATAAATACAATAACTAAATCATTTCGTTTGTGCATTGAAGAGAGAACATAGTGCTCTTGCATTGCATATAAGATCTATCTTATTCCGATATGCAATAAGAGGTAACATATATGTGACGTTGCAATGCAATGCATAAAAAGAGTATAAGCTATGCGCTGTTTCATTACATTGTATAAAAAAAAACTAACTTATTACGTTGTGTATAGAAGAGATGACGCATGACAGGTGCTTGTTGCGCTGCATTGCATACAAGAACGAACTCTTTCCTTTGTGCACTGAACAGGGAAAACAAAGCACATATGCTCTAAGTACTTTGCAATAAGTACAAGAACTAACTGTTTCATTACATTCAATAATTAACTTACGTTGTGCACAGAAAAAAATAATACAACGTCCTGTTGCATTGCAATAAATACAATAACTAAATCATTTCATTTGTGCATTGAAGAGATAACATAACATGGTAACACTTTACATTAAGGTTCCCTTTGTAAAGGGTTTATAAAGGTGTTAATGAGTAATAAGTCATTTACAAATGCATTATAAATCATTAATAATGCAGTTATAACTGCATGAATAAAAAGGGCAACTTTAATGCAATACCTGCCAAATAGTGAGCCGTTTTTAACTCACATGTTATAAATGCTTAATGAATGTATTTATTAACACTTATTTAACTCAAAGCCAGATTCCTGGTTTATTTCATGATGCAGCAAAAATTTACTATCATAATTAGACTGTATTTGTGCTTTTCTTATTAATATCTCATGACTGCCACTTTTCTTACTATGTTGCTTACCAGAAGTTTCTGTCTTACCCATGATACTCTCCAAAAAGGTCATGATGCCTATCCACAGCAGTGTATAAAAACTGATTTCTTGTTTTTTAAAGATGAAATTCCAACTTTATTTTGAAAATAAAACAAAAGATAATAACCATAACTTGATTAGATATTAATAATGAAAAATTTAATTCCAGTATTAGTTACCTGTGAACCTTAATGTAGGGTGGACACTTGTGAACCATTTATTCATGAGTTATAAACATTAATAACCTGTGAAAGTGAACCTTAATGTAAAGTGGAAACCTGTGAACCATTTATTAATGAGTTATAAACATTAATAACCTGTGAAAGTGAACATTAATGTAAAGTGAACACATGTGAACCATTTATTAATGAGTTATAAACATTAATAACCTGTGAAAGTGAACCTTAATTTAAAGTGGAAACCTGTGAACCATTTATTAATGAGTCACTTAAAGGTCTCACTTATAGTGCACTCCTTTTAGATTTTTTTTATATTTATTAGAGATGCACCGACACTAAATTTCTCCACCAATACCGATATCTGATTATTCAGAGTGATATCTGGAAGTGCAAATAAAAACTTTCTCTCCATTTTATCAACTTATGTCAAAGTAACTGCTATCAGTTATAAAACATTATTCAATTTAATATTAACACATTAAATTCTGAAGATTAAACGAATATTTCTTAATTTTCTGAATGTTATTAATTCATATAATGACTGTTAATATTGAACATCATTGATTGACAGGATATATTGACCCTGATTATTGGCTGTTTTTAAACTATCAACCGATAGCCGATGGTGTGAAAATTAGCTTTTATCGGCCAATATATAGGTGCATCTGTAATATTTATTACAATAAAATGTCAAATCATATGTAAAAATTGTTATTTTTCACTACTGTAAATGAGCTCATACACAAAATATGTCATCATTTTGAAGCTCAATAGCATTTGAAGAGAATAGCAGATATAGCTTCTACGGAACTGTTAGATATGCTATATAGCATAACTGATAGTTTGAGAAGATAAATAAATAAAAAATTAAATAAATATATAAACAGTCATTCAATAATTCATCCCTTTGCCACCTAGAATGCTATGTTTACATATGATTTTATAGTTTATTTTGATAAATATAAAACATGTAAAATGTGCACATTATAGTTAATGTGTACATTACAGCACCTAGGTGAACACTTTTGGTTTTATGATTTAAGTCATTCAGTTCAAATGCTATTAAAGTTAGAAACGTGTATACCAATGTCGTATGTAACTTTGAGACGGTCCCTAAATTTGCGAATATTGAACGTCCAACGTTAAACCAACTTTGTCGCAGTGTATCAGATTAAGGCAGCTGTAAACAGTGAGAGATCTTGTGGCAGGCGCGACGCTAAGATGTGGCTGGCGCGATGCTAGTAGGAGCCACGAGACGCGCTCCATTATGGACAAAAAGAGCGAACAAAATATAAGTTAAGATGACAAATAGTGCAATCCTGCTCTTATTTATTTATCCGTTAGCTCGCGTGCATCAATCAGAGTGTCTGGTAGCTATAAACAGTGAGAGATCTTGAGGCTGGCGCGACGCTAGTAGGAGCCACGAGACGCGCTCCATTATGGACAAAAAGAGCGAATAAAATAAGATGACAAATAGTGCAATCCTGCTCTTATTTATTTATCCTTTAGCCCGCATGCATCAATCAGAGTGTCTGGTAGCTATAAACAGTGAGAGGTCTTGAGGCAGGCGCGATGCTAGTAGGAGCCACGAGACGCGCTCCATTATGGACAAAAAGAGCGAATAAAATATAAGTTAAGATGACAAATAGTGCAATCCTGCTCTTATTTATTTATCCTTTAGCCCGCATGCATCAATCAGAGTGTCTGGTAGCTATAAACAGTGAGAGATCTTGAGGCAGGCGCGACGCTAGTAGGAGCCACGAGACGCGCTCCATTATGGACAAAAAGAGCGAATAAAATATAAGATGACAAATAGTGCAATCCTGCTCTTATTTATCTATCCGTTAGCTCGCGTGCATCAATCAGAGTGTCTGGTAGCTATAAACAGTGAGAGATCTTGAGGCAGGCGCGACGCTTAGTAAGAGCAACGAGACGCACTCCTTTATGGGCAAAAAGAGCGAATAAAATATAAGTTAAGATGATAAATAGGTACATAAGAGCAGGATTGCACGCATGCATCAATCGGCATATATCATATATGCATCATATAACCGTGGCAGGTCCCGAGGCAGGCGCATATAACCGTGGCAGGTCTCGTGGCAGGCGCGCATGACGGTGGCAGGTCCCGTGGCAGGCGCATATAACGGTGGCAGGTCCCCTGGCAGCTCCCCCTGCCACGCAAAGATTTTAGTCCCTCTCCACTTTCATGAGAAGAAGTGGCGCAGTTACCAGTACTGTTCCAACGTGTTCTGAAGTGAAATTTTGTGTTTTATGTTACTGATTTGATGGGTAAGCTAACTGAGGTGACATTGCAGACTATGTTTTTCAGGTGTTTATATTATAATCGCTGTGTTAGTTTGTATATTATATGTGTAATCGCTGTGTTAGTTTGTAGTTATATTAAACAAATAACCGCTCCGGCGCTATCGCTTCTGTCGCGCGCAGGTACTGTATGAATGGCCAAATACTAAAGTTACAGTATCCTTTATCATGATATCAAGAATAATTATGAATTGCTTATTAATATTTCAACAATAAAATATGTCACCCGGGGAAAAAAAAAAAGATCTTCTGTGTGTGCTTTAATAAATACATGATTCACGTGTGTTCACTTTACATTAAGGTTCACTTTCACAGGTTATTAATGTTTATAACTCATTAATAATGGTTCACATGTGTTCACTTTACATTAAGGTTCACTTTCACAGGTTATTAATGTTTATAAGTCATTAATAAATGGTTCACAGGTTTCCACTTTACATTAAGGTTCACTTTCACAGGTTATTAACGTTCATAAGTCATTAATAAATGGTTCACAGGTTTCCACTTTACATTAAGGTTCACTTTCACAGTTTATTAATGTTCATAACTCATTAATAAATGGTTCACAGGTTTCCACTTTACATTAAGGTTCACTTTCACGGGTTATTAATGTTCATAACTCATTAATAAATGGTTCACAGGTTTCCACTTTACATAAAGGTTCACTTTCACGGGTTATTAATGTTCATAACTCATTAATAAATGGTTCACAGGTTTCCACTTTCCATTAAGGTTCACTTTCACAGTTTATTAATGTTTATAACTCATTAATAAATGGTTCACAGGTTTCCACTTTACATTAAGGTTCACTTTCACAGTTTATTAATGTTTATAACTCATTAATAAATGGTTCACAGGTTTCCACTTTACATAAAGGTTCACTTTCACGGGTTATTAATGTTCATAACTCATTAATAAATGGTTCACAGGTTTGCACTTTACATTAAGGTTCACTTAAACGGGTTATTAATGTTTATAACTCATGAATAAATGGTTCACAAGTGTCCACCTTACATTAAGGTTCACAAGTAACTAATACTGGAATTAAATTTTTCATTATTAATATCTAATCAAGTTATGGTTATTATGTTTTATTTTCAAAATAAAGTTGGAATTTCATCTTTAAAAAAAAAACAAGAAATCAGTTTTTATACACTGCTGTGGATAGGCATCATGACCTTTCTGGAGAGTATCATGGGTAAGACAGAAACTGGTAAGCAACATAGTAAGAAAAGTGGCAGTCATGAGATATTAATAAGAAAAGCACAAATACAACACCCTTCATTCTAATTATGATAGTCAATTTTTGCTGCATCATGAAATAAACCAGGAATCTGGTTTTGAGTTAAATAAGTGTTAATAAATACATTTATTAAGCATTTATAACATGGGAGTTAAAAACTGCTCACTATTTGGCAGGGATTGCATTAAAGTCGCCCTTTTTATTCATGCAATTATAACTGCATTGTTAATGATTTATAATGCATTTGTAAATGACTTATTACTCATTAACAAACACCTTTATAAACCCTTTACAAAGGGAACCTTAATGTAAAGTGTTACCCATAACATATATTCTGTTGCATTGCATTGCATTCAAAATCCTAACTAACTTATAAACTTATTTCGTTGTGCATTAAAGAGGTAACACGTGCTTTTAAATTGCAATGCATAAAATAATGCATATAAGGTATGTTCATTGCTTTGTGCATAGAATAGAAAACACATAAGATATGTGCTTTTGCATTGCATTGCATTAGGTAATACAAACGTTCTGTTGCATTCGAATGCATACAAGAAGTAACATACCTTGCACTGTATACAAGAACTAACGTATTCCGTTATGCAATAAAGATACAACACATAACATTGCTGCTGTGGAATTGCAATGCATGTAAGAACTAACTTTGTACCCTGAATTATCCTTGTACACTGACGTTCAATATGTGCATTGCATCACATACACAAATCCGTTGTGCAGTGAAGAGATAGACAAACATATGTGCTCTTTCATTGCACTGTATAACTAGCTTATTCCGTTCCGTTATGCACGGAAGAGATACCATACATGCTGTTGCACTGCAATTAATACAATAACTAACTCATTCCGTTAGTACATTGAAGAGATAATAACGTACATTGCTTTGCACACAATATCTAACTTAATCCGTTGTGCAGTGAAGAGATTAACATACAATATGTCTTGCTACGAATAGATAACATGTTGCTTTGCCACAAGAATTAACGCATGCCGTTGTATTCAATATCTAAATTATTCTGTTTTGTATTAAAGAGGTATATGTGCTGTTGCATTGCAGTACATATAAGATCTACCTTAATCCGTTGTGCAGTGAATAGAAAACACATAACATACCTGCTGTTGCATTGCAATAAATACAATGACTAACTCATTTCGTCTGTGCATTGAAGAGAGAACATATTGCAACAATGCCTTGCATTGCATATAAGATCCAACTTTTTCCGATGTGCAATAAAGAGGTAACATATATGTGCCGTTGCAATACAAAGCATAAAAAGAGTACATATAAGATATGCGCTGTTTCATTACATTGTATACAAGAACTAACTTATTACGCTGTGCATAGAAGAATAATTTACTGCAATACAATGCACGTTATGTTATATCTCAATGCATAACGAATGAGTTAGTTCATTAATCGTAACACCACATATGTTATGTGTTCTCTCTTGAGCATAAGGAATAGTTTCTGTATACAAAGAAAGGAAACAGTGCATAACTTACATGTTGCAATGCAATGCAACAAAACATTGTTATATTAATTTCTTCTATGCACAGCCTATTAAGATAACTATCGTATGCAATGCACTGAAGTACTTGACACATTACAATGCAACAGCACGTTATATTATTTCCTCTATGCACAACGTCATAAGTTACTTATTGTATGCAATGCAATGAAACAGTTAGTTCTTGTGTTTATTGCAATGAACCAGCATAATTTGATTTGTTTTCTCGTCAATGCACAAAGGAAAGAGTTCATTCTTCTATGCAACGCAGTGCAACAGGCACCTGTCGTGTTATTTCTTCACTGCAAAACGGAAATTACTACAATGCACGTTATATGTTATAACAATGCATAACCGATGAGTTCATTGCAACACCACGTTATGTGTTGTCTTTTTAATGCATAAGGAATAAGTTAGTTTTTGTATTCAATGAAAGGAAACATAACATGCATAACATGTTGCAATGCAACAAAACATTGCTATATTAATTTCTTCTATGCACTGAAACAGTTCTTGATGCATTGCTATGCCACAGCACATATGTTATATTAATTTCTTCAATGCACAACGTAATAAGTTATTTATTGTACGTATATTATATATATTGGATGAGATCATTTATTCATCGCAACACTACGTGTTATCTCTTAAGTGCATAATGAGTAATTTAGTTCTTGTATACAATGCAATGAAACAACGCATACCTTATATGTATTCTCTTATGCATTATAATGCTACAGCTCATGTTACGGCTTTAATGCACAACAGAATAATTTAGAGCTCACTCTGATGTTACTTCACCCATACATAAGCCCATGTTTGACCTTCTTAACATATTTCTGGCAAATTAGTTCTCAATCATGAACTTTTTATACATACACATTGACTTCTTCTGATTTTATTTCAGCCATAGAGAAGTCCATATTAGACCTACTTAAAGTTTTTCTTTCCCAACAGTCCTCAATCGTGAACTTTCCATAATACATGCGCATTGCCTCACTCAGATGTTTCTTCAGCCATACATGCCTATAATTGCCCTAATGAACATATTTTTAGGCCTTGATCATTTAAACATACTCATTTGACTCCTGATTGTACGTCAGCCAAAGAGTATTGCATATTTGCTACTGAACAAATTTCTGGAAAATTAGTCCTCAATCATGAACTTTTTGTACAAACACATTGACTGCTTCTAATGATACGTCAGCCAAAGAGTATTGCAAATTTGACATAATGGACATATTTCTGTCCAAAGAGTACTCGATCTTGAACTTTTTATACATTACTATTGACTCCTTTTGATGATACATCAGTCATAAAGTATTGCATATTTGACCAAATGAATATGTTTCTGGCAAATTAGTCCTCAATCGTGAACTTTCTAGACATACTCATTGACATAACTTTTTAAACATTGCTATTTACTCCTGATGATACGTTAGCCATAGAGTATTGGATATTTGACCTAATGGATATATTTCTGGCCCAATATTATTCGAATTTGAACTTTTTATACATTTCTATTCACTCCTTCGGATGTTACTTTACCCATACAGAAGTCCACATTAGACCTAATGAACATCTGAACATATACATCTGATGCTGGATCAGCCAGACAGTAGTCCACATTTGACAGACAGAACATATTTCTGACCATACAGGATACTGAACTTTTTTATATACTCATTGACTTCTTCTGTTGTCACATCAGCCATATAAAAGTCCATATTTGACATATTGAACATTTTTCTGACCCTAGATTCCTTGATCATGAACTTTTATTACAGACTCATTGACTCCTTCTAATGTTACATCAGACGGACAGTAGTCCAAACTTGACATATTGAATATATTTCTGGCCTAAGAGTACTGGAACTTGAACTTTCTAAAAATACACATTGACTACTTCTGATGTTACATTAGCCAGACAGAAGTCCATATTCGACCGACTGAACATATTTCTGACTCAAGAGTACTCGATCTTGAACTGTTTATACATATTCATTGATTCCTTGTGATGTTTCTTCAGTCATACAACAGCCCATATTTGACCTACTGAACATTTCCCTTTCGAAGGGAACTCCACACTGCGTCCAATAGGATCGCTTTGGGAACGCCGTCAGCATGATTGCGTCTGATGCACGTATGTCAACTTAGCCAATGGGGAAAGTGAACGTCACGGGTGGGTGACATTACGACCAGGAAAGGATAAATACACATCCGGCCAGACCGGCTTCAGCTTTACTGCCTCAGCAAAGTGTTCTGTGTCAAACTGTGTGTCTTATTTATTGTTGTCTGTCAGTTACATTATACAGAAGCATTCACAGTCATGGTGAATACATCCGCATTTAAACAGTGTACTCCTCCGTGTCCCCGCTTCCTTACAGGTGGAGATACACATGATTTGTGTGTGATGTGTTTGGGAGTGGATAATGCTCTTTCAGCCTTCGAGGGGGCTGATTGCGAGCATTGTGAGAGGCTGCTGCTTCGCACACTCCGCTCCCGCCTGTCACTCTTTGAGGAGAGTGATCAGGCTAGCGTTCCCTCTGGCTCTGGACCCGCTGCTGCCGAGGCACAGCGGAGAAAGAGATCATGGGGATTGCAGATGGATCTCTCGGAGGGGTTGGAGATGGGCGCAAGCGCTCTTTCTCTGCCCTCACCAGGGAGATCTGTCGCTCAACCTCTGGTGTCGGAAGCCCGCGCTGCGACTTCTTCCACCCAAGGAGAGAGTCTGTCGCTTCAACACTCCAGTTCTGAGGAGGTGGATGTGTTGAGCGTCGGAATGAGGGAAGATGATTCGCCATCTCTTTCCCCAGCATATGAGGAGCTGGTGGAGGTGATAACTCGCGCTGTTGCCAAACTGAATATTGAATGGCCGGCCGAGAAACAAGGCGCTCATCCCAAAAGCAAATTAGACAAGCGCTTTCTCACACCAAATATATCACCTTCACCACGGGGCCTTCCGTTTTTTCCCGATTTGCACAGTGAGCTGTGTAGATCGTGGAAGAAACCATATTCTTCACGTGTCTTCAGCCCTCAAGTGAAAACATACAGCGATATAAGAGGGCTGAAAGATTATGGTTATGGGGCGGTGCCGAGGGTGGATCAGACGCTTGCGAGCTATCTGTCCCCCTCGACAGCATCGTCCATGAAGGCCCCCACACTTCCCACTAAGCCATTAAAGACCACATCAGGGCTAGTTGGGAAAGCTTATACGGTGGCAGGTCAGGCTGGTGCTTGCTTACATACCATGAGCATATTGCAAGCATATCAAGCCGACCTGCTGAGGGATTTGGATGGCGGTGAAGGGATTGGCCCTGACGCCGTTCGTGAACTGCGTCGAGCCACAAATTTGTCTCTTAGAGCCACCAAGGAGACTACTAGAGCTATTGGGCGGTCCATGGCAGCCTTGGTGGCAACAGACAGGCATCTGTGGCTCAGTCTAACAGATATGAAAGACAAGGACAGGGCCTTTCTCCTTGATGCTCCGCCTGAGCCTTCTGGTCTGTTTGGCGACGCTGTCAACACAGTCGTCGACAGGTTCCAGGAGGCAAAGAAGCAAGCAGAGGCATTTAAGAAATATCTACCGCGCCGCCACCAACCCTCTGGGGCTGCTGGGCGTGAGCAGCCCCAGCTGTCAAGCTCCTCATATAGGCAGCAGCAAAAGGAGAGTGTCGCTTCTCATGCTCCACCTCAAAGATACGGTGGGCCGGGTCGGCACTCTCAGCCCAAGCCTTCTAAGCAGAAGTAGTAGATTTTTAGTAGATTTTCTGGCAGAGTGGAAATTTCTACCAAATATATCGGTATGGGTCCTACGAACGATAGAGAAAAGGTACAGAATTCAGTTTGGGTTCCGCCCACCTCGATTCAACAGGGTGCTACATACATTAGTGCATCCCGAGCAGGCTCTGATAATGGAACAAGAAGTAAAGACCTTACTTGTGAAGGAGGCTATAGAACAGGTCCCTGTAAAAGACAGAGAGTCAGGTTTTTACAGCCGATACTTCTTAGTTCCAAAAAAGGATGGAGGGTTGCGTCCCATATTAGATCTTCGCCATCTGAATCGCACAGTCAAGAAACTAAAATTCAAAATGTTGACGCTAAGTCAGAAATGGCAGTTCGGCATCGAGATGTCGTCCTCGCTCATTTCCAAAAGTTGGGGTTGAGACTGAACGCAAAAAAGAGTGTGCTTTCTCCGGTACAGAGGGCCACTTTTCTGGGCATGGTTTGGGATTCAGTGACGATGCGGGCATGTCTTTCGCCCGCTTGCATCACTCCTATTCTATCAGTCGTGAAAAGAGTAAAGCTAGGCCAGTCATTCACTGTGAAACAGTTTCAAAAACTGTTGGGGCCAATGGCAGCAGCATCCAACGTGATACCTTTTGGCCTGCTGTACATGAGACCCTTACAGTGGTGGCTCAGGACCAAAGGGTTTTCCCTGAGGGGGAACCCCTTTCGTATGATCAAGATCACGTGGCGGTGCATCCGCGCCTTGGTTATATGGAAGAAAAACTGGTTCCTGTCTGAGGGCCCTGTGTTAGGAGCTCAGTGTCGTCGAGTTAATCTCACGACAGATGCCTCTCTCACAGGCTGGGGAGCGGTAATGGAAGGCTGCTCAGCTCAGGGTCTGTGGAGGGACCGTCAGCTCTCATAAATTGCCTGGAGATGATGGCGGTCTTCAATGCGTTGAAGTTCTGCCTCCCAGACCTGAGAGGCCATCATGTGCTGGTCCGGACAGACAACACATCGGTGGTCTCTTATATAAATCAACAGGGGGGTCTGTGTTCGCGTCCACTATGCAAACTGGCGCACCAGATCCTCCTGTGGTCCCTGGGGAAGTTACTCTCTTTGAGGGCAATCTATATCCCTGTCGAGACAGGGGCTGAGGCCAGGAGAATGGAGACTTCACCCCAAGGTGGTGAAGCTCATTTGGGAGATATATGGCCAAGCAGAGGTGGATCTGTTTGCGTCTCAGGATACGACGCACTGTCCACTTTGGTTCTCCCTGACGCATCCAGCTCCTCTGGGACTGGATGTCATGGTACAGACGTGGCCGAGGCTGTGTCTGTACGTGTTTCCCCTAGTTGTTCTGCTCCAGGGAGTTCTGGAGAAAATTCGCCGGGAAGGGATAAGTCTACTGCTAGTAGCACCTTACTGGCCGAGCTGGATTTGGTTCTCGGACCTTGTAGCTCTGCTCGATGTCTCACCTTGGAAGATTCCGATCAGGAGGGATCTTCTATCTCAGGCGGAGGGCTCAATATTTCACCCCCGCCCAGAAATGTGGAACTTGTGGGTTTGGCCTCTGAGGGGGCCAAGCTCATAGAATCTGGTCTCTCAACTGAGGTTGTAGAGATCATCCTTAGCTCCAGAACTCGCTCCACAAGAAAACTTTATGCCCTGAAGTGGAAAGTGTTCACTTCTTGGTGTCAAGAACGACAGCTAGATCCAGTTAACTGCCCTATTGGTTCAGTGCTAGATTTTCTACAAGATCGTTTCTCTTCTGGGTTGACCCCTTCTACACTAAAAGTGTATGTGTCTAATATTTCGGCTTACCATGCCCATGTGGATGGTACCACTGTGGGGAAGAACCCATTAGTAATCCGTTTCCTGCGTGGCACCCTGAGGCTGAGGCCTACAGTGCACACTAGAGTTCCTGCTTGGGATTTGGCTATCGTGTTGGAAAGTTTATCATCGGCTCCGTTCGAGCCACTGGATACCATCTCAGAAAAGTTTCTGACTCTAAAAACTGTTTTCCTTCTTGCCATGTCTTCCTTAAAGAGTGTAAGCGACCTTCAGGCCCTATCTATATCCCCCACGTGCTTGGAATTTGCACTAGGGATGGTCAAAGTTTTCCTTTACCCTAGAGTAGGGTATTTCCCGAAAGTGCTGACCAATGTTCCACGGCCTATAGTGCTGCAGGCTCTCTGTCCTCCTCCATTTCAAAATTCGGACCAGGAAAAGTTGAACCTTTTATGTCCAGTGCGAGCACTGGATGCTTATGTCCACAGAGCTGCCCTGTGGAGAAAAGCGTATCAACTGTTTGTCTGTTTTGGGCCGCATAACAGGGGTCACCCTGCGTCCAAACAGACAACGAGCAAGTGGATAGTCGAGGCTATTTCACTGGCTTATGAGTTTTTTGGCCAGCAATGCCCTTTAGCTGTCAGAGCTCACTCTCCTGCTTCTCACTCTTGTCTCCTGAGACAAAATCTCTAACACAATAGTCTCTTTTAAAGTTTTAGAAGAGATCTCACTAACATCACACACTGTGCTCAGATTTTTCTCCTCATTTGTGTCCTCTTAAAGTTTAGATGAGATCTCAACAACTTTAAAAATGTGCACCAATAAAGTAAAAAATAAATAAATAACAGTCCATAATTTCAGCGTATTAAGAGTGAAATTATGCAGAAATAAGGTTAACATTATTCTTAATTGTAGATATAATAAGAAATGTTTGAGTTCACATTGAGACATTTGACTTGGTATACACATTGCAAAGTTGTTGAGATCACTTTTAAAATTTAGAGGAGACAAGAGTAAGAGCACCTTAGAGTCTCTAGCTAAGGAGAAAATCTGAGCACAATGTGCAATGTTACTGAGGTCTCTTCTAATACTTCAGAGAAGACAAGTGTTAGACCAATGGAGTCTTTAGTTTAGGAGAAAAATCTGAGCACAGTGTGTGATGATGTTGAGATCTCTTCTGAATCTTTAGAGGAGACAAATGTGAGACCACCAAAGTCTCTATCTAGGGAGAACAATATGAGCACAGTGTGTGATTTTGTTGAGATCTCTCCTGAATCTTTCAAGGAGACAAATGTGAGACCACCAAAGTTTCTACCTAAGGAGAAAAATCTGAGCACAGTGTGTGATGTTGTTGAGATCTCTTCTAAAGCTTTAAAGGAGACCATTGTGAGAGTGTTAGTTTTTGTGTGTGTGTGTGTGTCTCAGGAGACAAGTGTGTGAAGCAGGAGACTCAAGCAAAAGTCTTCATTTGATGTTAAAGTAACCTCATTTATGTCTAGGAGAAACATTTGAGATGTTCAAGAGATCTCACTTTTGATTTTTCTTTTCATATGGGTGTTTCTGGCACAAGAAGTCTATATTTGAACAACTGAAAATATTTTGATTATGAACTTCAAATCATACTCATTGACGCCTTCTGATGTTAAATCAGCAATACAGTAGTCCATATTGACCTAATGAACATTTTTCTGTCCCAAATTCTTTATCTTGAACTTTTTTTATACATGCTTATTGACTACTTCTGATGGTACATAAGCTAGACAATAGCCCATATTGGACCTACTGAACATATTTCGGGACCAAGAGTCCTCGATAATGAACATTCTATAGATACTCATTGACTGCTTCTGATGATATGTCAGCTATACAATAGTGCATAAGTGACATAATGAACATATTTTTGGCCAAAGAGTATGTTGTTACATGATGTTACATCAGCTATTCAGAAGTCCATGCTTGACCTAGTGAACATATTTCTGGCCAAAGTGTACTCGATCTTTACATTTCTATACACACTTATTGACTCCTTCTAATGTTACATCAGACAGACAGAAATCCATTTTTGAACAACTGAAAATATTTCTGGCCAAAGAGTCCCTGTTACAATACAGACGGGGCAGAGGCAGAGATAACAGATAACAGACTTTATTTTTCACACACAGCAGAGGTAATGGTGATGCAGGTGAGTGAAGATGAATGAAGTTAGATGTTGAGGTGATGATGAATAGTAATACTGTCCTTTGGGTGATTTGCAGAAGAGAAGATCCGTGGAGAGGTGCTGGAATGGTTGACGAGGAGGATTGGAGACACTCACACACAAACTGGAACAACACAGGGAGACGAGGAGACTTGGAGACGATGGAGACAGGTAAGTAGTTTTCAACTGGAGTCCAAGAGGTAAGCATTTAGGGTACTTAATGCGTACGAGACCGGACAGTGACTGAGTGAGTGTGAGTGTCTTTTATGTGGGTGAAGATTGGAGTGCTGATGAGGTTCCCATGAGCGTTCTTCGGGGCCGTAGCCCTCCCAGTCGACCAGATATTCTAATAGACCACCACGGCGTCGGGAGTCCAAGATCTCATGAACCTCATATGCGGCGCCGTCGTCCAGGATGAGTGGAAGGGGGGGTTCGGAGGCTGCCACGTCAGGTCCTGTGGAGGGAGAAACAGAAGGGTGGTGAGGCTTAAGTAGTGAGACATGGAATGTAGGATGAATTCGATAGTGAGGAGGTAGTTGAAGTTGATACGTGACTGGGTTGATCTGCTTGCTGATGGTGAATGGACCAATGAACCTGGGACTCAGCTTCCGGCAGGGCAGACGCAGGCGGATGTCCCTGGTTGACAGTCAGACCTTCTGACTGGGCTGGTAGGAGGGAGCTTCGGACCGGCGAAGGTCTGCTGTCATCCTGCGTCTGCGCAGGGCTCGCTGCAGTTGGTGATGCGCTGAGTCCCAGACCCTCTCGCTCTCTCTGAACCAGTAATCCACAGATGGTACGTCAGAGGGTTCCCCAGACCAGGGGAACAGTGGGGGTTGGTAGCCGAGTACGCATTGAAATGGTGTAAGGCCGGTGGAGGGCTGACGGAGAGAGTTTTGGGCGTACTCGGCCCAACCCAGGTACTGGTTCCAAGAGTCCTGGTGGTCATGACAGAAGGTACGGAGGAAGCGACCGATCTCCTGGATCTTCCTTTCCGTCTGCCCGTTCGACTGCGGATGGTAACCGGATGTTAGGCTGACGGTCACACCTAGGAGTGAGAAGAATGCCCTCCATACCTTTGAGATGAATTGCGGTCCCCTATCGGAGACAATGTCCTCTGGGATACTAAAGTATCGAAACACGTGATTGAAGAGAAGCTCAGCCGTCTCCAAGGCAGTGGGTAGGCCTCTTGCCGGTATTAGGCGGCAGGACTTTGAGAACCGGTCCACTACCACAAGGACGCAGGTGTTGTTGTTGGAGGCTGGGAGATCGGTGATAAAATCGACCCCTAGGTGTGACCAGGGTCGGTTGGGAACGGGCAGAGGTAAGAGCTTGCCGGATGGTAAGTGGCATGGGCTCTTTGAGATGACGCATTCCTTACAGCCCTGCACGTACCTTCTGACATCAGCTGCCATGTTGGGCCACCAGAAGCATTCCCTCAGCAGCGAGAGGGTTTCATTGGCCCCCGGGTGACCAGTGCCAAGTGACGTGTGGGCTGAGTGGATGAGAGGAGTGCGTCGTGATCTCGTGGTGTAGCACAAGCCTGGTGGGCAACCCGGCGGAGCGTTGGTGGAGGCATTGGAGGAGGGTAAGGTCTCCTCTGACCAGGAAATGGGGCTGACAATGAGTTCTTTTGGAATGATGGTTTCAGGATCTTCGGTATTTTCTTCTGGAGCGTGGAGACGGGAGAGAGCATCTGCTTTAACATTTTTGGGACCGGGGCGGTAAGTTATGGTGAAGTTGAACCTGGTGAAGAACAAGGCCCAGCGGGCTTGTCTAGGGTTGAGTCTTTTAGCAGAGCGTAAGTATTCAAGGTTTTTATGATCTGTAAGGACTTGGAAGGGATGTTTGGCTCCCTCCAGCCAATGCCTCCACTCCTCCAGGGCGAGTTTCACGGCTAGGAGTTCCCGGTTACCGATATCGTAGTTCCTCTCCGCCGGGTTGAGCTTGCGGGAGAAGAAGGCACATGGATGGAGTCTGCTGGGATTCCCCTGCTGCTGGGACAACACCGCTCCTACTCCGGTGGTGGAAGCGTCCACCTCGACAACGAAGGGCAGCTCTGGGTTGGGGTGGACGAGGAGAGGAGCGGTGGTAAAGGCTTCTTTTAGGCGTTGGAAGGCCTCCGTGGCCTCAGGGGTCCAGGACAGAGACTTGGGCTTATTACGGAGCAGGTTGGTGAGTGGACTGGCAAGGGAGCTGTAGTTGTGTATGAATCGGCGGTAGAAGTTGGAGAATCCGAGAAAGCGTTGTAAGTCCTTGATGGATGAGGGAGTTGGCCAGGTCTTGATGGCTTCCACCTTCCCCTCGTCCATCCGGATGCCACTGCTGTCGATGATGTACCCGAGGAAATGGACTGATGACTGATGGAATGTACATTTTTCTGCTTTGAGGAATAGGTGAAACTTGCGGAGTTGTTGGAGGACCTCCGCAACGTGGTGGCGATGTTCGGCCAGGCTCCGGGAGTAGATCAAGATGTCGTCTATGTAGACCAGGACAAAGCGATGGAGAAACTCCCGGAGCACCTCATGTATGAAATCCTGGAATACGGAGGGGGTGTTGACCAGGCCATATGGCATACCGAGGTATTCATAGTGGCCGGTAGGTGTCACAAAGGCGGTCTTCCACTCGTCCCCCTCGCGTATCCGGATGAGGTTGTACGCGCTGCGGAGGTCCAGTTTGGTGAAGACAGTGGCACCACGGAGATGTTCTAGGGCTGAAGGGACGAGAGGAAGGGGATAACGGAACTTTATTGTGATGTTGGTCAATGCGCGGTAATCGATGCAGGGCCTCAAGCCTCTGTCCTTCTTGGCCACGAAGAAGAAGCTTGAAGCAGCAGGGGAAGTGGATGGTCGGATGTATCCTTGAGCAAGAGCTTCCTTGATGTACTCCTCCATGGCCTTCTCCTCCGGGACAGATAGAGGGTATATCCTTCCCCTAGGCACTGGTTCACCCGGAAGCAGATCGATGGCACAGTCCCATGGCCGGTGTGGAGGCAGCTTGGAAGCTCGTTGTGGGCAGAATACGTCACTGAAGGGGGCGTAACACTCAGGGATGTCAACGGAGCGCTTGTCCACTGGGCTCTCGATGGTCGTGGCACAGACTGGAAGAGACTCGGAGCGTGGAGAACGAGGAATGGGAAGCCCAGGGAAACAGTCGTGGAAACAGGTTTCGCCCCACTTCAGGACCTCGCCGGTTTTCCAAGAGAGTGTTGGGTTGTGCTGCTCCAACCAGGGGCGCCCTAGGATCACGTCAGCGATGGATCCCTCCAGAACCAGCAGATGGAGATGTTCGACGTGTAGAAGGCCGACTTGTATCTGGATGGCATCAGTGCAATGGCGGATGTGTTTACGGCTTAGGGCTTCCCCCGTTACTGATCGTATCTGGTAGGTGGTCGGCGTGGCCGTTGTCTTGATATGGAGCTGGCGACAGAGGGTACCGGAGATGAAGTTGCCGGCTGACCCAGAATCGAGGAGGGCGACCACTGGAATGGAAATGTCAGAAGCAGTAAGTGTTACAGTAGTGGTGAGGGGTTTCATCCTTTTAATTGACGGAATGATGGCACTCACCATGGGTCGCGGAGGACGAATTGGGCATGTGGAGAGGATATGCCCAGGAGAACCACAATACAAACAAAGATTCTGGGTCAGCCATCTCTGTCGCTCAGCTGGGGAGAGCCGTGTACCAGAGACATGGGTTCGTTGGCTGGTTCTGGGGGGCTGACGGACTCTGGTCGGCGTGCTGAGATGGGAAACAGCGGCTGGCCCTGGTGTTCTTCTAGACACGACTGCATACGAGTGGCGAAACGGATGGAGAGTTGGATGAATCGTTCCAGGCCGATGGAATCCTCGTATGCAGCGAGATGCAACCGCACGCAAGGATCCAATCCTTGGCGATATGTTGTTATCAAGGCTTGTTCGTTCCAGCCGCTGGATGCTGCGAGAGTTCTAAACTGCAAGGCATATTCGTTAACTGATAAGGATCCTTGTGTAAGATTATAAAGTTTCTCACCAATCGACGAATCAGAGATGGGTTTCCCAAAAACTTCGCGGAAGTGGGCCACAAAACCGGAGTATGACTGAGTAATAGGATGATTTTGGGACCAGATAGAATCAGCCCATTGGAGCGCTTTGCCTTGCAGTTGGGAGATGATGAACGCCACTTTAGAGGTTTCGGTGGGGAAATTGTGCGGTTGCATCTCCAGGACCAGCGAGCACTGCAACCAGAGTAGGGCGCCGGTTTCGCCATGGGACTGGCGTGCACGGGAGGTGAAGGAGAGGTAACGGTGTTTGCGGAGGTGATCGCTGGGTGAGGTGATGTTGAAGTGGTGGAAAGAGCTCGTCAAAGGACATCGACGAGCTCTTGAATGGGATCCGGTTGACTCATGCTGTGTGTGAAGACAATGTTTTTGGGTCCGGTCTTCTGTTACAATACAGACGGGGCAGAGGCAGAGATAACAGATAACAGACTTTATTTTTCACACACAGCAGAGGTAATGGTGATGCAGGTGAGTGAAGATGAATGAAGTTAGATGTTGAGGTGATGATGAATAGTAATACTGTCCTTTGGGTGATTTGCAGAAGTGAAGATCCGTGGAGAGGTGCTGGAATGGTTGACGAGGAGGATTGGAGACACTCACACACAAACTGGAACAACACAGGGAGACGAGGAGACTTGGAGACGATGGAGACAGGTAAGTAGTTTTCAACTGGAGTCCAAGAGGTAAGCATTTAGGGTACTTAATGCGCACGAGACCGGATAGTGACTGAGTGAGTGTGAGTGTCTTTTATGTGGGTGAAGATTGGAGTGCTGATGAGGTGCAGGTGCAAGTGATCAGTACTCTGGGGATTGAGTGCGCTGTGATTGGGTGATGTTGGAACCTGACGTGTCTGTGACAGTCCCTAAACATGAACTTATTGGAGATATGTTCTGTAGCTCAATTATGGGCTCATTTATGCTGAAGCAACATCAGAAAGAGGCAAAGAGTATGTATACAAAATTTATGATCGAGAGCTCTGGGGACAAAAATTTCCTAAAAGGAAATTCTAATTTCATTTTTATTTCGACTTTATTCCTCCTCTATGTGTCTTATTTTATTTCATTCACTTTCTTTTGTTTAAGCCTGAATATCTCTATTCAGCCAAGTTGGATTTAATTAAACTTAGCATTTAATTAAA
This sequence comes from Hypophthalmichthys molitrix, assembly GCA_037950675.1. NCBI lineage: Eukaryota > Metazoa > Chordata > Actinopteri > Cypriniformes > Xenocyprididae > Hypophthalmichthys > Hypophthalmichthys molitrix. The sequence continues at coordinate 13,397,883 of CM075493.1, read as the reverse complement.
TCAACTTGGGTATTCACCTCCCCTTTAGGTTCCCTAGAGCTAAAAGGGACCTTCTGCTTTTACCTGCTTTTTCTATTTTTTTTTTATTTATTTATTTTTTTTTAATTTATTTTACCATCACCATCTTCCCTCTTTTCATAGGATTACAGTAGTTCTAGAAACTGTTGTTTCCTTAATGAGGTATAATGAGTTATAGGTTGTTATTATCCTAATTCCTATCCCTTAGCTACCCCTCCTAACTCCTTAGTGCCGAGTACATGAAGTACGGCCACCGTCCAATGCACTTTTCGCTCCGGAAAGGACTAGAAGGCTTTCCTGTAGCTCAGTGGTTAGAGCATGGCACTAGCAATGCCAAGGTCATGGGTTCAATCCCAGGGATTGCACTTACTCAGATACGAATGTATAGTATAATGCAATGTAAGTCGCTTTGGATAAAAGCGTCTGCCAAATGCATAAATGTAAATGTAGAAACACTTCCCTTTGTTTCTTTTCCTTTTCACCTCAAGGCATTTGGTGTTTCTGTGCTAGCCTAGAGATTAGGTGATTACTTGAACAAGTGAGACCTGCTTAACCATATCTCCTAGCAAAACTAAATTGGTAAAACCCTCTTTTCTTCCTTTCCCCTTTCTGATTTCATCTTATTGTTTTTTTTTCTACCAGTTTGTTCTATTCGTTACCCTCATGGTGACAACCTGTGGAAAAAGAACCATCAGTGTTCTGAGTAATAGTTTAACGACATGTACCAGCCCAGTCATCAGTCAACACAGCTTACCGCTGTCGACAAAGATACTCAAACCCCTTAGTTGTGACCAGCACTAAGTCTTATACTGGCTTCCCCCACTTCAGCTATTCACTCCCCACATAGCCGTTCTGTACGAAACTTGAGTTTGCCTGTGCCATCTCTCTCTCTCTCTCGTGTCCCCATAAGTGTGCCAGTTTGCTTAGGACATCCAGCCCTGCCATCCAGGACCCTCTGGAGACCCAGCAGAACAATGTAATGGACACCTTTCAGCCAAAGCAGTCAACGACCTGCAACAGCAGAGCAAGGAACGGAGAGATCGGCAGCACAAGCGGACACTTGACACCCGGCCTGAGCCACGAAGAGCTTCATCTTCTCCTTAGCCCATGCTCATACGGGCTTCCAACAGGATGTAAATGAACGAACGCTCCAAGTCACAGAGTTCCACAGAGAACCAACCCACTCAGCGTGAGAAGTCACAGGACAGATGCAAGGATCCTGACAGAGCAGAGCAACTGAGGGAGGTGACCAGTATTCAGGAGGCTCTGACAGCTGTTGAACTTTGCCACTTAAAGAACGTAAAGAACTGCTTGAATCTAAAGAGACACTAAGGATAAGGCCCTTGAAGGCCATCCGCATGCAGAGCTGAAATCCAAACACTGACTCACCAGTTCAGCAGCGTGGGAGACAAACTCGTTGTGGTCCAAAAAGAACTGAAACAGTCCGACCAACTGCAAATGGACCCCACAAGGAAAATGCACCCTGATGGACTTCACAACAGCAGCACAAGCTCCCCCAGCCCTACACAAAAGGGGGGGGGGGGCCAGAGCCTGCTGCTTAGCAGACCACAGTCTTTGACTGGGGTGACCCACCAAGACAAACTCTCTGTTCTGGAGCACATCCAGCCAGAATCGCGACACTCTCAGACTTCCAGCAGCTGAAACCAGCCGGCATAAAGGATTTCTCAGACCCAGAAGTCTGAACGTGGATTGAGTGCTGCCCTCAACACCAAGCAAGGCAGACCTGAAAGTCCCAATGTTACTGCCACAGACTCAGACAAACCTGAAAGGAATGGAGGACACCAACAGGACCTTTGCCACCTACACCAGTTAATCACATTTTTGGGCAGCACAGCCTGCCCTCACACAATGCCATTCATGTGACCTGACACAGAAGGCCTGTAACACACAAGGCCCCTCAGAAGGGGTTCTTAAGACCCCAGTGACTTTGAACTGCAAACACAGTGCCTTCCACATAGCTTCTACAAAGGTTCCTAGTCAGCATAGGGCAACAAGGTTTTAAAGTAGGTGAAAATGTGTGTTCGCAGAAAAGCAGGAGTCATTAGTAAAATATGAATTTTACTGAGTGGAAGAAAACCTTGAATGAATGCGTAAGCCTCAAATGCTCATGACCATCTACGACGAGCTATTTTGAAACCTGCAGACATTTGATATACACTGTTCGATTGGGCACTGCTGCACATTGGTTTCCATGACAACGACTTGTCAAAGGAAATGTTAACTCCTGATACGTCACTGTGACACCAGATGGAGCTGGTTATGCTAGTACGGCCTCGCGCCATTAGCTTAAACTACTGTCCACTTAAAAGTGGGCCTTTGATAATCCCTACACGACATTTGATGCAACGTTAGATTTGCATGCAGATCACTAGTGGCTGGCTTGTTAGATGCAGATAAAACAAGAGCTTGAATTGACATCTCTGCTGTAACTGAAAGAGCCTTAACATACACATACACACATCTCAACATGTGTCAAATGGTATCAGTAAAGTTAGTCTGATTTTAGTGAAGAAACCCTAATCTCAGTATTAACCCTTTGAGCGGTACGGTCCCACATGTGGGATTTTAATTTCTGTGCCCCTGGGCGTACAGTCCCACATATGGGATTTCGAACATTCAGCGACGTCACATAACTGCCAGATTCAAACTGTGCTTTCGCGCTTTGGCTGTGAGACAGACACGCGCAGCTCTTGTCATATACCAAAGCTATGCAGTGTTTTCAGCCACATAATGCTTCTTTTAAGGTTTTAGACATTTAAATATGCATAAGCACCATTAAAACAATACATTTAGAGTTTATAAAATACACACTGATGTCAGACATCAGTGAAAGCAGTAATAACAATCCATTCAAATATAATTTGCCGACATTTATTCATATCAGACACACATAATGGGCCAAAGTAACTATAAAGTTTACTCTATTATTCTTCCAGTTCACCAGCCACTTACTTGCATATATTTCGGGAGAAACTGATGAAGCTGTAAATCCGACTGACCGGACTCTGTGAACTACATGGTAAGCAAGTTTGCGAATATTTTAAATAAAAAAGGAAAAACAAAATAATAGCGATCCATTTGTCATACAGTGTTATTGTGGCTGCGTTCAGTGCTCGTGACACGCAAGACGCATCGCCATGGAAACAATAAGGGCAAACATTCTAAAATAACGGTCGCCTTAAAAAAACTTAGAATAGTTAGAATATTTTAAACTCACGCTTGAAAGGGTTAAAGCATAAGTCTGTTTTGACGAAGGAATCTCAGCTCAGCGGCATGTAAACTGTAGCAGGATTGATTATTCTGCTTTTGTTGAAGAAATACCAATTGCAGTATTGCTTAACCTGTTTCTGATGAGTAAATCACAGTACAGTGTTATATAAATGTAGTTTTGGGTGATGCTCCCCTTTCTACAGTGTAACAGCCTTAAAATATATATATATATATATATATATATATATATATATATAGCTAGATTGATGTCATTCATCTAAACTTTAGCTGCATCTACAAACATAGCTACCTAGTGACCAAAACTGTGTATCACTTGCTGAAACGAACATCAGTATTCATGCACAAGATGGACGTAACTATGTATGCTTAAACAAGCTTTAATTTACAGCACATCTGTGTAATTACACTTTAAACAAGTACAAGACGTTGTTTAAAGTAGAGAGAAGGGTTTACATGAGTAAAATTTGCAAATGCAAAACCATATTTGCATTTTACTGAATGTAACATCTAATTTTTGAATATCGTGAAGTATAAGCGCCACATTTCAACTCGATGCAGGACTCGTTTCAGATGTGCTGACACTCTTCATGAACTGCTGAATTGCTCTGACGTGCACTGCTTCCTAATTTATAGACATGCATTAATTTATAGACAGACCATTCTATAAATGAACATGCACATCCCTAGGAAATGGTATCCATTATTACTGTTGTTGTATTGCACTCATTGTATTTGCATGTTTTATGATACATTTAAGGTAACTTCAATTATGCCATGTTTAGTGTCTATGGGTTCGTATCGAGAAGATTTAAATGCTTGTGTATGCGGTATGTCCATACCTGTGCAACACATCAGTATTACAAGAATCTTTAATAGTTCTTCTTCAAAAACTCAGCCAGTTAATCTGGCTCGGTCGTAAAAGCCCTGACAGGAGGGGTGTTTTCGCCTAGAAATACAACATCTTCATTGGTCAAATCAACCCTAAGAGGTGGGACTTTGACCAGAGGTTAAAAGCCAGTGCACAACGCTCCTCCCTCTCTCTTTTCCTTGCTTTTTGGACGACTGAAGAGACCCCTTGTTGCTGCAGGCCTCTTCAGGCCAAGGCCTGTAGGCCTGCAGGCCTCGGCCTACAACACAGCCATGTGCTCATCTACGACAGAGAGAAAGAACTTTGTTCCCCACTAAGAGTCAAATTAACAGTTTAAGTTGTTTCTTAGTACTTCATCCAACGCAGAAGATACTGGCAACAACTTCGGAGCAAATCATCAAGATTTCTACTCAGCCTGCAGACCCAATGCTCCTCAGCCTAAAGGCATCTTGCAAGTATCGTACATTTGAACACTAAACAGTGATTTAGTATTGATTTGTAGAACTTACCTTTGTCAGCAAAGGTGTTTTATTACTGAGGAAACTGATGATTCTTTTCCAGATTGTCTTTGACTTTTTCCTATAGCTCCATTTCCGGTTCCACTTCCTGTTCAACTCTATCATTGCTCATTCTTACCTACGTATGTGTGTGACCTGCGTGTATGTTAAATGTTTGTCAGTTTAGTTATGTGTTTGTGAGTTAGTTAATAAATATTGTGCACAATACATGTTTGGTTCTGAATCCGTCTGCTAATAAATTGCCTCTTAAGTGATTTAGATCCTGACTACATGCTCTGAGTAGTGCGGTACAATAAGAATGTTGTTTTTCCATAACCTGGACATGAACATTTCTTAGAATTAATAAACAATCAACACTGAGTATTCACTGGACGAACAGGTTAATTGATTGTAATATTAATCTTAATGTAGCTACATCCAGCTAATCTGATTAACTGATTTACATATTCATAATTAATCATAATTAATAATCATAATGAGTTATGAATAATTATTATTTCCCCTTTGAGTTAATTCCCTACAACTCTTTGGCCAAGAATATGTACAATTAGGTCAAAAATGCAATACTGCATGGCTGATTTTATTATTAGAAGGAGTCAATGAGTGTGTATAAAAAGTTCACGATTGAGGACTAATTTGTTAGAAATATGTTCAGTATTTTGTATACAAAATTCATGATCGAGGAGTCTTGGGTCCAAAGAAAAAATTAAGAAGGTCTAATATGGACTTCTGTGTGGCTGAAAAACAAAAATCAAAAGGAGTCAATTATTTGTCTAGAAAGTTCAAGATCAAGAGCTTTTGGGCTATAAATATGTTCTTTAGGTCAAATATGGACTACTGCCTGTCTTATGTAACACCAGATAATGTGTATGTATAGAAAATTCATGATTGGGGACTAATTTGCCAGAAATATGTTCAGTTGGTCTAATATGCACTTCTGTATGGGTAACGTAACATTAGATGGAGTCAATAAGTATGTATAGAAAGTTTATGATCGAGGGCTTATTGCCCAGAAATATGTCTTGAGTCAATGAGTATGTATGGAAAGTTCATGATTCGTATAGAAAGTATAGAAAGTTCATGATTCGAGGGCTTACTGGCCAGAAATATGTATGGAGTCAATCAGTATGTATAGAAAGTTCATGATCGAGGGCTTATTGGCCAGAAATATGTCCATTGGGTCCAATATGCAATACTCTATGGATGATGTATCATCAGAAGGACTCTATGAGTTTATATAAAAAGTTCTTCATCGAGGACTAAATTGCCAGAAATTTGTTCAGTTGGTCAAAATGGGTTCATATATGGCTGAAGTAACATCAGAGTGAATTAATGTATATATATAGAAAGTTAAAGATTGAGTACTCTTGGGCCTGAAATATGATCAGTAGGTCTAATGTTGACTTCTGTATGGGAGAAGTAACATCAGAAGGAGTGTATAAAAGTAATGTATAAAAAAAAAAGTTCAAGATCAATTAATCTTTGGCCAGAAATATATCCATTAGTTCAAATATGCAATACTCTATGGCTGAAGTATCATCAGAGTGAGGCAATGAGTATGTATAGTACACTTGGGTAAGAAATATGTTCGGTAGGTCAAATATGGACTTCTGTATGGCTGATGTAATATCAGAAAGCGTCAATGAGTATATATAAAAATTCAATATCAAGTACTCTTTGGCCAGAAATATGTACAATTAGGTCAAATATGCAATACTCTATGGCTGATTTTATTATTAGAAGGAGTCAATGAGTTTGTATAAAAAGTTCACAATTGAGGCCTAATTTGTCAGAAATATGTTCAGTATTTTGTATACAAAATTCATGATTGAGGAGTCTTGGGACCAAAAAAAATTAAGTAGGTCTACTATGGACTTCTGTATGGCTGAAAAACAAAAATCAGAAGGAGTCAATGAATATGTATAGAAAGTTCAAGATCAAGAGCTTTTGGTCCATAAATATGTTCTTTAGGTCAAATATGGACTACTGTCTGTCTAATGTAACATCATATAAAGTCCATGACTATGTATCAAAAATTCATGATCGGGGACTAATTTGCCAGAAATATGTTCAGTTGGTCTAATATGGACTTCTGTATGAGTGAAGTAACATTAGATGGAGTCAATGAGTATGTATAGAAAGTTCATGATCGAGGGCTTATTGCCCAGAAATATGTTTTCAGTCAATGAGTATGTATGGAAAGTTCATGATTCGTATAGAAAGTATAGAAAGTTCATGATTCGAGGGCTTACTGGCCAGAAATATGTATGGAGTCAATCAGTATGTATAGAAAGTTCATGATCGAGGGCTTATTGGCCAGAAATATGTCCATTGGGTCCAATATGCAATACTCTATGGCTGATGTATCATCAGAAGGACTCTATGAGTTTATATACAAAGTTCTTCATCGAGGACTAAATTGCCAGAAATTTGTTCAGTTGGTCAAAATGGGTTCATATATGGCTGAAGTAACATCAGAGTGAATTAATGTATTGTGGGATTACAAATTTGTAATATGTTATATCTAGGTTCCAATGTAATAGTATATGAACTGAAAACTTTATATACATTGTGTTTTACATTTTGAGGTAAAGATAATGACATTCTAAGGAGATCAAGGCAGGCAGCCCAGGTGTCTGTGAAATTAACCTTTTGTCTTTATGTACTTCCTGACCATTTGGCATGACAAGCTCAAAACACAGCTCTGCCTTTGTCTCTATGATAACATGAAGGTATGGGCTATACTGTCATACTGATTGGGTTAGCACCTATGCATTTGAATGCTTTGATCTTCCTACTGGAAGTCAAACTATGTGTGAATGTTTACATAGTCTTAGTTCTCATGACCAGCTAATGTTTATACCATTTGGGGTACTATTATCTACACAGTCGGGGGTAATTGCCTGTATTGTCTTTAGATGCTTTTGTTTTAGTGGTCACTTCTAAGACTGTGTGTAAGGGCAACACCTTTAAGGACTGCCCACTGAATGCCTATAAAACATCATGTATACACTGCCTTAGTTGGACTTGGATGACTACAGTGACGCACAGCGCGTTTCTCAATAAAGAGTAACTTCTGCTTGAAAGATATCCCAACGTCTCCTGGTCTCTGCTTCGACGAGGAAAAAGTTTCCTACAGTTTTGGTGCCGTGACCCGGATAGAGCTTCTCACCTCAATCCAGATTGAAACTTCAAGCACAACAAAGATCTGATCCAAAAGAAGATCCAGGCTGAATTTTCCTGTACAACCAAGGGTTGGTGAGTGATACTCTATCCAAAAGAACCTTTAAGACCAGTACAAACTTGTTATCCTCTGCGCCGTCAAAGAAGAGTTAACAGACAGCTGTAGGGTTTGGTTAACTAAGTTATCCTCTAAAAATGTTCTTTTAGAGATGAATGTAATCCTCTGTTAAAGCAGGGAAGATTAGCATTACATGCTAATATTGGTATCCTCTGTTCAAGCAGGGAAGATTAGCATTACGTGCTAATATTGGTATCCTCTGTTTAGGCAGGGAAGATTAGCATTACGTGCTAATATTGGTATCCTCTGTTTAGGCAGGGAAGATTAGCATTATGTGCTAATATCGGTATCCTCTGTTCAGGCAGGGAAGATTAGCCTCACATGCTAATAATTGGTTAGCCTCTGTTCAGGCAGGGAAGAATTAGTGTAAAGTGCTAATAATTTGTGTTGTCCTCTGTTCAACCAGGAAAGGTTAACAACAGTTACAGTGTGTTAACAAGTGTACCCTCTGCTGATCAGAGAAGTTCTAGTGTTTTGATTGTGTGGTAACAAAGAAACTCACAAAATGTTTAGAAAGAATGCTAGACTGATCCCCACAACTGAAAAAGACACCTTTGTGGTCAGATAGCGAATTCAAATCACAGTTAGGAGTGCAAATGAACCTAATAGTCACTGAGAAAGTTAGACAAGAACTAACTCAGAAATATGAGATCCATCCAGACAAGACTTGGTCTGTAGATGAGTGTAAAAAGGTATTAGGAGCATGTATTCGCAAGAACAATGTGAAAGGCATTATCTGCTGCCACAGAGAATTTGGTTTAGCGCTAGCTTTACAACAGTCTCAGCGTAACTCAGAGCTAGAGGAACAGAACAAAGAGCTCCGTGCTAGAGTATCCTCTTTGACTAAGAAATTGAACCGCAACAAAGCTGCAGAAAAAACTGATGTGGATGAAGCAAGTCAGCCTGATTTATATCCTGATTTACAAGCTTTCTTTGAAACAGATGTAGCCATCCAATCAGTAACGGATGTGCCTGTAGATTCAGTGAAGGTATGTGGCGCTAGGAGAAGATCTCAGGGAATTGAGGGAATTGAAAGTATTCCTCCAAACTCTTCTGTTGTCCAAGTACAAACTGTTGCCAAAGCGCTAGGACCTAAAGATATAGAGAGACTATCTCAGAGCTTACCCTCAGCACGCACAAATTTTTCTGAATTTAGACGAGCATTGATAAGCAAAATGCGTCTCTACGACATGTTGTTGACAGAAGTCACACAGCTGATGTCACAAATTCTGAATCTGAATTCAACAGTTTTGAGTCTGCTGTTACTTCTGAACTACCATATGTCAGTAAAGGCGATTTGAGAAAAGGTGTTTTGAAAATTCTAAAGAATATCATGGGACCCAAAATAGACTGGTCCAGAATCACTAACTGTGTGCAAAGAAAAGAAGAAACTGTGAGTGAATACACTGAAAGGTTTTGTCAGTCAGCTGTAACTTACAGTGGAATAGTTGATGATTCTGAATGTGTGCTAGATGACAAGGGACCCTTAGTCCGCATCTGGTCAGATGGCCTTTTAGCCGAGTACAGAAAAGCCTTGCCATTCCTAGATCTCACTTGGTCTAACAAAACCCTCAGAAGTAACCTAGACAGCTTAGCTACATGGGAAAGAGATGCTGATGTTAAGGCAAAAGTGAGAGTAGCAGCAGCTACGTTTAGCACAACAAATCAAGACAATAGATGGTCTAAAAGAGAAGGTAAATGCCACTACTGTGAAAGATCAGGTCACTGGGAGAAAGAGTGTAGGAAGAAGTTGCAAGATAGTAAAAGAAATACTATGCATAACGCTCCTTCTCAGTCCGCCTACAACCCTGAAGTAGTTCCGACAAGGTACACTGAAACTTTAGGACAGCTTGCTCAGGCTCTTCTAAAAGCACAAAAAGAACAGGAAAAAAACTAATTGTTGGGGCTGTGAGTAGCTACCTTTCCCCTGTAATCCATCACAATGACAAAAGAATTTTTGTGAAAGGTAGCATACAAGAGAAAGAGATTGACTTTTTGCTTGATACAGGTGCAGAAATTACAGTAATTCCTACAAAATTGGCTGAAAGTTTAAACATCCCATACAAGAAAACTAAACTTTGTTTAACTGGTGTAATAGGTGAAGATTCTGTTTTGTATAAAACTCCATCCATAGAGGTACAGTTAGGCCCGAAAACTCTGACTACAAAATTGCTATGTGCTCCATTAAATACAGGTGCAATTCTAGGCATGGATCTACTCAGACAAGTACATCTAACTTTAGACATGTCCTCAGAATCTGCTAGCATAAAAATTTCCTCAGCACAGGTTTCTACCAATAATGCAACCACTCCTAAGTATGCTTTCTTACAGAATCAGCCAATTTGGGCTAAAGACAAGGATGATTGCGGTTTTTTGACAGGTGTAGAACCAGTCAAATTGACAGGAACTCCACCTCCTGTTACTAAACAATACCCGATCAATAAGGAAGCTATACAGGGAATCAAACCTATTATAGAAAAATTGCTGAAACAAGGAGTGCTAGTTAAAACCTACAGTCCATGTAACTCACCCATATGGCCCATCAAGAAATCCAATGGGACATGGAGACTCACCATAGACTACAGAGTAGCTAATAAACATATTGATAAAATCACCCCCCTAGTAGCAGATCCATCTACAATTTGTAATGGCTTACCGTTAGACTGTAAGGTTTTTTCAGTAATCGATATGTCTAATGGATTCTTTTCTGTACCCTTGCATTCTGACAGCCAGACATGGTTAGCTTTCACAGTTGACTATGAGCAATACCAGTGGACACGGTTGCCACAGGGATTTCAGAATTCTCCAACCATATACCATCAGGCTGTCAGACATGATTTGTGTGACCCAGAATGTCCAATCAAACAGTCCACTATGATTCAATATGTCGATGATATTTTGATTGCTTCTACAGATCACGAGGTACATCAAACTGAATTGGCAGCATTGTTGGACTATTTGCAGAAAAGAGGACACAAATGCAGCTTTCATAAAGCTCAAATTGCTAAAAACCAAGTCACATTTCTGGGTCAAACAATTGGTGCAGGAAATAGATCCATTACACAGGATCGAGCCGCTTCAGTCAAAGCCATACCTCCGCCTACTAACATTAAAACACTCCGATCATTTTTAGGAACAGCAGGTTACTGTAGACCTTGGATTGAAGACTATGCCTCGATTGCTCAGCCTCTCTATGACTTGTTGAAAGGCCAGGTTAAAGATTCCGATACTGTTTGTATGGAAGAAATTCATCTCAAAGCTTTCAATGATTTGAAGAGAGCACTATGTCAAGCACCAGCATTAGGAATTGCACAATCTGATAGGCCCTTTGTGCTTTATGTTCATGAACACTTAGGCTTTATGACTGCATGTCTAATGCAAGATCATGGGGGCAGTTTACGCCCCATTCATTACTATTCTGGTAAACTTGACATAGTCGCTCAAGGAATGGGCCCATGTCTTAGAGCAGTGCAGGCAGTTCATCTAGCTCTTCAGGCTTCATCAGGAATGGTGTTAGGACAGACAGTAAATGTAAGATGCCCTCATGCAGTGTCTGCACTAATGAATCAAGCGAAAGTCACTTCTGTCACCTCCTCTCGTTGGGGAAACTGGTTAACAACTCTCACAGCCCCGAACATTGTTTTACAGCGTGCGCCAGTCACGAACCCATCCTCATGTATGATGTCTGCAATGACTGAAGTTTTGTTAGAGGATGAAGGAGAAATGACTCATGATTGTGTTACACTTATATATGCAGCTACGAGTGAAATAAAAGAAACTCCTATAGAGAATGCAGAATTGGAGTTGTTTGTTGATGGTTCAGCTCAAGTCATTAATGGTAACAGACGAGCAGGCTATGCAGTTACTTCCATCACTGAGGTGGTAGCTTCAGGTCGGCTTCCAGATCATTTTTCAGCTCAAGCTGCATAACTAGTAGCCTTAACTAGAGCATGCACGCTAGCTTCAGGATTGGTTGCAAATATCTACACTGATTCCAGGTATTCTTTTGGGTTAGCTCATGATTTCGGTGTCATTTGGCAAAGTAGACAGTTTCTTACTTCTGCTGGATCCCCCATTAAGCATGCTGGATTAGTGAAAGATCTAATGTTTGCCATGAAACTTCCAAAAAAATTAGCGGTGATCAAAGTGAAAGCACATCTCACAACTAATACTACGGAAGCTAAAGGTAATGCTCTTGCTGATGTAGCTGCTAAACAGGCTTGTTCCTATACAACTGTACAAGTGTGTTCAGGTAGTATAGCACAGAAGACAATTCTGCCTCCTGAATCAATAATTGATCTGTACAAAGATGTTCTATGAAGCATGGACATGGTTAGACAAAGGAGCCACAGTGGATTCATCTGGCTGCTGGACCAAAGAGGGGAAGTATGTCGCTCCCGAATCACTGCTGCCATATTTGGCTCAACAAATACACAATTTGGGTCACAGTGGTCCAGCAACGATGAATCACAGGTTCTCAAATCAATGGTGGAATCCAAAATTTAGAAATATAGCCACCGAAACAGTCAAAAGATGTGTTACATGTCAGAAAAATAATGATGTGCCAGCAACAGCTACAGCAGCAGCACACACCCCAGCTCCACCAGGACCATTTCGTCACCTGCAAGTTGATTATATATCATTGCCTCCTTGTAAGGGAAAAACTGATGTTTTAGTAGTATTAGACAAGTTCTCAAGATGGATAGAATCTTATCCAACAGGGTGTGCTACAGCTGCACATACTGCTAAATGTCTTGTCACTGATTTCATTCCCAGATGGGGATTACCAGATTACATTGACTCAGATCAAGGTACACACTTCACAGGACAGGCAGTCAAGGAAGTGTCTAAAATGTTGAAAATTAAGTGGAATCTTCACTGCCCCTACAGGCCACAAGCATCAGGACAGGTTGAGAGAGCAAACAAAACAATCAAAACCAGGCTAAGCAAAATGCATCAGGAAGGAGTATCATGGGTCGAGGCACTGCCAGCAGTACTGTGTAGTATGAGAGCGTCACCTAACAGATCAGTAGGACTGAGCCCTCATGAGATTATTACAGGACACCCAATTCAGATGCCAGGTGTGATTGATCTTAGAAATGCTGACGTACACATTGCCTCAGATGCTCTGATCACTTACTGTGAAAACCTCACAAAGGCAGTACAGAGTGCCAGAGAAAGAGTTGAGTCGTGTTGGCAGACTCCACTAGAAGGTGGACACACAATCATCCCAGGTCAGTGGGTCATGATAAAGTCATTCAGAAACAAGCCATTAGAGCCTAAGTGGCATGGACCACATCAAGTGATGTTGATTACAGGAGCTGCAGTGTTGTGTCAGGGAAGGAAAACCTGGACTCATGTGTCACAATGTAAAGTTGTTCCCCCACCTACAGGGATAGGATAGGACACACGGACCAGTGAGGAGCCCAGGAAAGAACCGAATGCAACAGGCTTCGGGGGCCAATCCTGCGGTGAAGATTACCTCATAGGCCCTCCCCCACCCACTAGTCCATCCTTACCTCACTGTTCTTTAGGTGTCGCAAGAATTAAGAAATAGGGAAAGAAAGAACAACAATAGCAGACTCAGATTGAACAGAGGATACAACCCTAGCATTTGCAGTCTTTTACAACAAATACTGCTCTGTTGTCTTTTGTTTTCTTTCTTACTCTGTGCAGATACCACTGGATGGCTGTCCCAAGACCCATACGCACCGACCTCCTTACCTGCGTATGAAGCCACAAGCTCTATAAGAAAACTAGACCCACTACCGAGCCAACAGAAGAAAAAGAAATTAAATACACAACGCAGAGAATCATATACGGGAACTTCAGTCATTCATCAACATGATCAAGATTGCCGTACTAGTAATCATCATGGACGTTGCACAAAGTGTAGACTCCAGAAACAACATATTCTTAGAGCTGATGAATATGTCAAGAAACGCCTTGTTTGCTGGAAAGAACATTTGCATGCCACATCCACCTTCGGTAGGAGTAGGAATTCCATGGGTAGCACACCCTATTTCTGACTGTGATACCTGCACTCTATTGGGTGTTCTCACTAATGGAATTTTTAACAAAAGCACATGTCATGATGTGACTACTCCTCCAGCCTCACCATGTTGCATTCCAGGTTTAAGGTCCTGCAATTTGACATCAACCACACCTGTTATGACAGACTTACTCTTACCAATGACATTTAGTTGGTGTGTTGAATATCTATCCTCAGACTCTAAAGACTTGGGAAAAATTCCCAGTGCTGCATGCAGGTTCATAATTAAAATGGGAGTGTCACTGAAGACAGAAATTTCATCATCCACACGACAAAAGAATGAGGATGTGGAAGTATGTATTAGGCATTCTCGCTCATTATCTAAGCTATTTAATGTGAACCAATTGTGCAGGATCCCCCCTCCAACCGGCATGTTTTGGCTATGTGGAACCTCAATATATAGTGTACTACCGGTCAAGTTTAATGGCAGGTGCACCTTAGTCTATGCCCTACCAGCAGTCAGAGAAAACTTGAAATCCACTCCAGTCCTAATAACAGAAGATACCACCTTCAAAAATTCTCCACATCTACATAAATCAGCTCCTACCACGAACAAAGAAGATGGCTGCATTCCAGGACTCACTTGTGCACAAACATGGTGGTCAAGAACTCTTGGAGCATTAATCCCGTCTTATGGTGTCATGCAGGCCCTTGATCAAGTCAGAAGCTTATCGAATTCCGTACAGAAACTGGCCAATGATACGGCTTTGGCCTTGGGTAACATCACAGACACTCTTGCTTCGCACAAGATAATGATCTTACAGAACAGAGTGGCCTTGGATTACATTCTTGCAACGCAAGGGGGAGCATGCACCATTATCGGACCTGAGTGCTGTACCGGGTTAATGGATCCAACAGAGAACTTGAACAAAATCCAACAAGACATTCTTGATCTTTCAGCAAAATTACACCAGATGACTGAAGACAACTCTTCATGGTTTGGAAACCTGTTAGGTAAACCCTGGCTGTGGATCAAGGAAATAGCAATTCTGCTATTGTTTTTCCTACTGGTGTACTATCTGTGTGTACACTGTATCAAGTGTTTCATCCAACAAATGACCCACGGCCCTCACAAGGAAATGACAGTTCCAACCAGAACAGACTATTACCCGTAAGAACTACACGGACCCTAGCTGCATGTTTGTTTCTGTGTCAACATGCCATTAGTCACTAAAGACAATCAACACAGAGTTGCTATGTGCCTGTAACGATCATAGGTTACAAGAATGAAACTTTTAAGTGTCTAAATTTGTATTTTGTGAGAGTTATTAGAACTCTCAAAGGGGGAACTGTGGGATTACAAATTTGTAATATGTTATATCTAGGTTCCAATGTAATAGTATATGAACTAAAAACTTTATATACATTGTGTTTTACATTTTGAGGTAAAGATAATGACATTCTAAGGAGATCAAGGCAGGCAGCCCAGGTGTCTGTGAAATTAACCTTTTGTCTTTATGTACTTCCTGACCATTTGGCATGACAAGCTCAAGACACAGCTCTGCCTTTGTCTCTATGATAACATGAAGGTATGGGCTATACTGTCATACTGATTGGGTTAGCACCTATGCATTTGAATGCTTTGATCTTCCTACTGGAAGTCAAACTATGTGTGAATGTTTACATAGTCTTAGTTCTCGTGACCAGCTAATGTTTATACCATTTGGGGTACTATTATCTACACAGTCGGGGGTAATTGCCTGTATTGTCTTTAGATGCTTTTGTTTTAGTGGTCACTTCTAAGACTGTGTGTAAGGGCAACACCTTTAAGGACTGCCCACTGAATGCCTATAAAACATCATGTATACACTGCCTTAGTTGGACTTGGATGACTACAGCGACGCACAGCGCGTTTCTCAGTAAAGAGTAACTTCTGCTTGAAAGATATCCCAACGTCTCCTGGTCTCTGCTTCGACGAGGAAAAAGTTTCCTACAGTTTATATATAGAAAGTTAAAGATTGAGTACTCTTGGGCCTGAAATATGATCAGTAGGTCTAATATTGACTTCTGTATGGTAGAAGTAACATCGGAGTGTATAAAAGTAATGTATAAAAAAAAGTTCAAGATCAATTAATATGGGTAAGAAATATTTTCGGTAGGTCAAATATGGACTTCTGTATAGCTGATGTAATATCAGAAAGCATCAATGAGTATATATTAAAAGTTCAATATCGAGTACTCTTTGGCCAGAAATATGTTCAGTAGGTCACATATACATTACTCTGTGGCTGAAGAAACATCAGATTGAGGCATGTATATAAAGTTCATGATCAAGGACTAATTGGGACAGAAAAAAATTAATCACTTTTAATATGTACTTCTGTCTGGCTGAAATAAAATCAAGAGATAATGAGTATGTATAGAACGTTCAAGATCGAGTACTCTTGGGTCAGAAAAATGTTCATTAGGTCAAATATGGACTATTGTCTGTCTGATGTAACATCAGAAGGAGTCATTGAGTAATATATAAAAACTTCAATATTGAATACACTTTGGCCAGAAATATGTTCAGTCGGTCAGATATGTATGTATGGCTTATCTTATCAAGGAGTCATTGAGTCTGTACAGAAATTTCATCATGGAGGACTAATTTGCCAAAAATTTGTTCAGTAGGTCAAAAATTGGTTGACATATATGTCTGAAGTAACATCAGAATGAGTCAAAGAGTATGTATAGAAAGTTCAATATCGAGTACTCATGGGTCAGGAACATGTTCAGTAGGTCAAATATACACTTCTATATGGCTGATGTGACATAAGAAGGTGTCAGTAAGTATATATAAAAAGTTCAAATTCAAGTACTCTTTGGCCAAAAATATGTACAATTAGGTCAAATATGCAATACTCTATGGCTGATTTTATTATTAGAAGGAGTCAATGAGTTTGTATAAAAAGTTCACGATTGAGGACTAATTTGTCAGAAATATGTTCAGTATTTTGTATACAAAATTCATGATCGAGCAGTCTTGGGACAAAAAAAAAAATTAAGAAGGTCTAATATGGACTTCTGTGTGGCTGAAAAACAAAAATCAGAAGGAGTCACTTATTTGTCTAGAAAGTTCAAGATCAAGAGCTTTTGGGCTATAAATATGTTCTTTAGGTCAAATATGGACTACTGTCTGTCTTATGTAACACCAGATAAAGTCAATGTGTATGCATAGAAAATTCATGATCGGGGACTAATTTGCAGAAATATGTTCAGTTGGTCTAATATGCACTTCTGTATGGGTAAAGTGACATTAGATGGAGTCAATGAGTATGTATAGAAAGTTCATGATCGAGGGCTTATTGGCCAGAAATATATCCATTGGGTACAATAAGCAATACTCTATGGTTGATGTATCATCAGAAGCACTCTAGGAGTTTATATAAAAAGTTCATCATCCAGGACTAAATTGCCAGAAATTTGTTCAGTTGGTCAAAATGTGTTCATATATGGCTGAAGTAACATCAGAGTAAATTAATGTATATGTATAGAAAGTTCAAGATTGATTACTCTTGGGCCTGAAATATGTTCAGTAGGTCTAATGTTGACTTCTGTATTGGAGAAGTAACATCAGAAGGAGTGTATAAAAGTAATGTACAAAAAAAAAGTTCAAGATCAATTAATCTTTGGCCAGAAATATATCCATTAGTTCAAATATGCAATACTCTATGGCTGAAGTATCATCAGAGTGAGGCAATGAGTATATATAGTACAGAAATATCATCATGGAGGACTAATTTGCCTGAAGTTTGTTCAGTAGGTCAAAAATTGGTTGACATATGGCTGAAGTAACATCAGAATGAGTCAATGAATATGTATAGAAAGTTCAAAATCAAGTAATCATGGGTCAGGAATATGTTCATGTAGCGTCTGGACCAATCAGACACACAATTATTCGTTATATTTAATGAATTACCCATAAACTCACTCTATCAAAGTTCTGTGAACCCATCCCCCTAAAACTGCAACTAGAATCCCAAACATAGCTAACACACAGGAAGAACTAGGTGTCCTGTTACAGGACACAGGAAAACTGATAAGAACTTTTACGATCAGAAAGAATTTTGCAGAGACTATTGACTCTGACTTCATTCTTTCTGAGAAGGACAAATAAACCCTCTTAATCCTATATATTCTCTATATAACCACTTGGGAATTGTATAAACATGTATCCAATTTTCCCATCTCAAGACTTTCCTTTTATAGGCTTTATTCTATGTATTAATTCTCTCTTTTGAACTATTTTGGTATTAATGTTACAGAGTTGAAAATTTAACTGAAATCAAATGGGTAGCATGTTTGGTATCTACGGACTCCAAGTTTCGTTTACTATTTGTTTACTATTTCTGTGACACATTAGTATTATAAGAATCTAGAAGGTTCTTCTCTCATTCATCCAATCCAGTGTCTTATGCTAATATGTTGCCAAAGGCACAAAGACTCATAAAGTTCCCTCCGAGGGGACAACTCCTTATTGGCTCAGACACCTCAAGTGGGTGTGATATCTTCGACCCTTAAAATCACTGATCACAAGATCAAGCTCTCTCTTCTTCTCTTTTACTGAGAAATGCTGATGTGAAGATGATGCTAAGAAGCTAGAAGCTTCTAAGGAACCCCAAGCTTGTGCCAGGCTTCGGCCTAGACCTTCCATTCACCAAAGATCCTCTGAATCCAACTGGTTCTCTTTCATCATGACAATATCAGCAAAGATTCAACGGGAGCCTCCACAAATTGCATCAGGACAGTTTAATTCAAATGGGCAAGACATGCAAGTATCAAACTTAGTCTCATTATTCGATACATTAAGTATCCTTACCCCTTTTAAAGAAGGGCGTGTTAGAACTAAACTGATGGTTTGCTCAAGGCTGTTGATCTGCTGAATTTCAAACAATGCTGTAACTTCTTGCTTTCCTGTACTCTGCTTCAGCTCTCTCTTTCTCTTGGTAAACTGTATGCATGTATGTGTGTGAATGTTAGAGTAGTTAAGTGTTTAGTCTAGTTAATAAAGTCTTGTTCATGTCACACATAAAGTTGTCCGTGTTTCATGCTCATACCGGGGTCCCTATTCATGCAGATCCTGACTACATGCTCTGAGTAGTACTGTACATAAGATTGTTATTTCCCATAACCTGGAAATTAACATTTCTTAGAAATAATAAACAATTAATGTGTGTTCATTGGACAACAGGTTAATTGATTGTAATATTAATTTTATTACATTAAGTTAATTTTATTAACTGATCCAAATATTTATAATTAATTATAACTAGTTATGATTAATTATTCATATTTCTTTTGAGCTAATTTGCTACATTCAGTAGGTCAAATATACATTTCTATATGGCTGATGTGACAAGAAGGTGTCAGTAAGTATATATAAAACGTTCAAATTCGAGTACTCTTTGGCCAAGAATATGTACAATTAGGTCAAATATGCAATGCTCTATGGCTGATTTTATCATTAGGAGGAGTCAATGAGTTTGTATAAAAAGTTCACAATTGATGCCTAATTTGTCAGAAATAAGTTCAGTATTTTGTATACAAAATTCATGATCGAGGAGTCTTGGGACCAAAAAACATTAAGTAGGTCTACTATGGACTTCTGTATGGCTGAAAAACAAACATCAGAAGGAGTCAATGAATATGTATAGAATGTTCAAGATCAAGAGCTTTTGAGCCATAAATGTGTTCTTTAGGTCAAATATGGACTACTGTCTGTCTAATGTAACATCATATAAAGTCCATGAGTATGTATCGAAAATTCATGATCGGGGACTAATTTGCCAGAAATATGTTCAGTTGGTCTAATATGGACTTCTGTAGGGGTGAAGTAACATTAGATGGAGTCAATGAGTATGTATAGACAGTTCATGATCGAGGGCTTATTGGCCAGAAATATGTCCATTGAGTCCAATATGCAATACTCTATGGCTGAAGTAACATCAGAGTGAGGCAATGAGTATGTATAGTATATATATGTTCGGTATGTCAAATATGGACTTCTGTATAGCTGATGTAATATCAGAAAGCGTCAATGAGTATATATAAAAAGACCAATTTCGAGTACTCTTTTGCCAGAACTATGTTCAGTAGGTCACATTTACAATACTATGGTCACCGTGATTTTGCCAAGTAAGACATGTTCCTGGAACAACATTCTTGTCTGAGAATTTAGTCATAACCCTATTCCTACCCCTAAACCTATCCCTACCCATAATTTATCCCTAAAATCAGAGGGAAATGATAGGTGAATAACACTGACGTAGAAACACCTAACCCTGGTTGTAAGCCTAAACTTGACATAAACTGTAAACTTTTCCCTCAAATCTGATTGGTTGATTGGAATGTTGTTCCAGGATCAGCAAAGATGTTCATCCAGGAACATGTTGTACTTGGTAAAATCACGTTCACCACAATATGTCCATTGGGTCCAATATGCAAACTCTATGGCTGATGTATCATCAGAAGGACTCTATAAGTTTATATAAAAAGTTCATCACCGAGGACCAATTTGCCAGAAATTTGTTCAGTTGGTCAAAACAGATTCATATATGGCTGAAGTAACATCAGAGTGAATTAATGTATATCTATAGAAAGTTCAAGATTGAGTACTCTTGGGCCTGAAATATGATCAGTGGGTCTAATGTTGACTTTTGTATGGGAGAAGTAACATCAGAAGGAGTGTATAAAAGTAATGTATAAAAAAAGTTCAAGATCAATTAATATTTGGCCAGAAATATATCCATTAGTTTAAATATGCAATACTCTATGGCTGAAGTAACATCAGAATGAGGCAATGAGTATGTATATAAAAAAGTATATAATCGAGTACACTTGGGTAAGAAATATGTTCGGTAGGTCAAATATGGACTTCTGTATAGCTGATGTAATATCAGAAAACATCCATGAGTATATATAAAAAGTTCAATATCGAGTACTCTTTGGCCAGAAATATGTTCAGTAGGTCACATATACATTACTCTATGGCTGAAGAAACATCAGATTGAGGCATGTATATAAAGTTCATGATCAAGGACTATTGGGAGAGACAAAAAATTAATCACTTTTAATATGTACTTCTGTCTGGCTGTAATAAAATCAAGAGTCAATGAGTATGTATAGAACGTTCAAGATCGAGTACTCTTGGGTCAGAAAAATGTTCATTAGGTCAAATATGGACTATTGTCTGTCTGATGTAACATCAGAAGGAGTCATTGAGTAATATATAAAAACTTCAATATTGAATACACTTTGGCCAGAAATATGTTCAGTCGGTCAGATATGTATGTATGGGTTATCTTATCAAGGAGTCATTGAGTCTGTACAGAAATTTCATCATCGAGGACTAATTTGCCAGAAATTTGTACAGTAGGTCAAAAATTGGGTGACATATGGCTGAAGTAACATCAGAATGAGTCAAAGAGTATGTTTAGAAAGTTCAGTATCGAGTACTCATGGGTCAGGAACATGTTCAGTAGGTCAAATATACACTTCTATATGGCTGATGTGACATAAGAAGGTGTCAGTAAGTATATATAAAAAGTCCAAATTCGAGTACTCTTTGGCCAAGAATATGTACAATTAGGTCAAATATGCAATACTCTATGGCTGATTTTATTATTAGAAGGAGTCAATGAGTTTGTTTAAAAAGTTCACAATTGAGGCTTAATTTGTCAGAAATATGTTCAGTATTTTATATACAAAATTCATGATCGAGGAGTCTTGGGACCAAAAAAAGTTAAGTAGGTCTACTATGGACTTCTGTGTGGTTGAAAAACAAAAATCAGAAGGAGTCAATGAATATGTATAGAAAGTTCAAGATCAAGAGCTTTTGGGCCATAAATATGTTCTTTAGGTCAAATATGGAATACTGTCTGTCTAATGTAACATCATATAAAGTCCATGAGTATGTATCGAAAATTCATGATCGGGGACTAATTTGCCAGAAATATGTTCAGTTGGTCTAACATGGACTTCTGTATGGGTGAAGTAACATTAGGTGGAGTCAATGAGTATGTATAGAAAGTTCATGATTGAGGGCTTATTGGCCAGAAATATGTCTGGAGTCAACGAGTATGTATGGAAAGTTCATGATTCGTTTAGAAAAAAATAGAAAGTTCATGATTCGAGGGCTTATTGGCCAGAAATATGTATGGAGTCAATCAGTATGTATAGAAAGTTCATGATCGAGGGCTTATTGGCCAGAAATATATCCAGTGGGTACAATAATCAATACTCTATGGCTGATGTATCATCAGAAGCACTCTAGGAGTTTATATAAAAAGTTCATCATCCAGGACTAATTTGCCAGAAATTTGTTCAGTTAGTCAAAATGGGTTCATATATGGCTGAAGTAACATCAGAGTGAATTAATGTATATATATATATAGAAAGTTCAAGATTGAGTACTCTTTGGACTGAAATATGATCAGTAGGTCTAATGTTGACTTCTGTATGGGAGAAGTAACATCAGAAGGAGTGTATAAAAGTAATGTATAAAAAAAAGTTCAAAATCAAATAATCTTTGGCCAGAAATATATCCATTAGTTCAAATATGCAATACTCTATGGCTGAAGTATCATCAGAGTGATGCAGTGAGTATGTATAGAAAGTATATAATCGAGTACACTTGGGTAAGAAATATGTTCGGTATGTCAAATATGGACTTCTGTATAGCTGATGTAATATCAGAAAGCATCAATGATTATATATAAAAAATTCAATATGGAGTACTCTTTGGCCAGAAATATGTATCGAGTCAATCAGTATGTATAGAAAGTTCATGATCGAGGGCTTACTGGCCAGAAATATGTCCATTGGGTCCAATATTCAATACTCTATGGCTGATGTATCATTAGAAGGACTCTATGAGTTTATATAAAAAGTTTATCACCGAGGACTAATTTGCCAGAAATTTGTTCACTTGGTCAAAATGAGTTCATTTATGGCTGAAGTAACATCAGAGTGAATTAATGTACATATATAGAAAGTTCAAGATTGAGTATTCTTTGGCCTGAAATATGATTAGTTGGTCTAATGTTGACTTCTGTATGGGAGAAGTAACATCAGAAGGAGTGTATAAAAGTAATGTATAAAAAAAAGTTCAAAATCAATTAATCTTTGGCCAGAAATATATCCATTAGTTCAAATATGCAATACTCTATGGATGAAGTATCATCAGAGTGAGGCAGTGAGTAGGTATAGAAAGTATATAATCGAGTACACTTGGGTAAGAAATATGTTCGGTATGTCAAATATGGACTTCTGTATAGATGATGTAATATCAGAAGGCATCAATGAGTATATATAAAAAATGGGTGAAGTAACATTAGATGGAGTCAATGAGTATGTATAGAAAGTTCATGATCGAGGGCTTATTGGCCAGAAATATGTCCATTGGGTCCAATATGCAATATTTTATGGCTGATGGATTGTCAGAAGTACTCTATGAGTTTAAATAAACAGTTCATCATCAAGGACCAATTTGCCAGAAATTTGTTCAGTTGGTCAAAATGGCTTCATATATGGCTGAAGTAACATCCGAGTGAGCTAAGGAATATGTATAGAAAGTTCAGGTTCTACGACTTTTAGAAAAGAAACATTTTCAGAAGGTCAAATATGGACTACAGTCTGGCTGATGTAACATCAAAAGGAGTAGATGAGTCTGTATAGAAAGTTCAAGTTCAAGAACCCTTTTGGCCAGAAATATCTTCAGTAGGTCACATATGGATTACTGTATGGCCACGGAATTATTGTACATTGCAATGAAACAGCGCATGTCTTGTATGTTATACTTCACTGCAACGGTATAATTTAGATTTTGAATGCAATTTCACAGGATATGTTATGTGTTATGTCTTCAATGCACACATGTAATGAGTTATTGCAATGCAAACAGCACAAATGGTATGCGTTATCTATTCAATGCACAATGTAATAAGTTAGTTCTTGTATACAATGTAGTTAAACAGCGCATAGCTTATATGTACTCTTTAATATGCATTGCATTGCAACGGCACATATATGTTACCTCTTCACTGTACAACGGATTTAGGTAGATATTATATGCACTGCAGTGCAACAGCACGAAACCTCACTCTTTAATACACAGAATAATTTAGATATTGAATGCAACGGAATGCGTTAATTCTTGCATTCTTGGCAAAGCAACGAAACACGTTATTTCTTCGCAGCAGCACATATTGTATGTTAATCTCTTCACTGCATAACGGATTAAGTTAGCAATGTTATGTCTTGTGTCTTTAATTACATAATGGAATAAGTTAGTTCTTGTATATAATGCAGTGTTACTTTTTGTATACATCGGAATTCAACAGAACTCTTGTATTACCTATTTAGTGCATAAACCAAATAAGAGTTATTGTTTTATTGCGATGCAACAGGACATGTTGTATTAATTTTTTTTGTATGCACAACGAAGTTAATTATTGCATGCAATGAAATGAAACATTTAGTTTTTGTATTTATTGTAATGCAACAGCATAATGTGATTTGTTTTATCTTCAGTACAATGCAGTTCAACAAGCACCTGTCATGTGCACAACGGATTTATTGCAATGCACTGCGCATGTTATATGTTATCTCTGCACTGCACAACGGATTAAGTTACTGCAATTAACTTATTACGCTGTGCACAGAAGAAATTAACATAACATGTGCTGTTGCATTGCAATGCCTACAAGAACTTAGTATGTAAGTTATGCACTGTTTCCTTGCATTGTATACAAAAATTAACTTGTTTCTTATGCATTGAAGAGATAACACAAATCACGTGGTGTTGCAATGAATGAACAAACTCATCCGTTATGCACTGAACTGATAACGCATAATATGTGCATTGCATTGCAGTAATTTAATCCGTTGTGCAGTGCATTGCAGTAACTTAATCCGTTATGCAGTGAAGAGATCACACATGTATGGAAGCCCGTTTCCGCCACTAAATAAAAATGTGTTATCTCCCCAGTGCACAGCTGATGAGTTAATTCATTCATCACAACACCACATATGTTATGTTTTATATCTCTTTAATGCTTAAGGAATAAGTTAGTTCTTGTATACAATGCAAGGACAGAGTGCATTATGGAAGCCCGTTTCCGCCACTAAATAAAAAAATAAAAAGAGTAATTGCGACTTTTTATTTCAGAATTCTGACTTTTTATCTCGCAATTGCGAGTTTATATCTCACAATTGCGAGTTATAAAGTCAGAATTCTGAGATATAAACTCGCAATTGCGTGATATAAAGTCAGAATTCTGAGATATATAGTCGCAATTGCTTGATATAAAGTCAGAATTCTGACTTTTTTTCTCGCAATTCTGACTTTTTTTCTCGCAATTGCGAGTTATAAAGTCAGAATTCTGAGATATAAAGTCGCAATTGCGTGATATAAAGTCAGAATTCTGAGATATAAAGTCGCAATTGCGTGATATAAAGTCAGAATTCGGACTTTTTTTCTCGCTATTCTGACTTTTTACCTCACAATTGTGTGAAACTTTATTTCTCACAGTTCTTACTTTGCTTGCGTTTCCTTTCATTGCGAGTGACCATCAGGATTGCTGCTTCGTTATTATTATACATAAAATGGAAGACATCATAAAGGATTATTTTTAGCGCGGATTTACCAATAAAGAAATTTTGATATTATTGGAGGAGGCACATAACATGAAGATTAGTCTCCGGACATCAGAGAGAACATTATGCAGGAATATGCATAGTATAGCATGTTTCCACGGTAACCTTGTACATGAGTACAGCGTTTCCAGGAGAAAAAAAACAGCTTTTACTGCCATCTAGTGGGCTTAATACTAAAACGCATCATATTTCATATCATTTCAAATCATATTTCATCAACTTTTGTAACTGCAACTCAAGTCTGGTGGCTCCATAAAAGGGGACATTCAAGGGTAGAATTACAATTACAAAATTACAGTGGAAGTATTTGGTGAATAAAAGTTGTTTTTAACAGAATTGGATACACTAATGAATTTGACAAGTTTTGAGCAAATGTGTTGTGATTACACAATAATACCAATATAATAGTAATAGTAATAATAATAAGAATCAGCTGTGGCGGAGGCGCAATAAAGCAGATGAAGCTGAAGTGGCACATTTTATACACCAACAGCTTCAGACATCAGGACGGCAGCACGGCTATCGTTGGATGCACCAGATGTTGGATGTCCGTATTTGTTAGACAGAGAAACTGTCCGTCAGTTAGTTACAAGAAAAAAAAGTCAGAATTCTGAGATATAAACTCGCAACTGCGTGATATAAAGTCAGAATTCTGAGATAAAAACTCGCAATTCTGACTTTTTTCTCGCAATTGCGAGTTTATATCTCAGAATTCTGACTTTATATCACGCAATTGCTACTTTATATCTCAGAATTCTGACTTATATCACGCAATTACGAGTTTATATCTCAGAATTCTGACTTTATATCACGCAATTGCGAGTTTATATCTCAGAATTCTGACTTTATAACTCGCAATTGTGAGATATAAACTCGCAATTGCGAGATAAAAAGTCGCAATTACTCTTTTTATTTTTTTATTTAGTGGCGGAAACGGGCTTCCATAATGCACTGTGTCCTTGCATTGTATACAAGAACTAACTTATTCCTTAAGCATTAAAGAGATATAAAACATAACATATGTGGTGTTGTGATGAATTAACTCATCCGCTGTGCACTGGGGAGATAACACATAAAACGGGCACAGTAACTTATTCCGCTTTGCAGGTGCTTGTTGTAACTGCGTTGCATACAAGAACTAACTCTTTTCATATGTGCAAATCACATGCTGTTGCACTGTAATGCCTCAAGAACTGTTTCAGTGCATTGCATACAATAGTTAACCTATTACGCTGTGCATAAAAGAAATTGATATAACATAACATACATTGCAACATGTAACTTATGAACTCATTATGTACAAAAGCTAACTTATTCCTCATGCATTGAATATAACACATAACATGTGCATTGCATTGCAGTAACTTATTCTGTTGTATACAATGTAATGGAACAGCGCATAGCGTATACTTTTTATGCATTCCATTGCAAGGGCACATATATGTTACCTCTTTATTGCACATCGGAATAAGTTAGATATTATATGCAATTGAATAGCACTATGTTCTCTCTTCAATGCACAACGCAATGATTTAGTTATTTTATTTATTGCAATGCAACAGGACATGTATTGTTTTTTCTATTTTTCAACGTGATGAGTTTATTATTGTATACAATAAAACAATTAGTTCTTGTATTTATTGCAGAACAAATAGCATATGTGATTTGTTTTCTCTTCAGTGCACAAAGGAAAGAGTTCGTTCTTGTATGCAGCGCAGTGTAACAAGCACCTGTCATGTTATCTCTTCAATGCACAAAGTATTAAGTTACTGCAAAGCAGTGCACCTTATGTGTTATCTCTTCCAGTACATAACGGATGATTTAGTTCATTCATCGCAACACCACATATGTTATGTTATGTTATGTTATCTCTTTAATGCTTAAGGAATCAGTTAGTTCTTGAATACAAGGCAAGAAAACTAACTTATTTCTCATGCATTGAAGAGATAACGCATAACGTGCAGTGCATTGCATTGCAGTAACTTAATCCGTTGTGCAGTGCAGAGATAAACATATAACATGCGCAGTGCATTGCAGTAACTTAATCCGTTGTGCAGTGAAGAGCTAACACATGACAGGTGCTTGTTGAACTGCATTGTACTGAAGATAAAACAAAACAAATGCTCTTACTCTTGTCTCCTCTAAATTTTAAAAGTGATCTCAACAACTTTGCAATGTGTATACCAAATCAAATGTCTTAATGTCAAACATTTCTTGTTATATCTACAATTAAAAATAATGTTACCCTTATTTCTGCACTCTTAATATAGGCTTACACGAGTTTCAGAGTCTTTAGCTAAGGAAAAAAATCTGAGCACAGTGTTTGATGTTACTGAGGTCTCTTCTAAAACTTCAGAGAAGACAAGTTTTAGACCAATGGAGTCTTTAGTTTAGGAGAAAAATCTGAGCACAGTGTGTGATGTTGTTGAGATCTCTTCTGAAACTTCTGAGAAGTGAGAGTTCCTGAGTCTCTTGCTGAGGAGAAAATTCTCAGGAGTGTTAGGAGTTTTAGTGATTTTGTCTCAGGAGACAAGTGTGAGAAGCAGGAGACTCAAACAGTCTCCATTTGAAGTTAATTTAACCTCATTTATGTCTAGCAGAAACTTTTGAGATGTTAAAGTTTTTTGGGGTTTTTTCTCCCCTTTGGGTAGCTTCTATCTCATTCATCCACTCCATTTCAGTCAAGCACAATATGTGCATTCTCTTATTTGAAGTTTAGTTGTAGACAGTTTTGTTGCACAATGACTTAATAGCGAAAAACCTGACCTATATTTACATGCATGCAAAATGGGTTGTACAAGACAAACTTTGTAATGTTAAATGAAGGAAAAAAAGGTTATGCAACAACCATGAAGCACTGGTACATTAATATTACATTTGTTAAAAGAAAGTATTTATCTTAGCCTAAACATCTTACAATCCCTTGTTTGGAATATGTGCTGCATACAATGCTGGGCATTGAAGATAAATTAAAACGAGTAACCCTCATATTTAAATTCTGAAATGTATAACGTTATTTAAATAATAGTTTCAGTATTTACAAATTAGTAAAAATATAAAATTTAACATGTTTCTCCTAAAATAAAATTGAAGACATCTGGGGCCAGATGCAAAAACTTCTTGGAGTAGTCTTAAAAGTTAGTCAGTTATTACCAAACCTAGTAATAACTTTTTAAAGTCAGTTGCATAAATAGGTATATCTGTTTAATTTGAATTGGAAAAGTAAGACTGACTGCCCTTTGCTAACTGCTACTTAGTCAGCTGGCACCAAAAGACAAAGCTGATACTTAAATGATACATATAAGAGAATAATCAGCTCTTAGTAGCCCGAGCTTAGAGAAAGCTCTGTCAGAGCTATGGCCTTGTGGACAGTACATCAACAATGAGGCACAGCAGCATCTCAGACAGCACAAGTTCGAATCCCAGCTAAAAGTACATTACTGCTCCTGTTCCCTTCCTCTCCTCTCCCATTGTTTCCTGTCTCTCATCCTACTGTCCTGTCCATAAAAGGTTAAAATACCCATTGTCATTAAAAAAAACCTCAGAGCAATAAAATATTCCTATAATGGAGTTGTGAAAGAGACTGCAGCAAGACAATAAAGATGTTCTATGTTTCTTCCACCACATTCTCAGTTTTAACTTCTTTTCTCTCACATATTTCTCATGTCTTAGTTGTGTCTACTCATTTCTCCTGTAAGATTGAAAATATCTAAAAGATATTTTAAAATGAACAAAGACATTTGCTTTACTGTTTCAACCCCCTCTCTCTTGCTGCAAGGGCCATTTGGAAGTCAAAGAGGTGTTGATAGTGATCAAGCCCTGTAGGCCAAGATGTGTGTACATCGGGGGTCTACAAATTGTCACACCTTTAGTACAATGGGGCAAGTTTTAATCTCCTGATTGGTCAGTTTGAATGTCTCATATTTGTGTTTCAGTCACATGGTCAAGGAAGGGATAAAAGACGACTGTAACTGTTGCTCTGGCTCTTTTTTGATTCTTGGCTTTTCTTGGGCATTCTCTTGCCCTCTCTCTCTCTCTCTCTCTCTCTCTCTTTCACTCTCTCTCTATCTCTCAGGTAACTTTTTTCATACATGCTGTGTACGATTAATGGTATATGATTTTATCATCTCATACATCTATTTTGTAATTATTTTAAGTGTAACCATAATCCGATATTGTCATTAAACCCTTTCTATTACAAATGATGTGCTAACTAGTTTTGATTTGGTATTAACATTAATGTGCTCCCTATTGTAATATAATATCGTCACACTATAGCAACGCTCTCCCACATATTTTGCTATTATAACTGCGCTTATTTCCGTCGTTGGTATAAGTTGCAGTGGGTGGTAATAGACAAGAAATGTACAGTTTTCTACCATCTTGCTGATAACGTTTCTTTAGTCGCTCGGCAACCTTACAGCCTGAACCCCTGTAGGAGTTCCACCCTTACAGATGGTGCCGAAACCCGGGATCCCTTGCAGTGAGTTTTCTGAAATCTACTTTGATCGGTTGTCAGAATGAGGACATTTTTTAACAGTTGATCTTGTGAATGATTAAAGCTGACCTTCTCACCAAGGAATGGGTAAGTCTGTTTTAATTGTTTAATGGTATGATATTCAGATCTCCTCAGGGATGGAAGGGAAAATTTCTGAAAAGAGTGACGTATTGTTTGCTTTATGGAGCAAAAAAGTTGAGCCTACCTTGTGCAAACTCAAGAAACAATATATTGGGATTAAATGTTCAGATGATGAAATGCTCAAATGGTGGGACATAATTGGCAAACATCAAAAGAAATCAAAACGTGGTGAAATAATTGAGGCTTTAAACTTCTTAAGTTGTGCGCGGCTGCGTGATGTGACCACACATCTATTTTCAAGTATAGACGCTAAATGTAAAGAAGTGCATTCTAAAAATGCAGAGGCACAAAAGTCAGAGTTAAAGATTCAGGATCTTCAAACACAGCTAGATAATTTACTAGCTGAGCAGTTAGCTCTGACTGAAAAGTGTAAAAAACACAAAGAGACCATTGCAGATCTCAAGGCTAAGCTAAATGCTCAAAAGTCTCCCAAAACGCTTTATAGCGATGGGGCTAAAAAGCATGTTCACTTTTTAGATGAGGTGACTTGCTCTGATGAATCTGGAATGTTTTGTTCAGAGGCCACTGCTCAAGAAAGTGTGCCTCTTTCAGTTCTTAAGGTGATGCGGCACCGGAATAGCGCAGAGTCATGTACCAGAACGCATGGTGTACAAGCATTAGAGAGCCATGAAAATCCTCAAACTCCAAGAGAACACAGCAAACAACCCTGTGGCAAAGAGAACAGGTTTTGCAGTTCCTGTCAAAAAATAGGCCATACAGAGGAAAAATGCTGGTCACTGGGTAGGGGTAGACCTCCACCTTATTTTCAGAAAAACAGGAAACCACATTTTAAGGGCAAAGATCAACGCTCAATTGCAGGTAAATCTCTAAGTGAATTAACTGTGTTGTTTATGCAAGGCCTCCAACTATTAACTTCACTTGCTAGTGGATTAGCAGCACAATAGCGATACGTTTAATAGTTAAACATCCAAATTGCTACAATCCTGTTTGTATTTTCAACTTTGTATTTGTGCTAAACACACTGTGTGCACAGAACACACATTAAAGTTGTTTGTGATACTATATGTACACATAGACTAGCTGAGTTTATTCTTTAAAACACACGATTGCTTTACTGTAAGTGTTGTATGAAACACTTAGGTTAAAGGTTGTAGATGTTATGCATTCTAGGCCATGTATCTTGTGTAAATTGGAATAATAAGTGTAGTACTGGAACTGTATTTCAATTTCTAGTTGCGTGTGTGACTATGTTAAATTTGTTTGCCTCGTAAGTGGAAAACTCTGCTATTTTCCATATAGCTAGAGTAAAACCATGTACAGGAGCACAGAATTGCCATGTGGCTACAGTGTGATTCACAATTGTATTAACCATGAAAATGCTTTCCTCACAACAGGATTCAGTAACTCTGAACTTTGCACTTTATCATGCCCCTTAACAAAAACATTGGTGTTGAAGGATTTTGAGCCAGATCACACCTCATACTCACATCTTCAAGCTGGCTCCCTGTTACAAAAACAGGACCAAATTTGCATCACAATTGTTAAACCTCCTCACCTTTGTTTGGAGCATGATTGAATTTACACATAGCCACAGCTAAATGCAGTCACATAGATTTGATCTTCACACACAAAGTCAAATCTACATCTACATATGCCTCACAAAATGTATCCATATAATGTTTTTTAAGTCTAGACTGCACTATAACTGTAAATTTAATCCAGTTATAGTTTTGTTTTGTTTTATCTTTGGATTTATTAAATCACTTAGTTATCATTTGCCTCACCAAGTTAAATATTAAAATGTATGTGAGTATTTCAAATTCTTACCTAAGCACAAAATTTGTATTATCATTAATGCCTTTGAAACATTTCTGAAACTTATTTGATTTGTTTCTTTGTATTTTGTCCATTTGAATTGTAACAATGTTTTCGGACATCAATCCAACTGAATCTCTGTATTTGGTTACACTGAATATTTTGCTGATACTCTTCATGATAAAGGGGGGTTTAAAACCCAACAATTGTTGTTTTGTTATAATGCAATTTATTTAAATGTTTCCAGAAACAGTGTAAGAGCTTGTAAGATCTTCTTTTATTCTCGCCTTGACCACTTTATCAAGTAAATCAATTTAAGGGCTTATTGCCAGAGACAAATTTAATCTGACCACATCAAACCTCTGACCAGTGACAAATGCCATATGTATGCTTTTGCTGTTTGTTGTGCTATATGTTCTTTTAAATCACAGGATCCCTGCTGCCAAAGTTCAAATCTTGTGTCTTGTCTCAAAAGAGGGACAACTGAGTTCTATCATCAGTGCCTGATTCTTGTGGAGGTGTGAAGTGTTCAATGGATAATTTGCATGAACGGTGCAACACCATTTGATGGACCTTTTCATGCAGGACTGAAAGGAGAACAAAGACTGAAGACTGACCGACTGCTACTGAAACAAGTCTGGACAAAAGTCTGAAGTTGACATCTACACACAACAGAAAGCATGTCTTCATGGACTGTGCCACCTTTGGACTCCATGATTGTGGCCAACGGTGCCAAGGAGGGATTTGTAAGATTGAAAATATCTAAAAGATATTTTAAAATGAACAAAGACATTTGCTTTACTGTTTCAACCCCCTCTCTCTTGCTGCAAGGGCCATTTGGAAGTCAAAGAGGTGTTGATAGTGATCAAGCCCTGTAGGCCAAGATGTGTGTACATCGGGGGTCTACAAATTGTCACACCTTTAGTACAATGGGGCAAGTTTTAATCTCCTGATTGGTCAGTTTGAATGTCTCATATTTGTGTTTCAGTCACATGGTCAAGGAAGGGATAAAAGACGACTGTAACTGTTGCTCTGGCTCTTTTTTGATTCTTGGCTTTTCTTGGGCATTCTCTTGCCCTCTCTCTCTCTCTCTCTCTCTCTCTCTCTCTCTTTCACTCTCTCTCTATCTCTCAGGTAACTTTTTTCATACATGCTGTGTACGATTAATGGTATATGATTTTATCATCTCATACATCTATTTTGTAATTATTTTAAGTGTAACCATAATCCGATATTGTCATTAAACCCTTTCTATTACAAATGATGTGCTAACTAGTTTTGATTTGGTATTAACATTAATGTGCTCCCTATTGTAATATAATATCGTCACACTATAGCAACGCTCTCCCACATATTTTGCTATTATAACTGCGCTTATTTCCGTCGTTGGTATAAGTTGCAGTGGGTGGTAATAGACAAGAAATGTACAGTTTTCTACCATCTTGCTGATAACGTTTCTTTAGTCGCTCGGCAACCTTACAGCCTGAACCCCTGTAGGAGTTCCACCCTTACACTCCTAAGGAATTTTAGGAGACACATCTGAAATACTGCTGATCCTGAAATGAGAGATATGTGAGAATCACAATTGTCTCACAAACTCTCACAAAGAGCAACCTCTGAGCAATAAAATGGAGTCTTGAAAGAGACAATATTGTAAGACAATAATGAGATGTTCTAAGTTTCTTCCACCACTCTCTCAGTTTTGACTTTTTTTCTCTCAGATATTTCTCATGTCTCATTTCTTTCTACTCTTATTTCTCCTAAGGAATTTTAGGAGAAACATCTGAAACTCTATTGATACTAAAATGAGGGATATATGAGAATCACAACTAAGTCTCAAGAGCTTAAGAAAAGCAACCACTGAGCAATACATTTTTCCTATGAGTATGTTCACTTATTCACATATGGTCTTCTGTCAGGCTGGAGTCTTTGAGAATGTATAGTAAGTTCATATTCAGGAAATCTTTAGCCAGAAATAGGTTCACTTTGTCAAATATGGATGTAACATCAGAACGAGACAATAAGTGTGTATAGAAAGTTCAAGATCCAGTACTCTTTGAATAGAAAGTACAAGATTGAGTTTTCTTATTTTTTTATTTTCTTATTTCACATTCTTAATAGGTTCAGGATGTCAAATATTGGAGTTCTGTATGTGAGCAGTGAATGATTATGTTTTGAATGTCCATGATCGGCTTTTGCCAGAAATATGTTCAGTAGGTTAAATTATGGGCTGTTGTATGACTGAAGAAACATCAGAAGGAATCAATGGATATGTATAAACAGTTCAAGATCGAGTACTCTTGAGTCAGAACTATGTTCAGTTGGTTGAATACGGACTTCTGTCTGGCTAATGTAACATCAGAAGTAGTCAATGAGTACTTCTAGAAAGTTCAAGTTCGAGTACTCTTGGGCCAGAAATATATTCATTATTTTTTAAGTTTGGACTACTGTAATGAAAGTTCATGATCAAGGAATCTTGGGTCAGAAAAATGTTCAGTACGTCAAATTATGGACTTTTATATGGCTGATGTGACAATAGAAGAAGTCAATGAGTATATAAATAAGTTCAATATCCTGTCTGGTCAGAAATATGTTCTGTCGGTCAAATGTGTACTACTGTCTGGCTGATTCAACATCAGATGGAGTTAATGAGTATGTATAGAATGTTCAAGACTAATTTGCCAGAAATATGTCCATTAGGTCAAATATGCATGAATGATGTAAATGATAAATGATCTCATCCATCATGCAGTGAGATATGCACATAACATGTGCATTGCATTGCAGTAACTTAACACGTTGTGCATTGAAGAGATAACATGACAGGTTATTGTTGCGCTGCGTTGCATGCAAAAATGAAAACAAATCACATATGCTGTTGCATTGCAATAAATACAAGAACTGTTTCATTGCATTGAGTACAATAGTTAACTTATTACGCTGTGCATTGAAGAAATTAATATAACATATTTGGTCTTGCAATGCAACATGTAAGTTATGCACTTATTATGTACAAGAACTAATGTATTCCTCATGCATTCCTGCATTCCTCATAAATGAACTAACTCATCCATAATGCATTAAAGAGATAACACGTTATATGTGCAGTGCATTGCAGTAACTTAATCCGTTGTGCACTGCACACATAACATGTGCAGTGCATTGCAGTAACTTAATCGTTGTGCAGTGAATAGATAACATTACAGGTGTTTGTTGCACTGCATTGCATACAAAATCGAACTCTTTTCTTTGTGCATTGAAGAGAAAACAAATCACATATGCTGTGTATTGCAACTTAATGCATTGAAATAAATACAAGAACTAACCGTTTCATCGCATTGCATACAATAAATTACCTGTGCATAGAAGTAATTAATATAACATATGTGCCGTTACATTGCAATGCCTACAAGAACTAATATGCAAGTTATGCAGTGTTTCCATGCACTGTATACAAAAACTAACTTATTCCTTCCTTATTCATTGAAGAGATAACACAAAACACGTGGTGTTACGCATTGAAGAGATAACACCTAACGTGCATGCAGTAAATTAATCCGTTATTATGCATTGAGAAATTACACGACAGGCGGTTTGTTGCACTGCGTTGCATACAAGAACAAACTGTTTCATTTGTGCATTTAAGAGAAAACAAATCATATATGCTGTTGCATTGCAATGCATCAAGACCTGTTTCATTGCATTGTGTACAATAGTTAACTTATTACGCTGTGCATTGAGGAAATTAATATAACATATTTGGTGTTGCATTGCAACATGTAAATTATGCACTTATTAAGTACAAGAACTAATTTTTTACTCATGCATTGAAGTGATAACACATAACAATTGGTGTTGCGATGAATGAACTAACTCATCCGTTATGCATTAAAGAGATGACAAATAATATGTGCAGTGCATTGCATTAACTTAATCCGCTGTACAGTGCAGCGATAACATGACCGGTGCTTGTAGCACTGCATTGCATACAAAATCGAACTCTTTCCTTTGTGCATTGAAGAGAACACAAATCACATATGCTGTTGCATTACAATAAATACAAGAACTAAATGTTTCATTGCATTGCTTACAATAGTTAACTTATTACGCTGTGCACAGAAGAAATTAATATGTAAGTTTATGCACTGTTTTCTTGCATTGTATACAAGAACTAACTCATTAATGCACAACGAGAAAAGTTTATAAATTAGTTAGAATTTTAAATCCAATGCAATGCAACAGGAATATATGTTATGTTATCTCTTCACCGCATAATGGATTAAGAATTAATGAAATAAAAAGGCACATTATGTTATCTCATCAATGCACAAACGAAATGATTTTAGTTATTGTATTCTTCGCAATGCGATAGCATATGTGATTTGTTTTCTCTTTAATGCACAAAGGAAAGAGTTAATATATGTGCTGTTGCATTGCAATGCCTACAAGAACTAATATGTAAGTTATGCACCGTTTCCTTGCATTGTTATGCAAGAACTAACTTATTAAGCATTAAAGAGGTATAACACATAAACACATGTGGTGTTGCGATGATTGAACTAACTCATCCATTGTACACTGAGGAGATAACACATAAAAAGGGCATTGCAGTAACTTATTCCGTTTTGCAGTGAAGAGATAACACGACAGGTGCTTGTTGTAACTGCGTTGCATACAATAACCAACTCTTTTCATGTGCAAATCACATGCTGTTGCATTGCAATGCCTCAAGAACTGTTTCAGTGCATTGCATACAATAGTTAACTTATTACGCTGTGCATAGAAGAAACTGATATAACATAACATGCATTGCAACATGTAAGTTATGTACTCATGTACAAAAGCTAACTTGTTCCTCATGCATTGAATATAACACATAACATGTGCGTTGCATACTATAGTGTAACGTAATGGAACAGCGCATAGCATATACTCTTTTTATGAATTGCATTGCAACGGCACATCTTATATGCAATGAATAGCACTATGTTCTCTCTTCAATGCACAAACGAAATTATTTAGTTATTGTATTTATTGCAATGCAACAGGACATGTATTGTTTTCTCTTCAATGCACAAAGGAAAGAGTTCGTTCTTGTATGCAGTGCAGTGCAACAAAGCACGTGTCATGTCATCTCTTCAATGCACAAAAGTATTAAGTTACTGCAAAGCAGTGCACATGATATGTGTTATCTCTTCCAGTACATAACGGATGATTTAGTTTATTCATCGTCGCAACACCATATATGTTATGTGTTATCTCTTTAATGCTTAAGGAATCAGTTAGTTCTTGAATACAAGGCAAGGAAACTAACTTATTCCTCATGCACTAAAGAGATGACACATAACATGAGTAACTTAGTCCGTTGTGCAGATAACACAAGAAAGGTGCTTGTTGAACTGCATTTGTACTGAAGATAAAACAAATCACATTATGCTGTTGCATTACAATAAATACAAGAACTGTTTCATTTCATTGCATGCAATAATTAACATCGTGTGCATATAAAAAATTAATACAACATGTGCTGTTGCATTGCAATATAACAATAACTTTCATTTGGTTTATGCATTAAATTAGGTAATACAAGAATTTGTTGAATTCCGATGTATACAAAAAAGTAACATTGCATTATATACAAGAACTAACTTATTCCATTATGCAATACAGATACAAGACATAACATTGCTGCTGTTGCATTTCAATGGAAGAACTAACTCATTTCGTTTGTACATTGAAGAGATAATAACAAGTGCATTGCATTGCATGCAATATTTAACTTAATCCGCTATGCAGTGAAGAGATTAACATACAATATGTGCTGCTGCGAAGAAATAACGTGTTTCGTTGCTTTGCCAAGAATGCAAGAATTAACGCATTCGGTTGCATTCAATATCTAAATTATTCTGTGTATTAAAGAGTGAAGTTTCGTGCTGTTGCATTGCAGTGCATATAAGATCTACCTTAATCCGCTGTGCAGAGAAGAGGTAACATATATGTGGCGCTGCAGTGCAATGCATAAAAAGAGTACATATAAGCTTATGCGCTGTTTCACCACGTTGTATGCAAGTACTAACTTATTACATTGTGCATTGACTAGATAACGCATACCTTTGTGCTGTTAGCATTGCAATAAATAACTCATTACATGTGTGCATTGAAGAGATAACACATAACAAATCCTGTGAAATTGCATTCAAAATCTAAATTATATCGTAGTCCTTAATCCTTAAGCATTAAAGAGCTATAACACATAACATATGTGGTGTCATCCGTTATGCATTGAGATATAACATAACATGTGCATTGCATTGCAGCAAATTATTCTTCTATGCACAACGTTAGTTGTTCTCATCTTGTATATACAATGTAATGAAACCATGCATAGCTACTCTTTTTATGCTTTGCATTGCAACGGCACAGATATGTTACCTCTTTATTGCACATCGGAATAAGATGGATCTTATATGCAATGCAATAGCACTATGTTCTCTCTTTAATTCACAGACGAAATTAGTTATTGTATTTATTATATATATATATATATATATATATATATATATATGCACGTGTTCGTTCTTGTATGCAATTCAGTGCATCAAGCACCTGTCATGTTATCTCTTCACTGCACAACTGCATTGAAATGCACTGCACATATTATCTGTTATCTCTTTAATGCATAACGGATGAGTTAGTTCCATTCATCGCAACACCACTTGTTATGTGTTATCTCTTTCATGCTTGAGGAATTTAATATAGTTCTTGTATATAATGCAAGGAAACTAACTTATTCCTCATGTATTGAACTGATAACGCAACACAAGTGGTGTTGCGATGAATGAACTAACTCATCCGTTGTGCAGTGCAGAGATAACACATAACATGTGCAGGGCATTGCATTGCAGTAACTTAATCCGTTATGCAGTGAAGAAATAACATGACAGGTGCTTGTTGCTGGATTGCATACAAAATCGAACTCTTTCCTTTGTGCATTTAAGAGAAAACAAATCACATATGCTGTTGCATTGCAATGCAACAAGAACTAACTGTTTCATTGCATTGCGTACAATAGTTAATTTATTACGCTGTGCATAGAAGAAATTAATATAACATATGTGCTTCCTCGTGTATTGAAGCGATAACACATAAAAAGTGGTGTTGCGATGAATGAACTAACTTAGCTGTTATGCATCAGAAATAACATGACAGCTGCTTGTTGCACTGCATTGCATTCAAAATCGAACTCTTTCCTTTGTGCATTGAAGAGTAAACAAAACACATAAGCTGTTTCATTGCAATAAATACAAGAACTAACCGTTTCATTGTATTGCATACAATAAATAACATTACTTTGTGCATAGAAGAAATTAACATAATATATGTGCTGTTGCATTGCAATGCCTACAAGAACTAATATGTAAGTTATGCACCGTTTCCTTGCATTGTTATGCAAGAACTAACTTATTTCTTAAGCATTAAAGAGGTATAACACATAAACACATGTGGTGTTGCGATGAATGAACTAACTCATCCGTTGTACACTGAGGAGATAACACATAAAAAGGGCATTGCAGTAACTTATTCCGTTTTGCAGTGAAGAGATAACACGACAGGTGCTTGTTGTAACTGCGTTGCATACAATAACCAACTCTTTTCATGTGCAAATCACATGCTGTTGCATTGCAATGCCTCAAGAACTGTTTCAGTGCATTGCATACAATAGTTAACTTATTACGCTGTGCATAGAAGAAACTGATATAACATAACATGCATTGCAACATGTAAGTTATGTA
The DNA here is from genome assembly GCA_037950675.1 of Hypophthalmichthys molitrix. NCBI lineage: Eukaryota > Metazoa > Chordata > Actinopteri > Cypriniformes > Xenocyprididae > Hypophthalmichthys > Hypophthalmichthys molitrix. The sequence goes on along the minus strand of CM075493.1, from coordinate 13,358,029 downwards.
CTCATTATGTACAAAAGCTAACTTGTTCCTCATGCATTGAACATAACACATAACACGTGCGTTGCATACTATAGTGTAACGTAATGGAACAGCGCATAGCATATACTCTTTTTATGAATTGCATTGCAACGGCACATCTTATATGCAATGAATAGCACTATGTTCTCTCTTCAATGCACAAACGAAATTATTTAGTTATTGTATTTATTGCAATGCAACAGGACATGTATTGTTTTCTCTTCAATGCACAAAGGAAAGAGTTCGTTCTTGTATGCAGTGCAGTGCAACAAAGCACGTGTCATGTCATCTCTTCAATGCACAAAAGTATTAAGTTACTGCAAAGCAGTGCACATGATATGTGTTATCTCTTCCAGTACATAACGGATGATTTAGTTTATTCATCGTCGCAACACCACATATGTTATGTGTTATCTCTTTAATGCTTAAGGAATCAGTTAGTTCTTGAATACAAGGCAAGGAAACTAACTTATTCCTCATGCACTAAAGAGATGACACATAACATGAGTAGCTTAGTCCGTTGTGCAGATAACACAAGAAAGGTGCTTGCTGAACTGCATTTGTACTGAAGATAAAACAAATCACATTATGCTGTTGCATTACAATAAATACAAGAACTAACTGTTTCATTTCATTGCATGCAATAATTAACATCGTGTGCATATAAAAAATTAATACAACATGTGCTGTTGCATTGGAATATAACAATAACTTTCATTTGGTTTATGCATTAAATTAGGTAATACAAGAATTTGTTGAATTCCGATGTATACAAAAAAGTAACATTGCATTATATACAAGAACTAACTTATTCCATTATGCAATACAGATACAAGACATAACATTGCTGCTGTTGCATTTCAATGGAAGAACTAACTCATTTCGTTTGTACATTGAAGAGATAATAACAAGTGCATTGCATGCAATATTTAACTTAATCCGCTATGCAGTGAAGAGATTAACATACAATATGTGCTGCTGCGAAGAAATAACGTGTTTCGTTGCTTTGCCAAGAATGCAAGAATTAACGCATTCGGTTGCATTCAATATCTAAATTATTCTGTGTATTAAAGAGTGAGGTTTCGTGCTGTTGCATTGCAGTGCATATAAGATCTACCTTAATCCGCTGTGCAGAGAAGAGGTAACATATATGTGGCGCTGCAGTGCAATGCATAAAAAGAGTACATATAAGCTTATGCGCTGTTTCACCACGTTGTATGCAAGTACTAACTTATTACATTGTGCATTGACTAGATAACGCATACCTTTGTGCTGTTAGCATTGCAATAAATAACTCATTACATGTGTGCATTGAAGAGATAACACATAACAAATCCTGTGAAATTGCATTCAAAATCTAAATTATATCGTAGTCCTTAATCCTTAAGCATTAAAGAGCTATAACACATAACATATGTGGTGTCATCCGTTATGCATTGAGATATAACATAACATGTGCATTGCATTGCAGCAAATTATTCTTCTATGCACAACGTTAGTTGTTCTCATCTTGTATATACAATGTAATGAAACCATGCATAGCTACTCTTTTTATGCTTTGCATTGCAACGGCACAGATATGTTACCTCTTTATTGCACATCGGAATAAGATGGATCTTATATGCAATGCAATAGCACTATGTTCTCTCTTTAATTCACAGACGAAATTAGTTATTGTATTTATTATATATATATATATATATATATATATATATATATATATATATATGCACGTGTTCGTTCTTGTATGCAATTCAGTGCATCAAGCACCTGTCATGTTATCTCTTCACTGCACAACTGCATTGAAATGCACTGCACATATTATCTGTTATCTCTTTAATGCATAACGGATGAGTTAGTTCCATTCATCGCAACACCACTTGTTATGTGTTATCTCTTTCATGCTTGAGGAATTTAATATAGTTCTTGTATATAATGCAAGGAAACTAACTTATTCCTCATGTATTGAACTGATAACGCAACACAAGTGGTGTTGCGATGAATGAACTAACTCATCCGTTGTGCAGTGCAGAGATAACACATAACATGTGCAGGGCATTGCATTGCAGTAACTTAATCCGTTATGCAGTGAAGAAATAACATGACAGGTGCTTGTTGCTGGATTGCATACAAAATCGAACTCTTTCCTTTGTGCATTTAAGAGAAAACAAATCACATATGCTGTTGCATTGCAATGCAACAAGAACTAACTGTTTCATTGCATTGCGTACAATAGTTAATTTATTACGCTGTGCATAGAAGAAATTAATATAACATATGTGCTTCCTCGTGTATTGAAGCGATAACACATAAAAAGTGGTGTTGCGATGAATGAACTAACTTAGCTGTTATGCATCAGAAATAACATGACAGCTGCTTGTTGCACTGCATTGCATTCAAAATCGAACTCTTTCCTTTGTGCATTGAAGAGTAAACAAAACACATAAGCTGTTTCATTGCAATAAATACAAGAACTAACCGTTTCATTGTATTGCATACAATAAATAACATTACTTTGTGCATAGAAGAAATTAACATAATATATGTGCTGTTGCATTGCAATGCCTACAAGAACTAATATGTAAGTTATGCACCGTTTCCTTGCATTGTTATGCAAGAACTAACTTATTTCTTAAGCATTAAAGAGGTATAACACATAAACACATGTGGTGTTGCGATGAATGAACTAACTCATCCGTTGTACACTGAGGAGATAACACATAAAAAGGGCATTGCAGTAACTTATTCCGTTTTGCAGTGAAGAGATAACACGACAGGTGCTTGTTGTAACTGCGTTGCATACAATAACCAACTCTTTTCATGTGCAAATCACATGCTGTTGCATTGCAATGCCTCAAGAACTGTTTCAGTGCATTGCATACAATAGTTAACTTATTACGCTGTGCATAGAAGAAACTGATATAACATAACATGCATTGCAACATGTAAGTTATGTACTCATTATGTACAAAAGCTAACTTGTTCCTCATGCATTGAACATAACACATAACACGTGCGTTGCATACTATAGTGTAACGTAATGGAACAGCGCATAGCATATACTCTTTTTATGAATTGCATTGCAACGGCACATCTTATATGCAATGAATAGCACTATGTTCTCTCTTCAATGCACAAACGAAATTATTTAGTTATTGTATTTATTGCAATGCAACAGGACATGTATTGTTTTCTCTTCAATGCACAAAGGAAAGAGTTCGTTCTTGTATGCAGTGCAGTGCAACAAAGCACGTGTCATGTCATCTCTTCAATGCACAAAAGTATTAAGTTACTGCAAAGCAGTGCACATGATATGTGTTATCTCTTCCAGTACATAACGGATGATTTAGTTTATTCATCGTCGCAACACCACATATGTTATGTGTTATCTCTTTAATGCTTAAGGAATCAGTTAGTTCTTGAATACAAGGCAAGGAAACTAACTTATTCCTCATGCACTAAAGAGATGACACATAACATGAGTAGCTTAGTCCGTTGTGCAGATAACACAAGAAAGGTGCTTGCTGAACTGCATTTGTACTGAAGATAAAACAAATCACATTATGCTGTTGCATTACAATAAATACAAGAACTAACTGTTTCATTTCATTGCATGCAATAATTAACATCGTGTGCATATAAAAAATTAATACAACATGTGCTGTTGCATTGGAATATAACAATAACTTTCATTTGGTTTATGCATTAAATTAGGTAATACAAGAATTTGTTGAATTCCGATGTATACAAAAAAGTAACATTGCATTATATACAAGAACTAACTTATTCCATTATGCAATACAGATACAAGACATAACATTGCTGCTGTTGCATTTCAATGGAAGAACTAACTCATTTCGTTTGTACATTGAAGAGATAATAACAAGTGCATTGCATGCAATATTTAACTTAATCCGCTATGCAGTGAAGAGATTAACATACAATATGTGCTGCTGCGAAGAAATAACGTGTTTCGTTGCTTTGCCAAGAATGCAAGAATTAACGCATTCGGTTGCATTCAATATCTAAATTATTCTGTGTATTAAAGAGTGAGGTTTCGTGCTGTTGCATTGCAGTGCATATAAGATCTACCTTAATCCGCTGTGCAGAGAAGAGGTAACATATATGTGGCGCTGCAGTGCAATGCATAAAAAGAGTACATATAAGCTTATGCGCTGTTTCACCACGTTGTATGCAAGTACTAACTTATTACATTGTGCATTGACTAGATAACGCATACCTTTGTGCTGTTAGCATTGCAATAAATAACTCATTACATGTGTGCATTGAAGAGATAACACATAACAAATCCTGTGAAATTGCATTCAAAATCTAAATTATATCGTAGTCCTTAATCCTTAAGCATTAAAGAGCTATAACACATAACATATGTGGTGTCATCCGTTATGCATTGAGATATAACATAACATGTGCATTGCATTGCAGCAAATTATTCTTCTATGCACAACGTTAGTTGTTCTCATCTTGTATATACAATGTAATGAAACCATGCATAGCTACTCTTTTTATGCTTTGCATTGCAACGGCACAGATATGTTACCTCTTTATTGCACATCGGAATAAGATGGATCTTATATGCAATGCAATAGCACTATGTTCTCTCTTTAATTCACAGACGAAATTAGTTATTGTATTTATTATATATATATATATATATATATATATATATATATATATATGCACGTGTTCGTTCTTGTATGCAATTCAGTGCATCAAGCACCTGTCATGTTATCTCTTCACTGCACAACTGCATTGAAATGCACTGCACATATTATCTGTTATCTCTTTAATGCATAACGGATGAGTTAGTTCCATTCATCGCAACACCACTTGTTATGTGTTATCTCTTTCATGCTTGAGGAATTTAATATAGTTCTTGTATATAATGCAAGGAAACTAACTTATTCCTCATGTATTGAACTGATAACGCAACACAAGTGGTGTTGCGATGAATGAACTAACTCATCCGTTGTGCAGTGCAGAGATAACACATAACATGTGCAGGGCATTGCATTGCAGTAACTTAATCCGTTATGCAGTGAAGAAATAACATGACAGGTGCTTGTTGCTGGATTGCATACAAAATCGAACTCTTTCCTTTGTGCATTTAAGAGAAAACAAATCACATATGCTGTTGCATTGCAATGCAACAAGAACTAACTGTTTCATTGCATTGCGTACAATAGTTAATTTATTACGCTGTGCATAGAAGAAATTAATATAACATATGTGCTTCCTCGTGTATTGAAGCGATAACACATAAAAAGTGGTGTTGCGATGAATGAACTAACTTAGCTGTTATGCATCAGAAATAACATGACAGCTGCTTGTTGCACTGCATTGCATTCAAAATCGAACTCTTTCCTTTGTGCATTGAAGAGTAAACAAAACACATAAGCTGTTTCATTGCAATAAATACAAGAACTAACCGTTTCATTGTATTGCATACAATAAATAACATTACTTTGTGCATAGAAGAAATTAACATAATATATGTGCTGTTGCATTGCAATGCCTACAAGAACTAATATGTAAGTTATGCACCGTTTCCTTGCATTGTTATGCAAGAACTAACTTATTTCTTAAGCATTAAAGAGGTATAACACATAAACACATGTGGTGTTGCGATGAATGAACTAACTCATCCGTTGTACACTGAGGAGATAACACATAAAAAGGGCATTGCAGTAACTTATTCCGTTTTGCAGTGAAGAGATAACACGACAGGTGCTTGTTGTAACTGCGTTGCATACAATAACCAACTCTTTTCATGTGCAAATCACATGCTGTTGCATTGCAATGCCTCAAGAACTGTTTCAGTGCATTGCATACAATAGTTAACTTATTACGCTGTGCATAGAAGAAACTGATATAACATAACATGCATTGCAACATGTAAGTTATGTACTCATTATGTACAAAAGCTAACTTGTTCCTCATGCATTGAACATAACACATAACACGTGCGTTGCATACTATAGTGTAACGTAATGGAACAGCGCATAGCATATACTCTTTTTATGAATTGCATTGCAACGGCACATCTTATATGCAATGAATAGCACTATGTTCTCTCTTCAATGCACAAACGAAATTATTTAGTTATTGTATTTATTGCAATGCAACAGGACATGTATTGTTTTCTCTTCAATGCACAAAGGAAAGAGTTCGTTCTTGTATGCAGTGCAGTGCAACAAAGCACGTGTCATGTCATCTCTTCAATGCACAAAAGTATTAAGTTACTGCAAAGCAGTGCACATGATATGTGTTATCTCTTCCAGTACATAACGGATGATTTAGTTTATTCATCGTCGCAACACCACATATGTTATGTGTTATCTCTTTAATGCTTAAGGAATCAGTTAGTTCTTGAATACAAGGCAAGGAAACTAACTTATTCCTCATGCACTAAAGAGATGACACATAACATGAGTAGCTTAGTCCGTTGTGCAGATAACACAAGAAAGGTGCTTGCTGAACTGCATTTGTACTGAAGATAAAACAAATCACATTATGCTGTTGCATTACAATAAATACAAGAACTAACTGTTTCATTTCATTGCATGCAATAATTAACATCGTGTGCATATAAAAAATTAATACAACATGTGCTGTTGCATTGGAATATAACAATAACTTTCATTTGGTTTATGCATTAAATTAGGTAATACAAGAATTTGTTGAATTCCGATGTATACAAAAAAGTAACATTGCATTATATACAAGAACTAACTTATTCCATTATGCAATACAGATACAAGACATAACATTGCTGCTGTTGCATTTCAATGGAAGAACTAACTCATTTCGTTTGTACATTGAAGAGATAATAACAAGTGCATTGCATGCAATATTTAACTTAATCCGCTATGCAGTGAAGAGATTAACATACAATATGTGCTGCTGCGAAGAAATAACGTGTTTCGTTGCTTTGCCAAGAATGCAAGAATTAACGCATTCGGTTGCATTCAATATCTAAATTATTCTGTGTATTAAAGAGTGAGGTTTCGTGCTGTTGCATTGCAGTGCATATAAGATCTACCTTAATCCGCTGTGCAGAGAAGAGGTAACATATATGTGGCGCTGCAGTGCAATGCATAAAAAGAGTACATATAAGCTTATGCGCTGTTTCACCACGTTGTATGCAAGTACTAACTTATTACATTGTGCATTGACTAGATAACGCATACCTTTGTGCTGTTAGCATTGCAATAAATAACTCATTACATGTGTGCATTGAAGAGATAACACATAACAAATCCTGTGAAATTGCATTCAAAATCTAAATTATATCGTAGTCCTTAATCCTTAAGCATTAAAGAGCTATAACACATAACATATGTGGTGTCATCCGTTATGCATTGAGATATAACATAACATGTGCATTGCATTGCAGCAAATTATTCTTCTATGCACAACGTTAGTTGTTCTCATCTTGTATATACAATGTAATGAAACCATGCATAGCTACTCTTTTTATGCTTTGCATTGCAACGGCACAGATATGTTACCTCTTTATTGCACATCGGAATAAGATGGATCTTATATGCAATGCAATAGCACTATGTTCTCTCTTTAATTCACAGACGAAATTAGTTATTGTATTTATTATATATATATATATATATATATATATATATATATATATGCACGTGTTCGTTCTTGTATGCAATTCAGTGCATCAAGCACCTGTCATGTTATCTCTTCACTGCACAACTGCATTGAAATGCACTGCACATATTATCTGTTATCTCTTTAATGCATAACGGATGAGTTAGTTCCATTCATCGCAACACCACTTGTTATGTGTTATCTCTTTCATGCTTGAGGAATTTAATATAGTTCTTGTATATAATGCAAGGAAACTAACTTATTCCTCATGTATTGAACTGATAACGCAACACAAGTGGTGTTGCGATGAATGAACTAACTCATCCGTTGTGCAGTGCAGAGATAACACATAACATGTGCAGGGCATTGCATTGCAGTAACTTAATCCGTTATGCAGTGAAGAAATAACATGACAGGTGCTTGTTGCTGGATTGCATACAAAATCGAACTCTTTCCTTTGTGCATTTAAGAGAAAACAAATCACATATGCTGTTGCATTGCAATGCAACAAGAACTAACTGTTTCATTGCATTGCGTACAATAGTTAATTTATTACGCTGTGCATAGAAGAAATTAATATAACATATGTGCTTCCTCGTGTATTGAAGCGATAACACATAAAAAGTGGTGTTGCGATGAATGAACTAACTTAGCTGTTATGCATCAGAAATAACATGACAGCTGCTTGTTGCACTGCATTGCATTCAAAATCGAACTCTTTCCTTTGTGCATTGAAGAGTAAACAAAACACATAAGCTGTTTCATTGCAATAAATACAAGAACTAACCGTTTCATTGTATTGCATACAATAAATAACATTACTTTGTGCATAGAAGAAATTAACATAATATATGTGCTGTTGCATTGCAATGCCTACAAGAACTAATATGTAAGTTATGCACCGTTTCCTTGCATTGTTATGCAAGAACTAACTTATTTCTTAAGCATTAAAGAGGTATAACACATAAACACATGTGGTGTTGCGATGAATGAACTAACTCATCCGTTGTACACTGAGGAGATAACACATAAAAAGGGCATTGCAGTAACTTATTCCGTTTTGCAGTGAAGAGATAACACGACAGGTGCTTGTTGTAACTGCGTTGCATACAATAACCAACTCTTTTCATGTGCAAATCACATGCTGTTGCATTGCAATGCCTCAAGAACTGTTTCAGTGCATTGCATACAATAGTTAACTTATTACGCTGTGCATAGAAGAAACTGATATAACATAACATGCATTGCAACATGTAAGTTATGTACTCATTATGTACAAAAGCTAACTTGTTCCTCATGCATTGAACATAACACATAACACGTGCGTTGCATACTATAGTGTAACGTAATGGAACAGCGCATAGCATATACTCTTTTTATGAATTGCATTGCAACGGCACATCTTATATGCAATGAATAGCACTATGTTCTCTCTTCAATGCACAAACGAAATTATTTAGTTATTGTATTTATTGCAATGCAACAGGACATGTATTGTTTTCTCTTCAATGCACAAAGGAAAGAGTTCGTTCTTGTATGCAGTGCAGTGCAACAAAGCACGTGTCATGTCATCTCTTCAATGCACAAAAGTATTAAGTTACTGCAAAGCAGTGCACATGATATGTGTTATCTCTTCCAGTACATAACGGATGATTTAGTTTATTCATCGTCGCAACACCACATATGTTATGTGTTATCTCTTTAATGCTTAAGGAATCAGTTAGTTCTTGAATACAAGGCAAGGAAACTAACTTATTCCTCATGCACTAAAGAGATGACACATAACATGAGTAGCTTAGTCCGTTGTGCAGATAACACAAGAAAGGTGCTTGCTGAACTGCATTTGTACTGAAGATAAAACAAATCACATTATGCTGTTGCATTACAATAAATACAAGAACTAACTGTTTCATTTCATTGCATGCAATAATTAACATCGTGTGCATATAAAAAATTAATACAACATGTGCTGTTGCATTGGAATATAACAATAACTTTCATTTGGTTTATGCATTAAATTAGGTAATACAAGAATTTGTTGAATTCCGATGTATACAAAAAAGTAACATTGCATTATATACAAGAACTAACTTATTCCATTATGCAATACAGATACAAGACATAACATTGCTGCTGTTGCATTTCAATGGAAGAACTAACTCATTTCGTTTGTACATTGAAGAGATAATAACAAGTGCATTGCATGCAATATTTAACTTAATCCGCTATGCAGTGAAGAGATTAACATACAATATGTGCTGCTGCGAAGAAATAACGTGTTTCGTTGCTTTGCCAAGAATGCAAGAATTAACGCATTCGGTTGCATTCAATATCTAAATTATTCTGTGTATTAAAGAGTGAGGTTTCGTGCTGTTGCATTGCAGTGCATATAAGATCTACCTTAATCCGCTGTGCAGAGAAGAGGTAACATATATGTGGCGCTGCAGTGCAATGCATAAAAAGAGTACATATAAGCTTATGCGCTGTTTCACCACGTTGTATGCAAGTACTAACTTATTACATTGTGCATTGACTAGATAACGCATACCTTTGTGCTGTTAGCATTGCAATAAATAACTCATTACATGTGTGCATTGAAGAGATAACACATAACAAATCCTGTGAAATTGCATTCAAAATCTAAATTATATCGTAGTCCTTAATCCTTAAGCATTAAAGAGCTATAACACATAACATATGTGGTGTCATCCGTTATGCATTGAGATATAACATAACATGTGCATTGCATTGCAGCAAATTATTCTTCTATGCACAACGTTAGTTGTTCTCATCTTGTATATACAATGTAATGAAACCATGCATAGCTACTCTTTTTATGCTTTGCATTGCAACGGCACAGATATGTTACCTCTTTATTGCACATCGGAATAAGATGGATCTTATATGCAATGCAATAGCACTATGTTCTCTCTTTAATTCACAGACGAAATTAGTTATTGTATTTATTATATATATATATATATATATATATATATATATATATATGCACGTGTTCGTTCTTGTATGCAATTCAGTGCATCAAGCACCTGTCATGTTATCTCTTCACTGCACAACTGCATTGAAATGCACTGCACATATTATCTGTTATCTCTTTAATGCATAACGGATGAGTTAGTTCCATTCATCGCAACACCACTTGTTATGTGTTATCTCTTTCATGCTTGAGGAATTTAATATAGTTCTTGTATATAATGCAAGGAAACTAACTTATTCCTCATGTATTGAACTGATAACGCAACACAAGTGGTGTTGCGATGAATGAACTAACTCATCCGTTGTGCAGTGCAGAGATAACACATAACATGTGCAGGGCATTGCATTGCAGTAACTTAATCCGTTATGCAGTGAAGAAATAACATGACAGGTGCTTGTTGCTGGATTGCATACAAAATCGAACTCTTTCCTTTGTGCATTTAAGAGAAAACAAATCACATATGCTGTTGCATTGCAATGCAACAAGAACTAACTGTTTCATTGCATTGCGTACAATAGTTAATTTATTACGCTGTGCATAGAAGAAATTAATATAACATATGTGCTTCCTCGTGTATTGAAGCGATAACACATAAAAAGTGGTGTTGCGATGAATGAACTAACTTAGCTGTTATGCATCAGAAATAACATGACAGCTGCTTGTTGCACTGCATTGCATTCAAAATCGAACTCTTTCCTTTGTGCATTGAAGAGTAAACAAATCACATAAGCTGTTTCATTGCAATAAATACAAGAACTAACCGTTTCATTGTATTGCATACAATAAATAACATTACTTTGTGCATAGAAGAAATTAACATAATATATGTGCTGTTGCATTGCAATGCCTACAAGAACTAATATGTAAGTTATGCACCGTTTCCTTGCATTGTTATGCAAGAACTAACTTATTTCTTAAGCATTAAAGAGGTATAACACATAAACACATGTGGTGTTGCGATGAATGAACTAACTCATCCGTTGTACACTGAGGAGATAACACATAAAAAGGGCATTGCAGTAACTTATTCCGTTTTGCAGTGAAGAGATAACACGACAGGTGCTTGTTGTAACTGCGTTGCATACAATAACCAACTCTTTTCATGTGCAAATCACATGCTGTTGCATTGCAATGCCTCAAGAACTGTTTCAGTGCATTGCATACAATAGTTAACTTATTACGCTGTGCATAGAAGAAACTGATATAACATAACATGCATTGCAACATGTAAGTTATGTACTCATTATGTACAAAAGCTAACTTGTTCCTCATGCATTGAACATAACACATAACACGTGCGTTGCATACTATAGTGTAACGTAATGGAACAGCGCATAGCATATACTCTTTTTATGAATTGCATTGCAACGGCACATCTTATATGCAATGAATAGCACTATGTTCTCTCTTCAATGCACAAACGAAATTATTTAGTTATTGTATTTATTGCAATGCAACAGGACATGTATTGTTTTCTCTTCAATGCACAAAGGAAAGAGTTCGTTCTTGTATGCAGTGCAGTGCAACAAAGCACGTGTCATGTCATCTCTTCAATGCACAAAAGTATTAAGTTACTGCAAAGCAGTGCACATGATATGTGTTATCTCTTCCAGTACATAACGGATGATTTAGTTTATTCATCGTCGCAACACCACATATGTTATGTGTTATCTCTTTAATGCTTAAGGAATCAGTTAGTTCTTGAATACAAGGCAAGGAAACTAACTTATTCCTCATGCACTAAAGAGATGACACATAACATGAGTAGCTTAGTCCGTTGTGCAGATAACACAAGAAAGGTGCTTGCTGAACTGCATTTGTACTGAAGATAAAACAAATCACATTATGCTGTTGCATTACAATAAATACAAGAACTAACTGTTTCATTTCATTGCATGCAATAATTAACATCGTGTGCATATAAAAAATTAATACAACATGTGCTGTTGCATTGGAATATAACAATAACTTTCATTTGGTTTATGCATTAAATTAGGTAATACAAGAATTTGTTGAATTCCGATGTATACAAAAAAGTAACATTGCATTATATACAAGAACTAACTTATTCCATTATGCAATACAGATACAAGACATAACATTGCTGCTGTTGCATTTCAATGGAAGAACTAACTCATTTCGTTTGTACATTGAAGAGATAATAACAAGTGCATTGCATGCAATATTTAACTTAATCCGCTATGCAGTGAAGAGATTAACATACAATATGTGCTGCTGCGAAGAAATAACGTGTTTCGTTGCTTTGCCAAGAATGCAAGAATTAACGCATTCGGTTGCATTCAATATCTAAATTATTCTGTGTATTAAAGAGTGAGGTTTCGTGCTGTTGCATTGCAGTGCATATAAGATCTACCTTAATCCGCTGTGCAGAGAAGAGGTAACATATATGTGGCGCTGCAGTGCAATGCATAAAAAGAGTACATATAAGCTTATGCGCTGTTTCACCACGTTGTATGCAAGTACTAACTTATTACATTGTGCATTGACTAGATAACGCATACCTTTGTGCTGTTAGCATTGCAATAAATAACTCATTACATGTGTGCATTGAAGAGATAACACATAACAAATCCTGTGAAATTGCATTCAAAATCTAAATTATATCGTAGTCCTTAATCCTTAAGCATTAAAGAGCTATAACACATAACATATGTGGTGTCATCCGTTATGCATTGAGATATAACATAACATGTGCATTGCATTGCAGCAAATTATTCTTCTATGCACAACGTTAGTTGTTCTCATCTTGTATATACAATGTAATGAAACCATGCATAGCTACTCTTTTTATGCTTTGCATTGCAACGGCACAGATATGTTACCTCTTTATTGCACATCGGAATAAGATGGATCTTATATGCAATGCAATAGCACTATGTTCTCTCTTTAATTCACAGACGAAATTAGTTATTGTATTTATTATATATATATATATATATATATATATATATATATATATGCACGTGTTCGTTCTTGTATGCAATTCAGTGCATCAAGCACCTGTCATGTTATCTCTTCACTGCACAACTGCATTGAAATGCACTGCACATATTATCTGTTATCTCTTTAATGCATAACGGATGAGTTAGTTCCATTCATCGCAACACCACTTGTTATGTGTTATCTCTTTCATGCTTGAGGAATTTAATATAGTTCTTGTATATAATGCAAGGAAACTAACTTATTCCTCATGTATTGAACTGATAACGCAACACAAGTGGTGTTGCGATGAATGAACTAACTCATCCGTTGTGCAGTGCAGAGATAACACATAACATGTGCAGGGCATTGCATTGCAGTAACTTAATCCGTTATGCAGTGAAGAAATAACATGACAGGTGCTTGTTGCTGGATTGCATACAAAATCGAACTCTTTCCTTTGTGCATTTAAGAGAAAACAAATCACATATGCTGTTGCATTGCAATGCAACAAGAACTAACTGTTTCATTGCATTGCGTACAATAGTTAATTTATTACGCTGTGCATAGAAGAAATTAATATAACATATGTGCTTCCTCGTGTATTGAAGCGATAACACATAAAAAGTGGTGTTGCGATGAATGAACTAACTTAGCTGTTATGCATCAGAAATAACATGACAGCTGCTTGTTGCACTGCATTGCATTCAAAATCGAACTCTTTCCTTTGTGCATTGAAGAGTAAACAAAACACATAAGCTGTTTCATTGCAATAAATACAAGAACTAACCGTTTCATTGTATTGCATACAATAAATAACATTACTTTGTGCATAGAAGAAATTAACATAATATATGTGCTGTTGCATTGCAATGCCTACAAGAACTAATATGTAAGTTATGCACCGTTTCCTTGCATTGTTATGCAAGAACTAACTTATTTCTTAAGCATTAAAGAGGTATAACACATAAACACATGTGGTGTTGCGATGAATGAACTAACTCATCCGTTGTACACTGAGGAGATAACACATAAAAAGGGCATTGCAGTAACTTATTCCGTTTTGCAGTGAAGAGATAACACGACAGGTGCTTGTTGTAACTGCGTTGCATACAATAACCAACTCTTTTCATGTGCAAATCACATGCTGTTGCATTGCAATGCCTCAAGAACTGTTTCAGTGCATTGCATACAATAGTTAACTTATTACGCTGTGCATAGAAGAAACTGATATAACATAACATGCATTGCAACATGTAAGTTATGTACTCATTATGTACAAAAGCTAACTTGTTCCTCATGCATTGAACATAACACATAACACGTGCGTTGCATACTATAGTGTAACGTAATGGAACAGCGCATAGCATATACTCTTTTTATGAATTGCATTGCAACGGCACATCTTATATGCAATGAATAGCACTATGTTCTCTCTTCAATGCACAAACGAAATTATTTAGTTATTGTATTTATTGCAATGCAACAGGACATGTATTGTTTTCTCTTCAATGCACAAAGGAAAGAGTTCGTTCTTGTATGCAGTGCAGTGCAACAAAGCACGTGTCATGTCATCTCTTCAATGCACAAAAGTATTAAGTTACTGCAAAGCAGTGCACATGATATGTGTTATCTCTTCCAGTACATAACGGATGATTTAGTTTATTCATCGTCGCAACACCACATATGTTATGTGTTATCTCTTTAATGCTTAAGGAATCAGTTAGTTCTTGAATACAAGGCAAGGAAACTAACTTATTCCTCATGCACTAAAGAGATGACACATAACATGAGTAGCTTAGTCCGTTGTGCAGATAACACAAGAAAGGTGCTTGCTGAACTGCATTTGTACTGAAGATAAAACAAATCACATTATGCTGTTGCATTACAATAAATACAAGAACTAACTGTTTCATTTCATTGCATGCAATAATTAACATCGTGTGCATATAAAAAATTAATACAACATGTGCTGTTGCATTGGAATATAACAATAACTTTCATTTGGTTTATGCATTAAATTAGGTAATACAAGAATTTGTTGAATTCCGATGTATACAAAAAAGTAACATTGCATTATATACAAGAACTAACTTATTCCATTATGCAATACAGATACAAGACATAACATTGCTGCTGTTGCATTTCAATGGAAGAACTAACTCATTTCGTTTGTACATTGAAGAGATAATAACAAGTGCATTGCATGCAATATTTAACTTAATCCGCTATGCAGTGAAGAGATTAACATACAATATGTGCTGCTGCGAAGAAATAACGTGTTTCGTTGCTTTGCCAAGAATGCAAGAATTAACGCATTCGGTTGCATTCAATATCTAAATTATTCTGTGTATTAAAGAGTGAGGTTTCGTGCTGTTGCATTGCAGTGCATATAAGATCTACCTTAATCCGCTGTGCAGAGAAGAGGTAACATATATGTGGCGCTGCAGTGCAATGCATAAAAAGAGTACATATAAGCTTATGCGCTGTTTCACCACGTTGTATGCAAGTACTAACTTATTACATTGTGCATTGACTAGATAACGCATACCTTTGTGCTGTTAGCATTGCAATAAATAACTCATTACATGTGTGCATTGAAGAGATAACACATAACAAATCCTGTGAAATTGCATTCAAAATCTAAATTATATCGTAGTCCTTAATCCTTAAGCATTAAAGAGCTATAACACATAACATATGTGGTGTCATCCGTTATGCATTGAGATATAACATAACATGTGCATTGCATTGCAGCAAATTATTCTTCTATGCACAACGTTAGTTGTTCTCATCTTGTATATACAATGTAATGAAACCATGCATAGCTACTCTTTTTATGCTTTGCATTGCAACGGCACAGATATGTTACCTCTTTATTGCACATCGGAATAAGATGGATCTTATATGCAATGCAATAGCACTATGTTCTCTCTTTAATTCACAGACGAAATTAGTTATTGTATTTATTATATATATATATATATATATATATATATATATATATGCACGTGTTCGTTCTTGTATGCAATTCAGTGCATCAAGCACCTGTCATGTTATCTCTTCACTGCACAACTGCATTGAAATGCACTGCACATATTATCTGTTATCTCTTTAATGCATAACGGATGAGTTAGTTCCATTCATCGCAACACCACTTGTTATGTGTTATCTCTTTCATGCTTGAGGAATTTAATATAGTTCTTGTATATAATGCAAGGAAACTAACTTATTCCTCATGTATTGAACTGATAACGCAACACAAGTGGTGTTGCGATGAATGAACTAACTCATCCGTTGTGCAGTGCAGAGATAACACATAACATGTGCAGGGCATTGCATTGCAGTAACTTAATCCGTTATGCAGTGAAGAAATAACATGACAGGTGCTTGTTGCTGGATTGCATACAAAATCGAACTCTTTCCTTTGTGCATTTAAGAGAAAACAAATCACATATGCTGTTGCATTGCAATGCAACAAGAACTAACTGTTTCATTGCATTGCGTACAATAGTTAATTTATTACGCTGTGCATAGAAGAAATTAATATAACATATGTGCTTCCTCGTGTATTGAAGCGATAACACATAAAAAGTGGTGTTGCGATGAATGAACTAACTTAGCTGTTATGCATCAGAAATAACATGACAGCTGCTTGTTGCACTGCATTGCATTCAAAATCGAACTCTTTCCTTTGTGCATTGAAGAGTAAACAAATCACATAAGCTGTTTCATTGCAATAAATACAAGAACTAACCGTTTCATTGTATTGCATACAATAAATAACATTACTTTGTGCATAGAAGAAATTAACATAATATATGTGCTGTTGCATTGCAATGCCTACAAGAACTAATATGTAAGTTATGCACCGTTTCCTTGCATTGTTATGCAAGAACTAACTTATTTCTTAAGCATTAAAGAGGTATAACACATAAACACATGTGGTGTTGCGATGAATGAACTAACTCATCCGTTGTACACTGAGGAGATAACACATAAAAAGGGCATTGCAGTAACTTATTCCGTTTTGCAGTGAAGAGATAACACGACAGGTGCTTGTTGTAACTGCGTTGCATACAATAACCAACTCTTTTCATGTGCAAATCACATGCTGTTGCATTGCAATGCCTCAAGAACTGTTTCAGTGCATTGCATACAATAGTTAACTTATTACGCTGTGCATAGAAGAAACTGATATAACATAACATGCATTGCAACATGTAAGTTATGTACTCATTATGTACAAAAGCTAACTTGTTCCTCATGCATTGAACATAACACATAACACGTGCGTTGCATACTATAGTGTAACGTAATGGAACAGCGCATAGCATATACTCTTTTTATGAATTGCATTGCAACGGCACATCTTATATGCAATGAATAGCACTATGTTCTCTCTTCAATGCACAAACGAAATTATTTAGTTATTGTATTTATTGCAATGCAACAGGACATGTATTGTTTTCTCTTCAATGCACAAAGGAAAGAGTTCGTTCTTGTATGCAGTGCAGTGCAACAAAGCACGTGTCATGTCATCTCTTCAATGCACAAAAGTATTAAGTTACTGCAAAGCAGTGCACATGATATGTGTTATCTCTTCCAGTACATAACGGATGATTTAGTTTATTCATCGTCGCAACACCACATATGTTATGTGTTATCTCTTTAATGCTTAAGGAATCAGTTAGTTCTTGAATACAAGGCAAGGAAACTAACTTATTCCTCATGCACTAAAGAGATGACACATAACATGAGTAGCTTAGTCCGTTGTGCAGATAACACAAGAAAGGTGCTTGCTGAACTGCATTTGTACTGAAGATAAAACAAATCACATTATGCTGTTGCATTACAATAAATACAAGAACTAACTGTTTCATTTCATTGCATGCAATAATTAACATCGTGTGCATATAAAAAATTAATACAACATGTGCTGTTGCATTGGAATATAACAATAACTTTCATTTGGTTTATGCATTAAATTAGGTAATACAAGAATTTGTTGAATTCCGATGTATACAAAAAAGTAACATTGCATTATATACAAGAACTAACTTATTCCATTATGCAATACAGATACAAGACATAACATTGCTGCTGTTGCATTTCAATGGAAGAACTAACTCATTTCGTTTGTACATTGAAGAGATAATAACAAGTGCATTGCATGCAATATTTAACTTAATCCGCTATGCAGTGAAGAGATTAACATACAATATGTGCTGCTGCGAAGAAATAACGTGTTTCGTTGCTTTGCCAAGAATGCAAGAATTAACGCATTCGGTTGCATTCAATATCTAAATTATTCTGTGTATTAAAGAGTGAGGTTTCGTGCTGTTGCATTGCAGTGCATATAAGATCTACCTTAATCCGCTGTGCAGAGAAGAGGTAACATATATGTGGCGCTGCAGTGCAATGCATAAAAAGAGTACATATAAGCTTATGCGCTGTTTCACCACGTTGTATGCAAGTACTAACTTATTACATTGTGCATTGACTAGATAACGCATACCTTTGTGCTGTTAGCATTGCAATAAATAACTCATTACATGTGTGCATTGAAGAGATAACACATAACAAATCCTGTGAAATTGCATTCAAAATCTAAATTATATCGTAGTCCTTAATCCTTAAGCATTAAAGAGCTATAACACATAACATATGTGGTGTCATCCGTTATGCATTGAGATATAACATAACATGTGCATTGCATTGCAGCAAATTATTCTTCTATGCACAACGTTAGTTGTTCTCATCTTGTATATACAATGTAATGAAACCATGCATAGCTACTCTTTTTATGCTTTGCATTGCAACGGCACAGATATGTTACCTCTTTATTGCACATCGGAATAAGATGGATCTTATATGCAATGCAATAGCACTATGTTCTCTCTTTAATTCACAGACGAAATTAGTTATTGTATTTATTATATATATATATATATATATATATATATATATATATATGCACGTGTTCGTTCTTGTATGCAATTCAGTGCATCAAGCACCTGTCATGTTATCTCTTCACTGCACAACTGCATTGAAATGCACTGCACATATTATCTGTTATCTCTTTAATGCATAACGGATGAGTTAGTTCCATTCATCGCAACACCACTTGTTATGTGTTATCTCTTTCATGCTTGAGGAATTTAATATAGTTCTTGTATATAATGCAAGGAAACTAACTTATTCCTCATGTATTGAACTGATAACGCAACACAAGTGGTGTTGCGATGAATGAACTAACTCATCCGTTGTGCAGTGCAGAGATAACACATAACATGTGCAGGGCATTGCATTGCAGTAACTTAATCCGTTATGCAGTGAAGAAATAACATGACAGGTGCTTGTTGCTGGATTGCATACAAAATCGAACTCTTTCCTTTGTGCATTTAAGAGAAAACAAATCACATATGCTGTTGCATTGCAATGCAACAAGAACTAACTGTTTCATTGCATTGCGTACAATAGTTAATTTATTACGCTGTGCATAGAAGAAATTAATATAACATATGTGCTTCCTCGTGTATTGAAGCGATAACACATAAAAAGTGGTGTTGCGATGAATGAACTAACTTAGCTGTTATGCATCAGAAATAACATGACAGCTGCTTGTTGCACTGCATTGCATTCAAAATCGAACTCTTTCCTTTGTGCATTGAAGAGTAAACAAAACACATAAGCTGTTTCATTGCAATAAATACAAGAACTAACCGTTTCATTGTATTGCATACAATAAATAACATTACTTTGTGCATAGAAGAAATTAACATAATATATGTGCTGTTGCATTGCAATGCCTACAAGAACTAATATGTAAGTTATGCACCGTTTCCTTGCATTGTTATGCAAGAACTAACTTATTTCTTAAGCATTAAAGAGGTATAACACATAAACACATGTGGTGTTGCGATGAATGAACTAACTCATCCGTTGTACACTGAGGAGATAACACATAAAAAGGGCATTGCAGTAACTTATTCCGTTTTGCAGTGAAGAGATAACACGACAGGTGCTTGTTGTAACTGCGTTGCATACAATAACCAACTCTTTTCATGTGCAAATCACATGCTGTTGCATTGCAATGCCTCAAGAACTGTTTCAGTGCATTGCATACAATAGTTAACTTATTACGCTGTGCATAGAAGAAACTGATATAACATAACATGCATTGCAACATGTAAGTTATGTACTCATTATGTACAAAAGCTAACTTGTTCCTCATGCATTGAACATAACACATAACACGTGCGTTGCATACTATAGTGTAACGTAATGGAACAGCGCATAGCATATACTCTTTTTATGAATTGCATTGCAACGGCACATCTTATATGCAATGAATAGCACTATGTTCTCTCTTCAATGCACAAACGAAATTATTTAGTTATTGTATTTATTGCAATGCAACAGGACATGTATTGTTTTCTCTTCAATGCACAAAGGAAAGAGTTCGTTCTTGTATGCAGTGCAGTGCAACAAAGCACGTGTCATGTCATCTCTTCAATGCACAAAAGTATTAAGTTACTGCAAAGCAGTGCACATGATATGTGTTATCTCTTCCAGTACATAACGGATGATTTAGTTTATTCATCGTCGCAACACCACATATGTTATGTGTTATCTCTTTAATGCTTAAGGAATCAGTTAGTTCTTGAATACAAGGCAAGGAAACTAACTTATTCCTCATGCACTAAAGAGATGACACATAACATGAGTAGCTTAGTCCGTTGTGCAGATAACACAAGAAAGGTGCTTGCTGAACTGCATTTGTACTGAAGATAAAACAAATCACATTATGCTGTTGCATTACAATAAATACAAGAACTAACTGTTTCATTTCATTGCATGCAATAATTAACATCGTGTGCATATAAAAAATTAATACAACATGTGCTGTTGCATTGGAATATAACAATAACTTTCATTTGGTTTATGCATTAAATTAGGTAATACAAGAATTTGTTGAATTCCGATGTATACAAAAAAGTAACATTGCATTATATACAAGAACTAACTTATTCCATTATGCAATACAGATACAAGACATAACATTGCTGCTGTTGCATTTCAATGGAAGAACTAACTCATTTCGTTTGTACATTGAAGAGATAATAACAAGTGCATTGCATGCAATATTTAACTTAATCCGCTATGCAGTGAAGAGATTAACATACAATATGTGCTGCTGCGAAGAAATAACGTGTTTCGTTGCTTTGCCAAGAATGCAAGAATTAACGCATTCGGTTGCATTCAATATCTAAATTATTCTGTGTATTAAAGAGTGAGGTTTCGTGCTGTTGCATTGCAGTGCATATAAGATCTACCTTAATCCGCTGTGCAGAGAAGAGGTAACATATATGTGGCGCTGCAGTGCAATGCATAAAAAGAGTACATATAAGCTTATGCGCTGTTTCACCACGTTGTATGCAAGTACTAACTTATTACATTGTGCATTGACTAGATAACGCATACCTTTGTGCTGTTAGCATTGCAATAAATAACTCATTACATGTGTGCATTGAAGAGATAACACATAACAAATCCTGTGAAATTGCATTCAAAATCTAAATTATATCGTAGTCCTTAATCCTTAAGCATTAAAGAGCTATAACACATAACATATGTGGTGTCATCCGTTATGCATTGAGATATAACATAACATGTGCATTGCATTGCAGCAAATTATTCTTCTATGCACAACGTTAGTTGTTCTCATCTTGTATATACAATGTAATGAAACCATGCATAGCTACTCTTTTTATGCTTTGCATTGCAACGGCACAGATATGTTACCTCTTTATTGCACATCGGAATAAGATGGATCTTATATGCAATGCAATAGCACTATGTTCTCTCTTTAATTCACAGACGAAATTAGTTATTGTATTTATTATATATATATATATATATATATATATATATATATATGCACGTGTTCGTTCTTGTATGCAATTCAGTGCATCAAGCACCTGTCATGTTATCTCTTCACTGCACAACTGCATTGAAATGCACTGCACATATTATCTGTTATCTCTTTAATGCATAACGGATGAGTTAGTTCCATTCATCGCAACACCACTTGTTATGTGTTATCTCTTTCATGCTTGAGGAATTTAATATAGTTCTTGTATATAATGCAAGGAAACTAACTTATTCCTCATGTATTGAACTGATAACGCAACACAAGTGGTGTTGCGATGAATGAACTAACTCATCCGTTGTGCAGTGCAGAGATAACACATAACATGTGCAGGGCATTGCATTGCAGTAACTTAATCCGTTATGCAGTGAAGAAATAACATGACAGGTGCTTGTTGCTGGATTGCATACAAAATCGAACTCTTTCCTTTGTGCATTTAAGAGAAAACAAATCACATATGCTGTTGCATTGCAATGCAACAAGAACTAACTGTTTCATTGCATTGCGTACAATAGTTAATTTATTACGCTGTGCATAGAAGAAATTAATATAACATATGTGCTTCCTCGTGTATTGAAGCGATAACACATAAAAAGTGGTGTTGCGATGAATGAACTAACTTAGCTGTTATGCATCAGAAATAACATGACAGCTGCTTGTTGCACTGCATTGCATTCAAAATCGAACTCTTTCCTTTGTGCATTGAAGAGTAAACAAAACACATAAGCTGTTTCATTGCAATAAATACAAGAACTAACCGTTTCATTGTATTGCATACAATAAATAACATTACTTTGTGCATAGAAGAAATTAACATAATATATGTGCTGTTGCATTGCAATGCCTACAAGAACTAATATGTAAGTTATGCACCGTTTCCTTGCATTGTTATGCAAGAACTAACTTATTTCTTAAGCATTAAAGAGGTATAACACATAAACACATGTGGTGTTGCGATGAATGAACTAACTCATCCGTTGTACACTGAGGAGATAACACATAAAAAGGGCATTGCAGTAACTTATTCCGTTTTGCAGTGAAGAGATAACACGACAGGTGCTTGTTGTAACTGCGTTGCATACAATAACCAACTCTTTTCATGTGCAAATCACATGCTGTTGCATTGCAATGCCTCAAGAACTGTTTCAGTGCATTGCATACAATAGTTAACTTATTACGCTGTGCATAGAAGAAACTGATATAACATAACATGCATTGCAACATGTAAGTTATGTACTCATTATGTACAAAAGCTAACTTGTTCCTCATGCATTGAACATAACACATAACACGTGCGTTGCATACTATAGTGTAACGTAATGGAACAGCGCATAGCATATACTCTTTTTATGAATTGCATTGCAACGGCACATCTTATATGCAATGAATAGCACTATGTTCTCTCTTCAATGCACAAACGAAATTATTTAGTTATTGTATTTATTGCAATGCAACAGGACATGTATTGTTTTCTCTTCAATGCACAAAGGAAAGAGTTCGTTCTTGTATGCAGTGCAGTGCAACAAAGCACGTGTCATGTCATCTCTTCAATGCACAAAAGTATTAAGTTACTGCAAAGCAGTGCACATGATATGTGTTATCTCTTCCAGTACATAACGGATGATTTAGTTTATTCATCGTCGCAACACCACATATGTTATGTGTTATCTCTTTAATGCTTAAGGAATCAGTTAGTTCTTGAATACAAGGCAAGGAAACTAACTTATTCCTCATGCACTAAAGAGATGACACATAACATGAGTAGCTTAGTCCGTTGTGCAGATAACACAAGAAAGGTGCTTGCTGAACTGCATTTGTACTGAAGATAAAACAAATCACATTATGCTGTTGCATTACAATAAATACAAGAACTAACTGTTTCATTTCATTGCATGCAATAATTAACATCGTGTGCATATAAAAAATTAATACAACATGTGCTGTTGCATTGGAATATAACAATAACTTTCATTTGGTTTATGCATTAAATTAGGTAATACAAGAATTTGTTGAATTCCGATGTATACAAAAAAGTAACATTGCATTATATACAAGAACTAACTTATTCCATTATGCAATACAGATACAAGACATAACATTGCTGCTGTTGCATTTCAATGGAAGAACTAACTCATTTCGTTTGTACATTGAAGAGATAATAACAAGTGCATTGCATGCAATATTTAACTTAATCCGCTATGCAGTGAAGAGATTAACATACAATATGTGCTGCTGCGAAGAAATAACGTGTTTCGTTGCTTTGCCAAGAATGCAAGAATTAACGCATTCGGTTGCATTCAATATCTAAATTATTCTGTGTATTAAAGAGTGAGGTTTCGTGCTGTTGCATTGCAGTGCATATAAGATCTACCTTAATCCGCTGTGCAGAGAAGAGGTAACATATATGTGGCGCTGCAGTGCAATGCATAAAAAGAGTACATATAAGCTTATGCGCTGTTTCACCACGTTGTATGCAAGTACTAACTTATTACATTGTGCATTGACTAGATAACGCATACCTTTGTGCTGTTAGCATTGCAATAAATAACTCATTACATGTGTGCATTGAAGAGATAACACATAACAAATCCTGTGAAATTGCATTCAAAATCTAAATTATATCGTAGTCCTTAATCCTTAAGCATTAAAGAGCTATAACACATAACATATGTGGTGTCATCCGTTATGCATTGAGATATAACATAACATGTGCATTGCATTGCAGCAAATTATTCTTCTATGCACAACGTTAGTTGTTCTCATCTTGTATATACAATGTAATGAAACCATGCATAGCTACTCTTTTTATGCTTTGCATTGCAACGGCACAGATATGTTACCTCTTTATTGCACATCGGAATAAGATGGATCTTATATGCAATGCAATAGCACTATGTTCTCTCTTTAATTCACAGACGAAATTAGTTATTGTATTTATTATATATATATATATATATATATATATATATATATATGCACGTGTTCGTTCTTGTATGCAATTCAGTGCATCAAGCACCTGTCATGTTATCTCTTCACTGCACAACTGCATTGAAATGCACTGCACATATTATCTGTTATCTCTTTAATGCATAACGGATGAGTTAGTTCCATTCATCGCAACACCACTTGTTATGTGTTATCTCTTTCATGCTTGAGGAATTTAATATAGTTCTTGTATATAATGCAAGGAAACTAACTTATTCCTCATGTATTGAACTGATAACGCAACACAAGTGGTGTTGCGATGAATGAACTAACTCATCCGTTGTGCAGTGCAGAGATAACACATAACATGTGCAGGGCATTGCATTGCAGTAACTTAATCCGTTATGCAGTGAAGAAATAACATGACAGGTGCTTGTTGCTGGATTGCATACAAAATCGAACTCTTTCCTTTGTGCATTTAAGAGAAAACAAATCACATATGCTGTTGCATTGCAATGCAACAAGAACTAACTGTTTCATTGCATTGCGTACAATAGTTAATTTATTACGCTGTGCATAGAAGAAATTAATATAACATATGTGCTTCCTCGTGTATTGAAGCGATAACACATAAAAAGTGGTGTTGCGATGAATGAACTAACTTAGCTGTTATGCATCAGAAATAACATGACAGCTGCTTGTTGCACTGCATTGCATTCAAAATCGAACTCTTTCCTTTGTGCATTGAAGAGTAAACAAAACACATAAGCTGTTTCATTGCAATAAATACAAGAACTAACCGTTTCATTGTATTGCATACAATAAATAACATTACTTTGTGCATAGAAGAAATTAACATAATATATGTGCTGTTGCATTGCAATGCCTACAAGAACTAATATGTAAGTTATGCACCGTTTCCTTGCATTGTTATGCAAGAACTAACTTATTTCTTAAGCATTAAAGAGGTATAACACATAAACACATGTGGTGTTGCGATGAATGAACTAACTCATCCGTTGTACACTGAGGAGATAACACATAAAAAGGGCATTGCAGTAACTTATTCCGTTTTGCAGTGAAGAGATAACACGACAGGTGCTTGTTGTAACTGCGTTGCATACAATAACCAACTCTTTTCATGTGCAAATCACATGCTGTTGCATTGCAATGCCTCAAGAACTGTTTCAGTGCATTGCATACAATAGTTAACTTATTACGCTGTGCATAGAAGAAACTGATATAACATAACATGCATTGCAACATGTAAGTTATGTACTCATTATGTACAAAAGCTAACTTGTTCCTCATGCATTGAACATAACACATAACACGTGCGTTGCATACTATAGTGTAACGTAATGGAACAGCGCATAGCATATACTCTTTTTATGAATTGCATTGCAACGGCACATCTTATATGCAATGAATAGCACTATGTTCTCTCTTCAATGCACAAACGAAATTATTTAGTTATTGTATTTATTGCAATGCAACAGGACATGTATTGTTTTCTCTTCAATGCACAAAGGAAAGAGTTCGTTCTTGTATGCAGTGCAGTGCAACAAAGCACGTGTCATGTCATCTCTTCAATGCACAAAAGTATTAAGTTACTGCAAAGCAGTGCACATGATATGTGTTATCTCTTCCAGTACATAACGGATGATTTAGTTTATTCATCGTCGCAACACCACATATGTTATGTGTTATCTCTTTAATGCTTAAGGAATCAGTTAGTTCTTGAATACAAGGCAAGGAAACTAACTTATTCCTCATGCACTAAAGAGATGACACATAACATGAGTAGCTTAGTCCGTTGTGCAGATAACACAAGAAAGGTGCTTGCTGAACTGCATTTGTACTGAAGATAAAACAAATCACATTATGCTGTTGCATTACAATAAATACAAGAACTAACTGTTTCATTTCATTGCATGCAATAATTAACATCGTGTGCATATAAAAAATTAATACAACATGTGCTGTTGCATTGGAATATAACAATAACTTTCATTTGGTTTATGCATTAAATTAGGTAATACAAGAATTTGTTGAATTCCGATGTATACAAAAAAGTAACATTGCATTATATACAAGAACTAACTTATTCCATTATGCAATACAGATACAAGACATAACATTGCTGCTGTTGCATTTCAATGGAAGAACTAACTCATTTCGTTTGTACATTGAAGAGATAATAACAAGTGCATTGCATGCAATATTTAACTTAATCCGCTATGCAGTGAAGAGATTAACATACAATATGTGCTGCTGCGAAGAAATAACGTGTTTCGTTGCTTTGCCAAGAATGCAAGAATTAACGCATTCGGTTGCATTCAATATCTAAATTATTCTGTGTATTAAAGAGTGAGGTTTCGTGCTGTTGCATTGCAGTGCATATAAGATCTACCTTAATCCGCTGTGCAGAGAAGAGGTAACATATATGTGGCGCTGCAGTGCAATGCATAAAAAGAGTACATATAAGCTTATGCGCTGTTTCACCACGTTGTATGCAAGTACTAACTTATTACATTGTGCATTGACTAGATAACGCATACCTTTGTGCTGTTAGCATTGCAATAAATAACTCATTACATGTGTGCATTGAAGAGATAACACATAACAAATCCTGTGAAATTGCATTCAAAATCTAAATTATATCGTAGTCCTTAATCCTTAAGCATTAAAGAGCTATAACACATAACATATGTGGTGTCATCCGTTATGCATTGAGATATAACATAACATGTGCATTGCATTGCAGCAAATTATTCTTCTATGCACAACGTTAGTTGTTCTCATCTTGTATATACAATGTAATGAAACCATGCATAGCTACTCTTTTTATGCTTTGCATTGCAACGGCACAGATATGTTACCTCTTTATTGCACATCGGAATAAGATGGATCTTATATGCAATGCAATAGCACTATGTTCTCTCTTTAATTCACAGACGAAATTAGTTATTGTATTTATTATATATATATATATATATATATATATATATATATATGCACGTGTTCGTTCTTGTATGCAATTCAGTGCATCAAGCACCTGTCATGTTATCTCTTCACTGCACAACTGCATTGAAATGCACTGCACATATTATCTGTTATCTCTTTAATGCATAACGGATGAGTTAGTTCCATTCATCGCAACACCACTTGTTATGTGTTATCTCTTTCATGCTTGAGGAATTTAATATAGTTCTTGTATATAATGCAAGGAAACTAACTTATTCCTCATGTATTGAACTGATAACGCAACACAAGTGGTGTTGCGATGAATGAACTAACTCATCCGTTGTGCAGTGCAGAGATAACACATAACATGTGCAGGGCATTGCATTGCAGTAACTTAATCCGTTATGCAGTGAAGAAATAACATGACAGGTGCTTGTTGCTGGATTGCATACAAAATCGAACTCTTTCCTTTGTGCATTTAAGAGAAAACAAATCACATATGCTGTTGCATTGCAATGCAACAAGAACTAACTGTTTCATTGCATTGCGTACAATAGTTAATTTATTACGCTGTGCATAGAAGAAATTAATATAACATATGTGCTTCCTCGTGTATTGAAGCGATAACACATAAAAAGTGGTGTTGCGATGAATGAACTAACTTAGCTGTTATGCATCAGAAATAACATGACAGCTGCTTGTTGCACTGCATTGCATTCAAAATCGAACTCTTTCCTTTGTGCATTGAAGAGTAAACAAAACACATAAGCTGTTTCATTGCAATAAATACAAGAACTAACCGTTTCATTGTATTGCATACAATAAATAACATTACTTTGTGCATAGAAGAAATTAACATAATATATGTGCTGTTGCATTGCAATGCCTACAAGAACTAATATGTAAGTTATGCACCGTTTCCTTGCATTGTTATGCAAGAACTAACTTATTTCTTAAGCATTAAAGAGGTATAACACATAAACACATGTGGTGTTGCGATGAATGAACTAACTCATCCGTTGTACACTGAGGAGATAACACATAAAAAGGGCATTGCAGTAACTTATTCCGTTTTGCAGTGAAGAGATAACACGACAGGTGCTTGTTGTAACTGCGTTGCATACAATAACCAACTCTTTTCATGTGCAAATCACATGCTGTTGCATTGCAATGCCTCAAGAACTGTTTCAGTGCATTGCATACAATAGTTAACTTATTACGCTGTGCATAGAAGAAACTGATATAACATAACATGCATTGCAACATGTAAGTTATGTACTCATTATGTACAAAAGCTAACTTGTTCCTCATGCATTGAACATAACACATAACACGTGCGTTGCATACTATAGTGTAACGTAATGGAACAGCGCATAGCATATACTCTTTTTATGAATTGCATTGCAACGGCACATCTTATATGCAATGAATAGCACTATGTTCTCTCTTCAATGCACAAACGAAATTATTTAGTTATTGTATTTATTGCAATGCAACAGGACATGTATTGTTTTCTCTTCAATGCACAAAGGAAAGAGTTCGTTCTTGTATGCAGTGCAGTGCAACAAAGCACGTGTCATGTCATCTCTTCAATGCACAAAAGTATTAAGTTACTGCAAAGCAGTGCACATGATATGTGTTATCTCTTCCAGTACATAACGGATGATTTAGTTTATTCATCGTCGCAACACCACATATGTTATGTGTTATCTCTTTAATGCTTAAGGAATCAGTTAGTTCTTGAATACAAGGCAAGGAAACTAACTTATTCCTCATGCACTAAAGAGATGACACATAACATGAGTAGCTTAGTCCGTTGTGCAGATAACACAAGAAAGGTGCTTGCTGAACTGCATTTGTACTGAAGATAAAACAAATCACATTATGCTGTTGCATTACAATAAATACAAGAACTAACTGTTTCATTTCATTGCATGCAATAATTAACATCGTGTGCATATAAAAAATTAATACAACATGTGCTGTTGCATTGGAATATAACAATAACTTTCATTTGGTTTATGCATTAAATTAGGTAATACAAGAATTTGTTGAATTCCGATGTATACAAAAAAGTAACATTGCATTATATACAAGAACTAACTTATTCCATTATGCAATACAGATACAAGACATAACATTGCTGCTGTTGCATTTCAATGGAAGAACTAACTCATTTCGTTTGTACATTGAAGAGATAATAACAAGTGCATTGCATGCAATATTTAACTTAATCCGCTATGCAGTGAAGAGATTAACATACAATATGTGCTGCTGCGAAGAAATAACGTGTTTCGTTGCTTTGCCAAGAATGCAAGAATTAACGCATTCGGTTGCATTCAATATCTAAATTATTCTGTGTATTAAAGAGTGAGGTTTCGTGCTGTTGCATTGCAGTGCATATAAGATCTACCTTAATCCGCTGTGCAGAGAAGAGGTAACATATATGTGGCGCTGCAGTGCAATGCATAAAAAGAGTACATATAAGCTTATGCGCTGTTTCACCACGTTGTATGCAAGTACTAACTTATTACATTGTGCATTGACTAGATAACGCATACCTTTGTGCTGTTAGCATTGCAATAAATAACTCATTACATGTGTGCATTGAAGAGATAACACATAACAAATCCTGTGAAATTGCATTCAAAATCTAAATTATATCGTAGTCCTTAATCCTTAAGCATTAAAGAGCTATAACACATAACATATGTGGTGTCATCCGTTATGCATTGAGATATAACATAACATGTGCATTGCATTGCAGCAAATTATTCTTCTATGCACAACGTTAGTTGTTCTCATCTTGTATATACAATGTAATGAAACCATGCATAGCTACTCTTTTTATGCTTTGCATTGCAACGGCACAGATATGTTACCTCTTTATTGCACATCGGAATAAGATGGATCTTATATGCAATGCAATAGCACTATGTTCTCTCTTTAATTCACAGACGAAATTAGTTATTGTATTTATTATATATATATATATATATATATATATATATATATATATATGCACGTGTTCGTTCTTGTATGCAATTCAGTGCATCAAGCACCTGTCATGTTATCTCTTCACTGCACAACTGCATTGAAATGCACTGCACATATTATCTGTTATCTCTTTAATGCATAACGGATGAGTTAGTTCCATTCATCGCAACACCACTTGTTATGTGTTATCTCTTTCATGCTTGAGGAATTTAATATAGTTCTTGTATATAATGCAAGGAAACTAACTTATTCCTCATGTATTGAACTGATAACGCAACACAAGTGGTGTTGCGATGAATGAACTAACTCATCCGTTGTGCAGTGCAGAGATAACACATAACATGTGCAGGGCATTGCATTGCAGTAACTTAATCCGTTATGCAGTGAAGAAATAACATGACAGGTGCTTGTTGCTGGATTGCATACAAAATCGAACTCTTTCCTTTGTGCATTTAAGAGAAAACAAATCACATATGCTGTTGCATTGCAATGCAACAAGAACTAACTGTTTCATTGCATTGCGTACAATAGTTAATTTATTACGCTGTGCATAGAAGAAATTAATATAACATATGTGCTTCCTCGTGTATTGAAGCGATAACACATAAAAAGTGGTGTTGCGATGAATGAACTAACTTAGCTGTTATGCATCAGAAATAACATGACAGCTGCTTGTTGCACTGCATTGCATTCAAAATCGAACTCTTTCCTTTGTGCATTGAAGAGTAAACAAATCACATAAGCTGTTTCATTGCAATAAATACAAGAACTAACCGTTTCATTGTATTGCATACAATAAATAACATTACTTTGTGCATAGAAGAAATTAACATAATATATGTGCTGTTGCATTGCAATGCCTACAAGAACTAATATGTAAGTTATGCACCGTTTCCTTGCATTGTTATGCAAGAACTAACTTATTTCTTAAGCATTAAAGAGGTATAACACATAAACACATGTGGTGTTGCGATGAATGAACTAACTCATCCGTTGTACACTGAGGAGATAACACATAAAAAGGGCATTGCAGTAACTTATTCCGTTTTGCAGTGAAGAGATAACACGACAGGTGCTTGTTGTAACTGCGTTGCATACAATAACCAACTCTTTTCATGTGCAAATCACATGCTGTTGCATTGCAATGCCTCAAGAACTGTTTCAGTGCATTGCATACAATAGTTAACTTATTACGCTGTGCATAGAAGAAACTGATATAACATAACATGCATTGCAACATGTAAGTTATGTACTCATTATGTACAAAAGCTAACTTGTTCCTCATGCATTGAACATAACACATAACACGTGCGTTGCATACTATAGTGTAACGTAATGGAACAGCGCATAGCATATACTCTTTTTATGAATTGCATTGCAACGGCACATCTTATATGCAATGAATAGCACTATGTTCTCTCTTCAATGCACAAACGAAATTATTTAGTTATTGTATTTATTGCAATGCAACAGGACATGTATTGTTTTCTCTTCAATGCACAAAGGAAAGAGTTCGTTCTTGTATGCAGTGCAGTGCAACAAAGCACGTGTCATGTCATCTCTTCAATGCACAAAAGTATTAAGTTACTGCAAAGCAGTGCACATGATATGTGTTATCTCTTCCAGTACATAACGGATGATTTAGTTTATTCATCGTCGCAACACCACATATGTTATGTGTTATCTCTTTAATGCTTAAGGAATCAGTTAGTTCTTGAATACAAGGCAAGGAAACTAACTTATTCCTCATGCACTAAAGAGATGACACATAACATGAGTAGCTTAGTCCGTTGTGCAGATAACACAAGAAAGGTGCTTGCTGAACTGCATTTGTACTGAAGATAAAACAAATCACATTATGCTGTTGCATTACAATAAATACAAGAACTAACTGTTTCATTTCATTGCATGCAATAATTAACATCGTGTGCATATAAAAAATTAATACAACATGTGCTGTTGCATTGGAATATAACAATAACTTTCATTTGGTTTATGCATTAAATTAGGTAATACAAGAATTTGTTGAATTCCGATGTATACAAAAAAGTAACATTGCATTATATACAAGAACTAACTTATTCCATTATGCAATACAGATACAAGACATAACATTGCTGCTGTTGCATTTCAATGGAAGAACTAACTCATTTCGTTTGTACATTGAAGAGATAATAACAAGTGCATTGCATGCAATATTTAACTTAATCCGCTATGCAGTGAAGAGATTAACATACAATATGTGCTGCTGCGAAGAAATAACGTGTTTCGTTGCTTTGCCAAGAATGCAAGAATTAACGCATTCGGTTGCATTCAATATCTAAATTATTCTGTGTATTAAAGAGTGAGGTTTCGTGCTGTTGCATTGCAGTGCATATAAGATCTACCTTAATCCGCTGTGCAGAGAAGAGGTAACATATATGTGGCGCTGCAGTGCAATGCATAAAAAGAGTACATATAAGCTTATGCGCTGTTTCACCACGTTGTATGCAAGTACTAACTTATTACATTGTGCATTGACTAGATAACGCATACCTTTGTGCTGTTAGCATTGCAATAAATAACTCATTACATGTGTGCATTGAAGAGATAACACATAACAAATCCTGTGAAATTGCATTCAAAATCTAAATTATATCGTAGTCCTTAATCCTTAAGCATTAAAGAGCTATAACACATAACATATGTGGTGTCATCCGTTATGCATTGAGATATAACATAACATGTGCATTGCATTGCAGCAAATTATTCTTCTATGCACAACGTTAGTTGTTCTCATCTTGTATATACAATGTAATGAAACCATGCATAGCTACTCTTTTTATGCTTTGCATTGCAACGGCACAGATATGTTACCTCTTTATTGCACATCGGAATAAGATGGATCTTATATGCAATGCAATAGCACTATGTTCTCTCTTTAATTCACAGACGAAATTAGTTATTGTATTTATTATATATATATATATATATATATATATATATATATATATATGCACGTGTTCGTTCTTGTATGCAATTCAGTGCATCAAGCACCTGTCATGTTATCTCTTCACTGCACAACTGCATTGAAATGCACTGCACATATTATCTGTTATCTCTTTAATGCATAACGGATGAGTTAGTTCCATTCATCGCAACACCACTTGTTATGTGTTATCTCTTTCATGCTTGAGGAATTTAATATAGTTCTTGTATATAATGCAAGGAAACTAACTTATTCCTCATGTATTGAACTGATAACGCAACACAAGTGGTGTTGCGATGAATGAACTAACTCATCCGTTGTGCAGTGCAGAGATAACACATAACATGTGCAGGGCATTGCATTGCAGTAACTTAATCCGTTATGCAGTGAAGAAATAACATGACAGGTGCTTGTTGCTGGATTGCATACAAAATCGAACTCTTTCCTTTGTGCATTTAAGAGAAAACAAATCACATATGCTGTTGCATTGCAATGCAACAAGAACTAACTGTTTCATTGCATTGCGTACAATAGTTAATTTATTACGCTGTGCATAGAAGAAATTAATATAACATATGTGCTTCCTCGTGTATTGAAGCGATAACACATAAAAAGTGGTGTTGCGATGAATGAACTAACTTAGCTGTTATGCATCAGAAATAACATGACAGCTGCTTGTTGCACTGCATTGCATTCAAAATCGAACTCTTTCCTTTGTGCATTGAAGAGTAAACAAATCACATAAGCTGTTTCATTGCAATAAATACAAGAACTAACCGTTTCATTGTATTGCATACAATAAATAACATTACTTTGTGCATAGAAGAAATTAACATAATATATGTGCTGTTGCATTGCAATGCCTACAAGAACTAATATGTAAGTTATGCACCGTTTCCTTGCATTGTTATGCAAGAACTAACTTATTTCTTAAGCATTAAAGAGGTATAACACATAAACACATGTGGTGTTGCGATGAATGAACTAACTCATCCGTTGTACACTGAGGAGATAACACATAAAAAGGGCATTGCAGTAACTTATTCCGTTTTGCAGTGAAGAGATAACACGACAGGTGCTTGTTGTAACTGCGTTGCATACAATAACCAACTCTTTTCATGTGCAAATCACATGCTGTTGCATTGCAATGCCTCAAGAACTGTTTCAGTGCATTGCATACAATAGTTAACTTATTACGCTGTGCATAGAAGAAACTGATATAACATAACATGCATTGCAACATGTAAGTTATGTACTCATTATGTACAAAAGCTAACTTGTTCCTCATGCATTGAACATAACACATAACACGTGCGTTGCATACTATAGTGTAACGTAATGGAACAGCGCATAGCATATACTCTTTTTATGAATTGCATTGCAACGGCACATCTTATATGCAATGAATAGCACTATGTTCTCTCTTCAATGCACAAACGAAATTATTTAGTTATTGTATTTATTGCAATGCAACAGGACATGTATTGTTTTCTCTTCAATGCACAAAGGAAAGAGTTCGTTCTTGTATGCAGTGCAGTGCAACAAAGCACGTGTCATGTCATCTCTTCAATGCACAAAAGTATTAAGTTACTGCAAAGCAGTGCACATGATATGTGTTATCTCTTCCAGTACATAACGGATGATTTAGTTTATTCATCGTCGCAACACCACATATGTTATGTGTTATCTCTTTAATGCTTAAGGAATCAGTTAGTTCTTGAATACAAGGCAAGGAAACTAACTTATTCCTCATGCACTAAAGAGATGACACATAACATGAGTAGCTTAGTCCGTTGTGCAGATAACACAAGAAAGGTGCTTGCTGAACTGCATTTGTACTGAAGATAAAACAAATCACATTATGCTGTTGCATTACAATAAATACAAGAACTAACTGTTTCATTTCATTGCATGCAATAATTAACATCGTGTGCATATAAAAAATTAATACAACATGTGCTGTTGCATTGGAATATAACAATAACTTTCATTTGGTTTATGCATTAAATTAGGTAATACAAGAATTTGTTGAATTCCGATGTATACAAAAAAGTAACATTGCATTATATACAAGAACTAACTTATTCCATTATGCAATACAGATACAAGACATAACATTGCTGCTGTTGCATTTCAATGGAAGAACTAACTCATTTCGTTTGTACATTGAAGAGATAATAACAAGTGCATTGCATGCAATATTTAACTTAATCCGCTATGCAGTGAAGAGATTAACATACAATATGTGCTGCTGCGAAGAAATAACGTGTTTCGTTGCTTTGCCAAGAATGCAAGAATTAACGCATTCGGTTGCATTCAATATCTAAATTATTCTGTGTATTAAAGAGTGAGGTTTCGTGCTGTTGCATTGCAGTGCATATAAGATCTACCTTAATCCGCTGTGCAGAGAAGAGGTAACATATATGTGGCGCTGCAGTGCAATGCATAAAAAGAGTACATATAAGCTTATGCGCTGTTTCACCACGTTGTATGCAAGTACTAACTTATTACATTGTGCATTGACTAGATAACGCATACCTTTGTGCTGTTAGCATTGCAATAAATAACTCATTACATGTGTGCATTGAAGAGATAACACATAACAAATCCTGTGAAATTGCATTCAAAATCTAAATTATATCGTAGTCCTTAATCCTTAAGCATTAAAGAGCTATAACACATAACATATGTGGTGTCATCCGTTATGCATTGAGATATAACATAACATGTGCATTGCATTGCAGCAAATTATTCTTCTATGCACAACGTTAGTTGTTCTCATCTTGTATATACAATGTAATGAAACCATGCATAGCTACTCTTTTTATGCTTTGCATTGCAACGGCACAGATATGTTACCTCTTTATTGCACATCGGAATAAGATGGATCTTATATGCAATGCAATAGCACTATGTTCTCTCTTTAATTCACAGACGAAATTAGTTATTGTATTTATTATATATATATATATATATATATATATATATATATATATATGCACGTGTTCGTTCTTGTATGCAATTCAGTGCATCAAGCACCTGTCATGTTATCTCTTCACTGCACAACTGCATTGAAATGCACTGCACATATTATCTGTTATCTCTTTAATGCATAACGGATGAGTTAGTTCCATTCATCGCAACACCACTTGTTATGTGTTATCTCTTTCATGCTTGAGGAATTTAATATAGTTCTTGTATATAATGCAAGGAAACTAACTTATTCCTCATGTATTGAACTGATAACGCAACACAAGTGGTGTTGCGATGAATGAACTAACTCATCCGTTGTGCAGTGCAGAGATAACACATAACATGTGCAGGGCATTGCATTGCAGTAACTTAATCCGTTATGCAGTGAAGAAATAACATGACAGGTGCTTGTTGCTGGATTGCATACAAAATCGAACTCTTTCCTTTGTGCATTTAAGAGAAAACAAATCACATATGCTGTTGCATTGCAATGCAACAAGAACTAACTGTTTCATTGCATTGCGTACAATAGTTAATTTATTACGCTGTGCATAGAAGAAATTAATATAACATATGTGCTTCCTCGTGTATTGAAGCGATAACACATAAAAAGTGGTGTTGCGATGAATGAACTAACTTAGCTGTTATGCATCAGAAATAACATGACAGCTGCTTGTTGCACTGCATTGCATTCAAAATCGAACTCTTTCCTTTGTGCATTGAAGAGTAAACAAATCACATAAGCTGTTTCATTGCAATAAATACAAGAACTAACCGTTTCATTGTATTGCATACAATAAATAACATTACTTTGTGCATAGAAGAAATTAACATAATATATGTGCTGTTGCATTGCAATGCCTACAAGAACTAATATGTAAGTTATGCACCGTTTCCTTGCATTGTTATGCAAGAACTAACTTATTTCTTAAGCATTAAAGAGGTATAACACATAAACACATGTGGTGTTGCGATGAATGAACTAACTCATCCGTTGTACACTGAGGAGATAACACATAAAAAGGGCATTGCAGTAACTTATTCCGTTTTGCAGTGAAGAGATAACACGACAGGTGCTTGTTGTAACTGCGTTGCATACAATAACCAACTCTTTTCATGTGCAAATCACATGCTGTTGCATTGCAATGCCTCAAGAACTGTTTCAGTGCATTGCATACAATAGTTAACTTATTACGCTGTGCATAGAAGAAACTGATATAACATAACATGCATTGCAACATGTAAGTTATGTACTCATTATGTACAAAAGCTAACTTGTTCCTCATGCATTGAACATAACACATAACACGTGCGTTGCATACTATAGTGTAACGTAATGGAACAGCGCATAGCATATACTCTTTTTATGAATTGCATTGCAACGGCACATCTTATATGCAATGAATAGCACTATGTTCTCTCTTCAATGCACAAACGAAATTATTTAGTTATTGTATTTATTGCAATGCAACAGGACATGTATTGTTTTCTCTTCAATGCACAAAGGAAAGAGTTCGTTCTTGTATGCAGTGCAGTGCAACAAAGCACGTGTCATGTCATCTCTTCAATGCACAAAAGTATTAAGTTACTGCAAAGCAGTGCACATGATATGTGTTATCTCTTCCAGTACATAACGGATGATTTAGTTTATTCATCGTCGCAACACCACATATGTTATGTGTTATCTCTTTAATGCTTAAGGAATCAGTTAGTTCTTGAATACAAGGCAAGGAAACTAACTTATTCCTCATGCACTAAAGAGATGACACATAACATGAGTAGCTTAGTCCGTTGTGCAGATAACACAAGAAAGGTGCTTGCTGAACTGCATTTGTACTGAAGATAAAACAAATCACATTATGCTGTTGCATTACAATAAATACAAGAACTAACTGTTTCATTTCATTGCATGCAATAATTAACATCGTGTGCATATAAAAAATTAATACAACATGTGCTGTTGCATTGGAATATAACAATAACTTTCATTTGGTTTATGCATTAAATTAGGTAATACAAGAATTTGTTGAATTCCGATGTATACAAAAAAGTAACATTGCATTATATACAAGAACTAACTTATTCCATTATGCAATACAGATACAAGACATAACATTGCTGCTGTTGCATTTCAATGGAAGAACTAACTCATTTCGTTTGTACATTGAAGAGATAATAACAAGTGCATTGCATGCAATATTTAACTTAATCCGCTATGCAGTGAAGAGATTAACATACAATATGTGCTGCTGCGAAGAAATAACGTGTTTCGTTGCTTTGCCAAGAATGCAAGAATTAACGCATTCGGTTGCATTCAATATCTAAATTATTCTGTGTATTAAAGAGTGAGGTTTCGTGCTGTTGCATTGCAGTGCATATAAGATCTACCTTAATCCGCTGTGCAGAGAAGAGGTAACATATATGTGGCGCTGCAGTGCAATGCATAAAAAGAGTACATATAAGCTTATGCGCTGTTTCACCACGTTGTATGCAAGTACTAACTTATTACATTGTGCATTGACTAGATAACGCATACCTTTGTGCTGTTAGCATTGCAATAAATAACTCATTACATGTGTGCATTGAAGAGATAACACATAACAAATCCTGTGAAATTGCATTCAAAATCTAAATTATATCGTAGTCCTTAATCCTTAAGCATTAAAGAGCTATAACACATAACATATGTGGTGTCATCCGTTATGCATTGAGATATAACATAACATGTGCATTGCATTGCAGCAAATTATTCTTCTATGCACAACGTTAGTTGTTCTCATCTTGTATATACAATGTAATGAAACCATGCATAGCTACTCTTTTTATGCTTTGCATTGCAACGGCACAGATATGTTACCTCTTTATTGCACATCGGAATAAGATGGATCTTATATGCAATGCAATAGCACTATGTTCTCTCTTTAATTCACAGACGAAATTAGTTATTGTATTTATTATATATATATATATATATATATATATATATATATATATATGCACGTGTTCGTTCTTGTATGCAATTCAGTGCATCAAGCACCTGTCATGTTATCTCTTCACTGCACAACTGCATTGAAATGCACTGCACATATTATCTGTTATCTCTTTAATGCATAACGGATGAGTTAGTTCCATTCATCGCAACACCACTTGTTATGTGTTATCTCTTTCATGCTTGAGGAATTTAATATAGTTCTTGTATATAATGCAAGGAAACTAACTTATTCCTCATGTATTGAACTGATAACGCAACACAAGTGGTGTTGCGATGAATGAACTAACTCATCCGTTGTGCAGTGCAGAGATAACACATAACATGTGCAGGGCATTGCATTGCAGTAACTTAATCCGTTATGCAGTGAAGAAATAACATGACAGGTGCTTGTTGCTGGATTGCATACAAAATCGAACTCTTTCCTTTGTGCATTTAAGAGAAAACAAATCACATATGCTGTTGCATTGCAATGCAACAAGAACTAACTGTTTCATTGCATTGCGTACAATAGTTAATTTATTACGCTGTGCATAGAAGAAATTAATATAACATATGTGCTTCCTCGTGTATTGAAGCGATAACACATAAAAAGTGGTGTTGCGATGAATGAACTAACTTAGCTGTTATGCATCAGAAATAACATGACAGCTGCTTGTTGCACTGCATTGCATTCAAAATCGAACTCTTTCCTTT
The DNA here is from genome assembly GCA_037950675.1 of Hypophthalmichthys molitrix. Lineage (NCBI taxonomy): Eukaryota > Metazoa > Chordata > Actinopteri > Cypriniformes > Xenocyprididae > Hypophthalmichthys > Hypophthalmichthys molitrix. Next base: position 13,316,994 of record CM075493.1, on the reverse strand, counting down.
GTGCATTGAAGAGTAAACAAAACACATAAGCTGTTTCATTGCAATAAATACAAGAACTAACCGTTTCATTGTATTGCATACAATAAATAACATTACTTTGTGCATAGAAGAAATTAACATAATATATGTGCTGTTGCATTGCAATGCCTACAAGAACTAATATGTAAGTTATGCACCGTTTCCTTGCATTGTTATGCAAGAACTAACTTATTTCTTAAGCATTAAAGAGGTATAACACATAAACACATGTGGTGTTGCGATGAATGAACTAACTCATCCGTTGTACACTGAGGAGATAACACATAAAAAGGGCATTGCAGTAACTTATTCCGTTTTGCAGTGAAGAGATAACACGACAGGTGCTTGTTGTAACTGCGTTGCATACAATAACCAACTCTTTTCATGTGCAAATCACATGCTGTTGCATTGCAATGCCTCAAGAACTGTTTCAGTGCATTGCATACAATAGTTAACTTATTACGCTGTGCATAGAAGAAACTGATATAACATAACATGCATTGCAACATGTAAGTTATGTACTCATTATGTACAAAAGCTAACTTGTTCCTCATGCATTGAACATAACACATAACACGTGCGTTGCATACTATAGTGTAACGTAATGGAACAGCGCATAGCATATACTCTTTTTATGAATTGCATTGCAACGGCACATCTTATATGCAATGAATAGCACTATGTTCTCTCTTCAATGCACAAACGAAATTATTTAGTTATTGTATTTATTGCAATGCAACAGGACATGTATTGTTTTCTCTTCAATGCACAAAGGAAAGAGTTCGTTCTTGTATGCAGTGCAGTGCAACAAAGCACGTGTCATGTCATCTCTTCAATGCACAAAAGTATTAAGTTACTGCAAAGCAGTGCACATGATATGTGTTATCTCTTCCAGTACATAACGGATGATTTAGTTTATTCATCGTCGCAACACCACATATGTTATGTGTTATCTCTTTAATGCTTAAGGAATCAGTTAGTTCTTGAATACAAGGCAAGGAAACTAACTTATTCCTCATGCACTAAAGAGATGACACATAACATGAGTAGCTTAGTCCGTTGTGCAGATAACACAAGAAAGGTGCTTGCTGAACTGCATTTGTACTGAAGATAAAACAAATCACATTATGCTGTTGCATTACAATAAATACAAGAACTAACTGTTTCATTTCATTGCATGCAATAATTAACATCGTGTGCATATAAAAAATTAATACAACATGTGCTGTTGCATTGGAATATAACAATAACTTTCATTTGGTTTATGCATTAAATTAGGTAATACAAGAATTTGTTGAATTCCGATGTATACAAAAAAGTAACATTGCATTATATACAAGAACTAACTTATTCCATTATGCAATACAGATACAAGACATAACATTGCTGCTGTTGCATTTCAATGGAAGAACTAACTCATTTCGTTTGTACATTGAAGAGATAATAACAAGTGCATTGCATGCAATATTTAACTTAATCCGCTATGCAGTGAAGAGATTAACATACAATATGTGCTGCTGCGAAGAAATAACGTGTTTCGTTGCTTTGCCAAGAATGCAAGAATTAACGCATTCGGTTGCATTCAATATCTAAATTATTCTGTGTATTAAAGAGTGAGGTTTCGTGCTGTTGCATTGCAGTGCATATAAGATCTACCTTAATCCGCTGTGCAGAGAAGAGGTAACATATATGTGGCGCTGCAGTGCAATGCATAAAAAGAGTACATATAAGCTTATGCGCTGTTTCACCACGTTGTATGCAAGTACTAACTTATTACATTGTGCATTGACTAGATAACGCATACCTTTGTGCTGTTAGCATTGCAATAAATAACTCATTACATGTGTGCATTGAAGAGATAACACATAACAAATCCTGTGAAATTGCATTCAAAATCTAAATTATATCGTAGTCCTTAATCCTTAAGCATTAAAGAGCTATAACACATAACATATGTGGTGTCATCCGTTATGCATTGAGATATAACATAACATGTGCATTGCATTGCAGCAAATTATTCTTCTATGCACAACGTTAGTTGTTCTCATCTTGTATATACAATGTAATGAAACCATGCATAGCTACTCTTTTTATGCTTTGCATTGCAACGGCACAGATATGTTACCTCTTTATTGCACATCGGAATAAGATGGATCTTATATGCAATGCAATAGCACTATGTTCTCTCTTTAATTCACAGACGAAATTAGTTATTGTATTTATTATATATATATATATATATATATATATATATATATATATATGCACGTGTTCGTTCTTGTATGCAATTCAGTGCATCAAGCACCTGTCATGTTATCTCTTCACTGCACAACTGCATTGAAATGCACTGCACATATTATCTGTTATCTCTTTAATGCATAACGGATGAGTTAGTTCCATTCATCGCAACACCACTTGTTATGTGTTATCTCTTTCATGCTTGAGGAATTTAATATAGTTCTTGTATATAATGCAAGGAAACTAACTTATTCCTCATGTATTGAACTGATAACGCAACACAAGTGGTGTTGCGATGAATGAACTAACTCATCCGTTGTGCAGTGCAGAGATAACACATAACATGTGCAGGGCATTGCATTGCAGTAACTTAATCCGTTATGCAGTGAAGAAATAACATGACAGGTGCTTGTTGCTGGATTGCATACAAAATCGAACTCTTTCCTTTGTGCATTTAAGAGAAAACAAATCACATATGCTGTTGCATTGCAATGCAACAAGAACTAACTGTTTCATTGCATTGCGTACAATAGTTAATTTATTACGCTGTGCATAGAAGAAATTAATATAACATATGTGCTTCCTCGTGTATTGAAGCGATAACACATAAAAAGTGGTGTTGCGATGAATGAACTAACTTAGCTGTTATGCATCAGAAATAACATGACAGCTGCTTGTTGCACTGCATTGCATTCAAAATCGAACTCTTTCCTTTGTGCATTGAAGAGTAAACAAATCACATAAGCTGTTTCATTGCAATAAATACAAGAACTAACCGTTTCATTGTATTGCATACAATAAATAACATTACTTTGTGCATAGAAGAAATTAACATAATATATGTGCTGTTGCATTGCAATGCCTACAAGAACTAATATGTAAGTTATGCACCGTTTCCTTGCATTGTTATGCAAGAACTAACTTATTTCTTAAGCATTAAAGAGGTATAACACATAAACACATGTGGTGTTGCGATGAATGAACTAACTCATCCGTTGTACACTGAGGAGATAACACATAAAAAGGGCATTGCAGTAACTTATTCCGTTTTGCAGTGAAGAGATAACACGACAGGTGCTTGTTGTAACTGCGTTGCATACAATAACCAACTCTTTTCATGTGCAAATCACATGCTGTTGCATTGCAATGCCTCAAGAACTGTTTCAGTGCATTGCATACAATAGTTAACTTATTACGCTGTGCATAGAAGAAACTGATATAACATAACATGCATTGCAACATGTAAGTTATGTACTCATTATGTACAAAAGCTAACTTGTTCCTCATGCATTGAACATAACACATAACACGTGCGTTGCATACTATAGTGTAACGTAATGGAACAGCGCATAGCATATACTCTTTTTATGAATTGCATTGCAACGGCACATCTTATATGCAATGAATAGCACTATGTTCTCTCTTCAATGCACAAACGAAATTATTTAGTTATTGTATTTATTGCAATGCAACAGGACATGTATTGTTTTCTCTTCAATGCACAAAGGAAAGAGTTCGTTCTTGTATGCAGTGCAGTGCAACAAAGCACGTGTCATGTCATCTCTTCAATGCACAAAAGTATTAAGTTACTGCAAAGCAGTGCACATGATATGTGTTATCTCTTCCAGTACATAACGGATGATTTAGTTTATTCATCGTCGCAACACCACATATGTTATGTGTTATCTCTTTAATGCTTAAGGAATCAGTTAGTTCTTGAATACAAGGCAAGGAAACTAACTTATTCCTCATGCACTAAAGAGATGACACATAACATGAGTAGCTTAGTCCGTTGTGCAGATAACACAAGAAAGGTGCTTGCTGAACTGCATTTGTACTGAAGATAAAACAAATCACATTATGCTGTTGCATTACAATAAATACAAGAACTAACTGTTTCATTTCATTGCATGCAATAATTAACATCGTGTGCATATAAAAAATTAATACAACATGTGCTGTTGCATTGGAATATAACAATAACTTTCATTTGGTTTATGCATTAAATTAGGTAATACAAGAATTTGTTGAATTCCGATGTATACAAAAAAGTAACATTGCATTATATACAAGAACTAACTTATTCCATTATGCAATACAGATACAAGACATAACATTGCTGCTGTTGCATTTCAATGGAAGAACTAACTCATTTCGTTTGTACATTGAAGAGATAATAACAAGTGCATTGCATGCAATATTTAACTTAATCCGCTATGCAGTGAAGAGATTAACATACAATATGTGCTGCTGCGAAGAAATAACGTGTTTCGTTGCTTTGCCAAGAATGCAAGAATTAACGCATTCGGTTGCATTCAATATCTAAATTATTCTGTGTATTAAAGAGTGAGGTTTCGTGCTGTTGCATTGCAGTGCATATAAGATCTACCTTAATCCGCTGTGCAGAGAAGAGGTAACATATATGTGGCGCTGCAGTGCAATGCATAAAAAGAGTACATATAAGCTTATGCGCTGTTTCACCACGTTGTATGCAAGTACTAACTTATTACATTGTGCATTGACTAGATAACGCATACCTTTGTGCTGTTAGCATTGCAATAAATAACTCATTACATGTGTGCATTGAAGAGATAACACATAACAAATCCTGTGAAATTGCATTCAAAATCTAAATTATATCGTAGTCCTTAATCCTTAAGCATTAAAGAGCTATAACACATAACATATGTGGTGTCATCCGTTATGCATTGAGATATAACATAACATGTGCATTGCATTGCAGCAAATTATTCTTCTATGCACAACGTTAGTTGTTCTCATCTTGTATATACAATGTAATGAAACCATGCATAGCTACTCTTTTTATGCTTTGCATTGCAACGGCACAGATATGTTACCTCTTTATTGCACATCGGAATAAGATGGATCTTATATGCAATGCAATAGCACTATGTTCTCTCTTTAATTCACAGACGAAATTAGTTATTGTATTTATTATATATATATATATATATATATATATATATATATATATATATATATATATATATGCACGTGTTCGTTCTTGTATGCAATTCAGTGCATCAAGCACCTGTCATGTTATCTCTTCACTGCACAACTGCATTGAAATGCACTGCACATATTATCTGTTATCTCTTTAATGCATAACGGATGAGTTAGTTCCATTCATCGCAACACCACTTGTTATGTGTTATCTCTTTCATGCTTGAGGAATTTAATATAGTTCTTGTATATAATGCAAGGAAACTAACTTATTCCTCATGTATTGAACTGATAACGCAACACAAGTGGTGTTGCGATGAATGAACTAACTCATCCGTTGTGCAGTGCAGAGATAACACATAACATGTGCAGGGCATTGCATTGCAGTAACTTAATCCGTTATGCAGTGAAGAAATAACATGACAGGTGCTTGTTGCTGGATTGCATACAAAATCGAACTCTTTCCTTTGTGCATTTAAGAGAAAACAAATCACATATGCTGTTGCATTGCAATGCAACAAGAACTAACTGTTTCATTGCATTGCGTACAATAGTTAATTTATTACGCTGTGCATAGAAGAAATTAATATAACATATGTGCTTCCTCGTGTATTGAAGCGATAACACATAAAAAGTGGTGTTGCGATGAATGAACTAACTTAGCTGTTATGCATCAGAAATAACATGACAGCTGCTTGTTGCACTGCATTGCATTCAAAACCGAACTCTTTCCTTTGTGCATTGAAGAGTAAACAAATCACATAAGCTGTTTCATTGCAATAAATACAAGAACTAACCGTTTCATTGTATTGCATACAATAAATAACATTACTTTGTGCATAGAAGAAATTAACATAATATATGTGCTGTTGCATTGCAATGCCTACAAGAACTAATATGTAAGTTATGCACCGTTTCCTTGCATTGTTATGCAAGAACTAACTTATTTCTTAAGCATTAAAGAGGTATAACACATAAACACATGTGGTGTTGCGATGAATGAACTAACTCATCCGTTGTACACTGAGGAGATAACACATAAAAAGGGCATTGCAGTAACTTATTCCGTTTTGCAGTGAAGAGATAACACGACAGGTGCTTGTTGTAACTGCGTTGCATACAATAACCAACTCTTTTCATGTGCAAATCACATGCTGTTGCATTGCAATGCCTCAAGAACTGTTTCAGTGCATTGCATACAATAGTTAACTTATTACGCTGTGCATAGAAAAAACTGATATAACATAACATGCATTGCAACATGTAAGTTATGTACTCATTATGTACAAAAGCTAACTTGTTCCTCATGCATTGAACATAACACATAACATGTGCGTTGCATACTATAGTGTAACGTAATGGAACAGCGCATAGCATATACTCTTTTTATGAATTGCATTGCAACGGCACATCTTATATGCAATGAATAGCACTATGTTCTCTCTTCAATGCACAAACGAAATTATTTAGTTATTGTATTTATTGCAATGCAACAGCAGGTATGTTATGTGTTTTCTCTGCACTGCACAACGGATTAAGGTAGATCTTATATGTACTGCAATGCAACAGCACATATACCTCTTTAATACAAAACAGAATAATTTGGATATTGAATACAACGGCATGCGTTAATTCTTGTGGCAAAGCAACGTTATCTCTTCGCAGCAGGACATATTGTATGTTAATCTCTTGACTGCGCAAAGGATTAAGTTAGATATTGTATGCAAAGCAATGTATCTCTTCAATGTACTAACGAAATGAGTTAGTTATTGTATTAATTGCAGTGCAACAGCATGTATGGTATCTCTTTCATGCATAACAGAACGGAATAAGCTAGCTCTATTATACAGTGCAAAGAAACAGCACATATGTTTGTGTATCTCTTCACTGCACAATGGATTCGTGTGTAATGCAATGCACATATTAAACAAGGAATGGGTTAGTTCATTCATGCATTGCAATGTATACAAAAACTAACTTATTCCTTCTTTATTCATTAAAGAGATAACACAAAACACGTGGTGTTATGCATTGAAGAGATAACACATAACGTGCATGCAGTAAATTAATCCGTTAGGCGTTTGTTGCACTGCGTTGCATACAAGAACAAACTCTTGCATTTAAGAGAAAACAAATCACATATGCTGTTGCATCGCAATGCATAAATGATAACACATAACAACTGGTGTTGCGATGAATGAACTAACTCATCCGTTATGCATTAAAGAAATGACACATAATATCTGCAGTGCATTGCATTAACTTAATCCGTTGTGCAGTGCAGAGATAACACATAACATGTGCAGGGCTTTGCCATAGACTTACATTGAAAATCTGAACATTCCATCAACATCCAACTGTCAAATTCAAATCAAAACACACTGAAGCCCATTAAACTCAATGAAGCTGCCATAAGCCATTTAAACTCATTCAAACTCATAAACTATCTAACTAACTAGCAATCTATCTAACTAATATCTATCTATCTATCTATCTATCTATCTATCTATCTATCTATCTATCTATCTATCTAACTAATATCTATATAACTAACTATCTATCTATATAACTAATATCTATATCTAACTAACATCTACCTAATTTCTATCTATCTAACTAATATCTCTCTATCTAATATCTATCTATAGATAGATATATAGATCTATCTATCTAATTGAATATCTAACTATCTAATATCTATCTAACTATCTATCTATCTATCCACACACTCTCTCTCTCACACACACACAAACACACTAGCTAGCTTTCAAACTGCTAAGCTAAAATACATATACCTCTTTAATACAAAACAGAATAATTTAGATAATGAATACAACGGCATGCCTTAATTATTGTGGCAAAGCAACGAAACACGTTATATCTTCTCAACATTGCATGTTAATCTCTTCACTGCACAACGGATTAAGTTAGATATTATTATTATCTCTTCAACGTACGAACAAAATGAGTTAGTGATTGTATTAACTGCAGTGCAACAACATGTATGGTGTCTCTTCCATGCATAACGGAATACGCTAGTTCTATTATACAGTGCAATGAAACAGCACATATCCAATGCACATATTGAATGTCAGTGTACAAGGAATGGGTTAGTTCTTACATGCATTACAAATGCCACAGCAGCAATGTTGTATCTTTATTGCATAACGCAATACGTTAGTTCTTGTATACAATGTAAGGTTGTACAAACGAAATGATTTAGTTATTGTATTCAACACATAATGCAACAGCATTATGTGATTTGGTTTCTCTTGATGTTACTTCTTTTATGCGTTCGAATGCAACAGATCTTTTGTATTATCTAATGCAATCCAATGAAATGCAAAAGCACATATCTTATGTGTTTTCTTATGTGTTTTCTGTTTTCTGCTTTTATGCATTGCAATTTAACAGCACATATGTGTTACCTCTTTAATGAACAACGAAATAAGTTTATAAATTAGTTAGGATTTTGAATGCAATATGCAATGCAACAGGAATATATGTAATTATGTAATATAAGGTATTATGCAATGCAGTGCAACAAGCACCTGTCATGTTATCTCTTCACTGCACAACTGCAATGAATTGCATTGCACATATTATGTGGTATCTCTTTAATGCATAACGGTTGAGTTAGACCCATTCATCGCAACACCACTTGTTATGTGTTATCACTTTCATTCTTAAGGAATAACTTAGTTCTTGTATATAATGCAAGGAAACTAACTTATTCCTCATGTATTGAACTGATAAACACAACACAAGTGATTTCGCATGAATGAACTAACTAATCCGTTATGCTTTGAAGAGATAACACATAATATGTGCAGTGCATTGCATTAACTTAATCCGTTGTGCAGTGCAGAGAAAACACACAACATGTGCAGGGCTTTGCCATAGACTTACATTGAAAATCTGAACATTCCATCAACCTCCAACTGTCAAGAATAAACCCATTTCTTGTACACTGACGTACAATATGTGCATTACATTACATACACGAACCCGTTGTGCAGTGAAGAGATACACAACATATGTGCTGTTTCTTCGCGCCTAGCTTATTCCGTTATGCATGTAAATCCTAAATGCTGTTGCATAAGATACGCTGTTGCGTAAATAAGATAAATGCTGTTGCAGTGTAATTAATACAATAACTAACTCATTTCGTTTGTACACTGAAGAGATAATAACACGTGTATTGCATTGCATAACATTATCTAACTTAATCAGTTATACAGTAAAGAGATTAACATACAATATGTGCTGCTGCGAAGAGATAACGTGTTTCGTTGCTTTGCCATGAATGCAAGAAATAACGCATTCCGTTGCATTCAATATCTAAATTATTCTGTGTATTAAAGAGTGAGGTTTCGTGCTGTTGCATTGCATTGCATATAAGATCTACTTTAATCCGTTGTGCAGTGAAGAGGTAACATATGTGCCGCGCAATGCATAAAAAGAATGCATATAAGCTATGCGCGAACATATTTCTTACCCAACAGTCCTCGATCATGAACTTTCTATTCAGTCTCGTTGACTCCTTCTGATTTTATTTCAGCCATACAGAAGTCAATATTTGACCTAATGAACATATTTCTGACTCAAGAGTCCTCGATCATGAACTTCTTATTCAGACTCATTGACTCCTTCTTTTCTTTTATTTCAGCCACACAGAAGTCCATATCAGACCTACTGAACATTTTACTGCCAAAATAGTGCTCGATCATGAACTTTCTATACAAACTATACAATGCTTTTGGATCAGCCAGAGAGTCGTTAATATTTGACTGACCGAACATATCTTTTGCCAAAGAGTATTTGATATCGACATTTTTATATGTATTCACTGAAGCTTTCTAATGTCACATGAGCCATACAGTAGTCCATATTTGATCTAACAAACATTTCTGGCCCAAGAGCACTTGATCTTAGACGTTCTATAAATACATATTGACTCCTTCTAAAGTTACTTCAGCCATACAGAAGTCCATATTAGACCTACTGAACGTATTTCTGTCAATTTAGTCCTCTATCATGAAATTTCAATAAATACATAATCGTTGTCTATATCTGATTTTATCTCAGCCAAACAAAATGGACATATTTCTGGCCAAACAGTATTCGATATTGAACTTTCTATTCACACTGATTGACTCCTGATTTTATGTCAGGTATCCAGAAGTCCATATTTGACCTACTTCATTTTTTTTCTGTCCCAAGGGTCCTCGATCATGAACTTTCTATACATACTCATTGCCTCACTCTGATGTTACTTGAGCCATACAGTGTTGCATATTTGACCTAATGGACATATTTCTGGCCAAAAAGTATTCGATATTGAACTTTTATGCATACTCATTGAAGTCTTCTGATGTCACATAAGCCATATAAAAGTCCATATTTGAATTACTGAACATATTTCTGACTCAAGAGTCCTCAAATATGAACTTTATGTACAGACTCATGGACTCCACCTGATGTTAAATTAGATTAGGTGTCACATCAGCCATGCACTAGTCCACGTTTGTCCTAATGAACATATTTCTAGCCCAAGAGCAATTTATCTCTGACATTTTATATGTACTCATTAACTCCTTGTAATGTTACTTCAGCTACACAGAAGTCGATATTAGATCAAAAGACTATATTTCTGGCAAATTAGTCCTCGATTATGAATGTTTTAAACATTCTCATTGCCTTAACTTTATGTTACATCAGCCAGACAATAGTCCATAAATGACATGCTCAATAAATTTCTGGCCAAAGTGCATTCGATTTTGAACTTTTTATATGTACTCATTGAAGCCTTCTGATGCCACATCAGCCATATAGAAGTCCGTATTTGGACAACTGAACATATTTCTGACCCAAGAGTCCTCCAATTTGAACTTTCTATTCAGACTCATTGACTCCTTCTGATTTTATTTCAGCCATACAGATGTCCATATTTGACCTACTGAACATATTTCTGACCCAAGTGTCCTCAATCATGAACTTTCCCATTCAGACTCATTACCTCCTATTTTGATTTTATTTCAGCCATACAGAAGTCCATATCTGATCTGCTTATTTTTTTTCTGTCCCAACATTCCTCGATCATGAACTTTCTATACATACTCATTGCCTCACTATGATGTTACTTCAGACATACAGTATTGCATACTTGACCTAAAGGACATATTTCTGGCCAAATAGTATTCAATCTTGAACTTTTCATACATTACTATTGACTCCTTCTGATGTTAGTTGACCCACACAAAAGTCCATATAAGACCCTCTGAACCTATTTCTGATAAATTAGACCTCGATCATGAACGCTCTATACTTATTCACTGAGTACGTCTGATGTTAGATCAGCCAGACAGAAGTCCATATTTGACCGACTCGTACACTTCTGGCAAAAGAGCATTTGATATTGAATTCATTATATTTACTCATCGATGCCATATGATGTCACTTCAGCCATACAGTAGTACATGTTTGACCTAATGAACACATTTCTTGCCCACGAGCAATTGATCTCAGACTTTCTATACATTACTGTTGACTCCTTCTGATGGTATTTCATCCATACAGAAGTCCATATTAGACCCTCTGAACATATTTCTGGTAAATTAGTCCTCCTTTAGTATACAATGCAAGGAAAATAGTGCATACAACGTACAGAATAAGTTATCATAAGTGCATTTGAATGCAATGCAACGGATTAAGCTAGTTCTGGTATACAATGCAACAGAACCCGTGTTGTGTTGTCTGTTCATTGCACAAGAGAATGAGTTAGATCTTGTGTGCGATGCAAGGAAATAGTGCTTACCTATCGGTCTTGTATTCATGGCAATGTAACCACGCTTTTTATCTCTTCAATTAGTTTATTCATTACAACACCACAGATGTTATGCGTTATTGCTTCGGTACATGAAGGAATAAATTAGTTCTTGTATACAATGCAAGAGCACAGGCCATAACGTACATGATATTTCTTGAATGCATTGCAATGCAAGAGCACAGGCCATAACGTACATGATATTTCTTGAATGCATTGCAATGCAACAGCACATATGTGTTAAAGCTTTAATACACAACAGAATAAGTCTTTTCAATACACACACGATATGAGTTGGTGCTTATATAAAAACCATCATCCTTCATCATCATCCTTCATCATCATCACCTGTGTTGTGTATCTCTACACTGCACAATCGGGTTAAGTTAGATCGTGTGTATGTTATCTTTTCAGTGCACAACTGAATAATTTCGTACATTCAATGCATTTCGTTGTTTTATACAATAGAAGGAAACAGTGCATAGTTTACATGTAGTTCTTGTATTCATTGCTTTGCAATAGAACCAACGCGATCATATGAGAATGCGTATCAGTAGTACGCGTGTGTAATCTCGTATAATATATAAGCCAACATGAGTTTTGGCGTGTATATAATAGCAGTTTTTCGCGTGCATATGATACGCACTTTATGGCGTGTATATGACACGCTCTTGGGTAGGATGGGGTGGTTCGTGCGTATAATACGCCATAGAGTGCGTATCATATGCACGCGAAAAACTGCGTATCATATGCACGCCAAAACTCATGTTGGCGTATACATTCCACGACATTGCACACTCGTATTATTGATAGGCATTTTCGTGTGATCGGGCTTGCACAGAACATATATGTTTTACCTCTATAAAGCACAACGAAATTAATTATTTTAGGTCAGTTTAGTTCTTGTATGTAATGCAGTGCTGTGTGTTAGTTACATTCAGTCCTGTTTATCTCCTAGATAATGAGCTCCTTAAATGCCCTGATCTTTAATGGGGCGTGTTGCTCAGTTCTTCTCTACAGAAACCCCCACAGCTGTAAGACTGAGCGCAATTACATGTCGACAGAAGGTTTTTCACCTTGGGAGAATGCATATCCTCAATTGTCATGTTGAAAAAATGCTCAACAATGCATATTAGACCTACTGAACATCTTTTATGTTTTTAAGTTAGATCGTGTATGATATGTTATGCACATATGTTATCTCTTCAATGCACAAACGAAATGATTTAGTTATTGTATGTATTACAATGCAACAGAACATACGTGTTATCGTTTCTATTCATAACGGGATAAGTTAGTTCTTTTTTTATAATGCATTGTATCAGCACCTGTGTTGTGTAACACTGCACGTCGGGTTAAGTCATATGTTTGTTATCTCTTCGGTGCATAAAAAATGATTAATTGCTTTTACATTCATTGCAATTCAGAGATCTTTTAAAACAAATACAAGGAAAGTGTGCATGAGCTTACCTGCAATGCAACAGAAAAATGTTTACCTCTTTAATTGCACAACGAAATATGTTATGTCATTTTAGTTCTTGTTTTGTGTATATCTTCACTGCACATCGGATTAAGTTATATCGTGAAGATATGTATGTTTCTCTTCAGTGCAGAATGATTTATTTTTTTATTTCGCATTTCATTCTTTTAAACAATACAAGGAAACTGTGCATAAGCTACCTTGCAGTGCAACAGGAAATATGTTAACTCTTTAACGCACATCGAAATATATCATTTTAGTTCATGTAATGCAGTGCAGCACCCTTGTTATGTGTTATTTGTTCATTGCACAATGGAAAAAAGTTATCTTTCTTTGTATTCAGTGCAAGGAAATAGTGAATACAATGCAAAACAGAATAAGTTATGTCAGTCAACATATTTGAATGCAATGCAAGGCAACAGCGTATATGCGTTATATCTTTACCACACAACGGATTAAGTTAGAGCTAGTATACAATGTAATGCTAATGCACCAGCAACTGTGTTTTGTATCTCTTCACTGCTCATCGGCTTAAGTTAGATCGTGTAGATATGTATGTATTATCTCTTCAATACACAACTGAAATGGGTTATTATTATTTATATGTTACATCTTTATTGCAACAAGTTAGACCTTATATGAAATGCAACAGCACTATGTTATCTCTTCAATGCACAGACGAAATGAGTTAGTTATTGAATCAATTTCAGTGCAACAGCATGTATAGTTTCTTTTCATGTATAACGGAAATTAGATCTATTATACAATGCAATAAAACAACACACATGTTGTGTATGTCTTTGTATCTCTTCACTGCACAATGGGTTTAAGTGTATGTGATGCAATGCGTGAATGTGCATATATGTGATGCAATTCACATATTGTACGTCACTTTACAAGAAAGTTCTTACATGCATTGCAACGGAACAGCATCCATGTTATGTGTATGGTTTTCATTGCATAACGGAATAGGTAGTAGATCTTGTGTATACAATGCTTCAAAAACATACAATGTACGTTTGCAATGCTACATAACATTGCAGTGTAATGCAACAGAAAAAATGAAATAGTTATTGTTTTATTGCAATGCAACAGCACGTTATTTTTTTTCTCTATGCAATGCAGTTCAACAGCACCTGTGTAATATGTTAAATGAACATTGCGCACAATGCATTGTATACAATGCAATGAAACAGTGCATACCTTTTGTGTTTTTGCACATCGGGTTAAGTTAGATATGTATCTCTTCAAGTGCATAAAGAATGATTCATTTCTTACATTCATTGCATTTGGTGTTCTTTTAAACAATACAAGGAAACAGTGCGCTTACCTGCAAATGTGACAGAAAAAAATGTTATCTCTTTTCATGCACAACGAAATATGTTATGTCATTTTAGTTCTTGTATGTTAAATGCAGTGCAACAGCACCCGTGTTATGTGTTCTGTTCAATGCACAAAGGAAAAAGTTATTTTTCTTTGTATAACAATGCAAGGAAATAGTGCATTCAATGCAAAACAGAATAAGTTATGTGAGTTAACATACTGAATGCAACGCAATGCAACAGCGTATCTGCGTTATATCTTGCAACGCACCAGCGCCTGTGTATGATCTTTGTGTTATTCACTGCATATCGGATTTAGATCGTGTAGATATGTATGTTTCCTCTTCAGTGCAGAATGATTCATTTCTTATTCAATGCATTTCGTTGTTCTTTTAAACAATACAAGGAAACAGTGCATAAGCTTACATGCAGTGCAACAGAACATATGTGTTACCTCTTCAGTGCACAACGAAATATGTTGTCATTTTAGTTCTTTATGTAATGCAGCGCAAAAGCACCCGTGTTATGTGTTATCTGTTCATTGCACAACGGAATGTTATTTTTTGTATACAATGCAAGGAAAATAGTGCATACAACGTACAACAGAATAAGTTATCATAAGATAGTTAATATGTTTATTGAATGCAACAGCATATATGCGATATGTGTACCACATAACGGATTAAGTTAGTTCTGGTATACAATGCAACAGAACCCGTGTTGTGTTATCTGTTCATTGCACAACAGAATAAGTTAGATTTTGTATGCGGTGCAAGGAAACAGTGCTTACCTAACGGTCTTGTATTCATGGCAATGTAACCACGCTTTTTATCTCTTTAGTGCATAACGAACGAGTTCATTCATTGCAACACCGCCATGTATTTGTTGTCTCTTCATTGCCTAAGGAATAAGTTAGTTCTTGCAAACGTTGCAAGGAAACTGTGCATAACTTATAGTTCTTGTATACAATGCAAGAAGCACAGGACATAACGTACATGATATTTCTTGAATGCACTGCAATGTGTTAAAGCTTTAATGCACAACAGAATAAGTCTTTTCAATACACACACGAAATGAGTTGGTTCTTATATAAAAAGCATCATCTTTCATCATCATCCTTCATCAGCATCACCTGTGTTGTGTATCTCTTCACTGCACAATCGGGTTAAGTTAGATCGTGTGTATATCTTTTCAGAGCACAACTGAAAAATTTCGTATATTCAATGCATTTCGTTGTTTTATACAATACAAGGAAGCAGTGCATAGTTTATATGTAGTTCTTGTATTCATTGCTTTGCAACAGAACCAACGCGATCACATGAGAATGCGTATCTATAGTATGCGTGTGTAATCTCGTAGAATATATACGCCAAAATTAGTTTTGGCGTGTATATGATACGCAGTTTTTCGCGTGCATATGATACGCACTTTATGGCGTGTATATGACACGCTCTTGGGTAAGACGGGGTGGTTCGTGCGTATAACACCCCATAGAGTGCGTATCATATGCACGCGAAAAACTCATTTTGGCGTATACATTCCACGACATTGCACACTCGTATTATTGACATACGCATTTTCGTGTGATCGGGCTTGCACAGAACGTATATGTTACCTCTTTAGTTCTTGTATGTAATGCAGTGCTGTGTGTTAGTTACATTCAGTCCTGTTCAACTCTTGGATAATGAGCTCCTTAAAGTTTTTCACCTTGGGAGAATGCATATCCTCATTGTCATGTTGAAAAATGCCCAAAAATGCATATTAGACCTACTGAACATTTTTCTGCCAAAATAGTGTTCGATCTTAAACTTTCTGTACAAAGTCATTGACTCCGTCTGATGTTAGATCAGCTAGAGAGTAGTTTATATTTGACCGACCGAACATATCTTTTGCCAAAGAGTATTTGATATTGATATTTGTATATGTATTCATTGACGCTTTCTGATGAAAAATGAGCCCATACAGTAGTCCACATTTAATCTAATAAACATATTTCTGGCTCAAGACCACTTCATCTTGTACGTTCTATAAATACATATAGTCCATCTTATATGTACTCACTGACTCCTTGTAATGTTACTTCAGCTATATACAGAAGGCCATATTTGACCAAAAGAATATATTTCTGGCAAATTAGTCCTCGATTATGATTTTTTTATACATTCTCATTGCCTTTATTTTATGTTGCATCAGCCAGAGAATAGTCAGACTCATTGATTCCTTATCATTTTATAATTTAGTCACCGATCATGAAATTTCTATATATACATAATCGTTGTCTACATCTGATGTTATCTCAGCCAGACAATAGTCCATGTTTGACCTACTGAATATATTTCTAGCCAAAGAGTATTCGATATTGAACTTTCTATTCACACTGATTGACTCCTGATTTTATGTCAGCTATCCAGAAGTCCATATTTGACCTACTTCATTTTTTTTCTGTCCCAAGGGTCCTCGATCATGAACTTTCTATACATACTCATTGCCTCACTCTGATGTTACTTGAGCCATACAGTGTTGCATATTTGACCTAATGGACATATTTCTGGCCAAAGAGTATTCGATATTGAACTTTTATGCATACTCGTTGAAGTCTTCTGATGTCACATAAGCCATATAAAAGTCCATATTTGAATTACTGAACATATTTCTGACCCAAGAGTCCTTAAATATGAACTTTCTATTCAGACTCATTGAATCCTTCTGATTTTATTTCAGCCATACAGATGTCCATATTTGACCTACTGAACATATTTCTGGCCAAAGAGTATTCAATCTTGAACTTTCCATACATTACTATTGACTCCTTCTGATGTTAGTTCACCCATACAAAAGTCCATATAAGACCCTCTGAACCTATTTCTGGTAAATTAGACCTCGATCATGAACGCTCTATACTTATTCACTGAGTACATCTGATGTTAGATCAGCCAGACAGAAGTCCACATTTGACCGACTCGTACACTTCTGGCAAAAGAGCATTTGATAATGAATTCATTTATATTTACTCATCGATGCCATATGATGTCACTTCAGCCATACAGTAGTACATGTTTGACCTAATGAACATATTTCTGGTAAATTAGTCCTCGATCATGAACATTCTATACTTCCAATAGAACGTTCTATACTTCCAATTGATCTCAGACTTTCTATACATTACTGTTGACTCCTTCTGATGGTACTTCATCCATACAGAAGTCCATATTACACCCTCTGAACATATTTCTGGTAAATTAGTCCTCGATCATGAACGTTCTATACTTCCTCAATGACAACATCTGATGTGAGATCAGCCAGACAGTAGTCCATATTAGACCAACTGAACATACTTCTTGCAAAAGACTTTTCGATATTAATTTTTTGATATATACTCATTGAAGCCTTCTGATGCCACATCAGCCATATAGAAGTCTATATTTGGACAACTGAACATATTTCTGACCCAGGAGTCCTCCAATTTGAACTTTCTATTCAGACTCATTACCTCCTTTTTTGTTTTTATTTCAGCCATACAGAAGTCAATATCTGATCTGCTTATTTTTCTTTCTGTCCCAACATTCCTCGATCATGAACTTTCTATACATACTCATTGCCTCACTATGATGTTACTTCAGACATACAGTATTGCAAACTTGACCTAAGGGACATATTTCTGGCCAAAATGTATTAAATCTTGAACTTCTCATACATTACTATTGACTCCTTCTGATGTTAGTTCACCCATACAAAAGTCCATATAAGACCCTCTGAACCTATATCTGGTAAATTAGACCTCGATCATGAACGCTCTATATTTATTCACTGAGTACGTCTGATGTTAGATCAGCCAGACAGAAGTACATATTTGACCGACTCGTACACTTCTGGCAAAAGAGCATTAAATATTGAATTCATTATATTCACTCATCGGTGCCATATGATGTCACTTCAGCCATACAGTAGTCCACGTTTGACCTAATGAACATATTTCTGGCCCACGAGCAATTGATCTCAGACTTTCTATACATTACTGTTGACTCCTTCTGATGCTACTTCATCCATACAGAAGTCCATATTAGACCCTCTGAACATATTTCTGGTAAATTAGTCCTCGATCATGAACGTTCTATACTTTCTCAGTGACAACATCTGATGTGAGATCAGCCAGACAGTAGTCCATATTCGACCAACTGAACATACTTCTTGCAAAAGACTATTCGATATTAATTTTTTGATATATACTCATTGATGCCTACTGATATCACATCAGCCATACAGTAGTCCACGTTTGTTCTAATGAACATATTTCTAGCCTAAGAGCAATTGATCTCTGACATCTTATATGTACTCATTGACTCCTTGTAATGTTACTTCAGCTATAAAGAAGGCCATATTTGACCAAAAGAATGTATTTCTGGCAAATTAGTCCTCGATTATGAATTTTTTATACATTCTCATTGCCTTTATTTTATATTGCATCAGCCAGAGAATAGTGCATATATGACATAATTAACAAATTCTTGGCCAAAGAGTATTCGATTTTGAACTTTTTATACGTACTCATTGAAGCATTCTGATGTCACGTCAGCCATATAGAAGTCCATATTTGACCTACTGAACATATTTCTGACCCAAGAGTCCTCAAATATGAACTTTCTGTTCAGACTCATTGATTCCTTATGATTTTATATCAGCCACACAGAAGTCCATATTTGACCTACTGAACAAATTTCTGAGCCGAGTCCTCAAATATGAACTTTCTATTCAGACTCATTGACTCCTTTTTATATTTTATTTCAGCCATACAGAAGTCCATATCAGACCTACTGAACATTTTACTGCCAAAATAGTGCTCGATCATGAACTTTCTATACAAACTCATTGACTCCATGTGATTTTGGATCAGCCAGAGAGTCGTTTATATTTGACCGACCGAACATATCTTTTGCCAAAGAGTATTCGATATCGACATTTTTATATGTGATCATTGACGCTTTCTGATGTCACATGAGCCATACAGTAGTCCACGTTTGTCCTAATGAACATATTTCTAGCCTAAGAGCAATTGATCTCTGACATCTTATATGTACTCATTGACTCCTTGTAATGTTACTTCAGCTATATACAGAAGGCCATATTTGACCAAAAGAATATATTTCTGGCAAATTAGTCCTCGATTATGAATTTTTTATACATTCTCATTGCCTTTATTTTATGTTGCATCAGCCAGAGAATAGTGCATATATGACATAATTAGCAAATTCTTGGCCAAAGAGTATTCGATTTTGAACTTTTTATATGTAATCATTGACGCTTTCTGATGTCACATGAGCCATACAGTAGTCCATATTTGACCTAATAAACATATTTCTAGCCCAAGAGCACTTGATCTTGGACGTTCTATAAATACATATTGACTCCTTCTAAAGTTACTTCAGCCATACAGAAGTCCATATTAGACCTACTGAACGTATTTCTCGCAATTTAGTCATCGATCATGAAATTTCTATATATACATAATTGTTGTCTACATCTGATGTTATCTCAGCCAGACAATAGTCCATGTTTGACCTACTGAATATATTTCTAGCCAAAGAGTATTCGATATTGAACTTTTTATTCACACTGATTGACTCCTGATTTTATGTCAGCTATCCAGAAGTCCATATTTGACCTACTTCATTTTTTTTCTGTCCCAAGGGTCCTCGATCATGAACTTTCTATACATACTCATTGCCTCATTCTGATGTTACTTGAGCCATACAGTGTTGCATATTTGACCTAATG
Organism: Hypophthalmichthys molitrix; assembly: GCA_037950675.1. Classification (NCBI taxonomy): domain Eukaryota; kingdom Metazoa; phylum Chordata; class Actinopteri; order Cypriniformes; family Xenocyprididae; genus Hypophthalmichthys; species Hypophthalmichthys molitrix. The sequence goes on along the minus strand of CM075493.1, from coordinate 13,296,374 downwards.
GACATATTTCTGGCCAAAGAGTATTCGATATTGAACTTTTATGCATACTCGTTGAAGTCTTCTGATGTCACATAAGCCATATAAAAGTCCATATTTGAATTACTGAATATATTTCTGACCCAAGAGTCCTCAAATATTAACTTTATGTACAGACTCATTGACTCCATCTGATGTTAAATTAGACAGACAGTGGTCCATATTTGACCTACTGAACATATTTCTGACCCAAGAGTCCTCAAATATGAACTTTCTATTCAGTCTCTTTGACTCCTTCTGATTTTATTTCAGCCATACAGAAGTCCATATTTGACCTACTGAACATATTTCTGACCCAGGAGTCCTCAATCATGAACCTTCTATTCAGACTCATTGACTCCTTTTTTAAAATTATTTTCTTTCAGCCATACAGAAGTCCATAAATGATCTACTTATTTTTATCTGTCCCAACATTCCTCGATCTTGAACTTTCTATACTCTTTGCCCTACTATGATGTTACTTCAGCCATACAGTATTGCATATTTGACCTAAGGGACATATTTCTGGCCAAAGAGTACTCGATCTTGAACTTTTCAGACATTACTGTTGACTACTTCTGATGTTACTTCATCCACAACAGAAGTCCATATTAGACCCTCTGTCACTCAATGACAACATCTGATGTTAGATCAGCCAGACAGTAGTCCATATTTGTCGACCTTAACATACTTCCTTCAAAAGAGCATTCGATATTCATTTTTTTTTAAATACTCGTTGATGCCTTCTGATGTCACATCAGCCATACACTTGTCCCCGTTTGTCCTAATGAACATATTTCTAGCCCAAGAGCAATTTATCTCTGACATTTTATATGTACTCATTAACTCCTTGTAATGTTACTTCAGCTACACAGAAGTCGATATTAGATCAAAAGACTATATTTCTGGCAAATTAGTCCTCGATTATGAATGTTTTAAACATTCTCATTGCCTTAACTTTATGTTACATCAGCCAGACAATAGTCCATCAATGACATGCTCAATAAATTTCTGGCCAAAGTGCATTCGATTTTGAACTTTTTATATGTACTCATTGAAGCCTTCTGATGCCAAATCAGCCATATAGAAGTCCATATTTGGACAACTGAACATATTTCTGACCCAAGAGTCCTCCAATTTGAACTTTCTATTCAGACTCATTGACTCCTTCTGATTTTATTTCAGCCATACAGATGTCCATATTTGACCTACTGAACATATTTCTGACCCAAGTGTCCTCAATCATGAACTTTCCCATTCAGACTCATTACCTCCTATTTTGATTTTATTTCAGCCATACAGAAGTCCATATCTGATCTGCTTATTTTTTTTCTGTCCCAACATTCCTCGATCATGAACTTTCTATACATACTCATTGCCTCACTCTGATGTTACTTGAGCCATACAGTGTTGCATATTTGACCTAATGGACATATTTCTGGCCAAAGAGTATTCGATATTGAACTTTTATGCATACTCGTTGAAGTCTTCTGATGTCACATAAGCCATATAAAAGTCCATATTTGAATTACTGAACATATTTCTGACCCAAGAGTCCTTAAATATGAACTTTCTATTCAGACTCATTGACTCCTTCTGATTTTATTTCAGCCATACAGATGTCCATATTTGACCTACTGAACATATTTCTGGCCAAAGAGTATTCAATCTTGAACTTTCCATACATTACTATTGACTCCTTCTGATGTTAGTTCACCCATACAAAAGTCCATATAAGACCCTCTGAACCTATTTCTGGTAAATTAGACCTCGATCATGAACGCTCTATACTTATTCACTGAGTACATCTGATGTTAGATCAGCCAGACAGAAGTCCACATTTGACCGACTCGTACACTTCTGGCAAAAGAGCATTTGATAATGAATTCATTTATATTTACTCATCGATGCCATATGATGTCACTTCAGCCATACAGTAGTACATGTTTGACCCAATGAACATATTTCTGGTAAAGTAGTCCTCGATCATGAACATTCTATACTTCCAATAGAACGTTCTATACTTCCAATTGATCTCAGACTTTCTATACATTACTGTTGACTCCTTCTGATGGTACTTCATCCATACAGAAGTCCATATTACACCCTCTGAACATATTTCTGGTAAATTAGTCCTCGATCATGAACGTTCTATACTTCCTCAATGACAACATCTGATGTGAGATCAGCCAGACAGTAGTCCATATTAGACCAACTGAACATACTTCTTGCAAAAGACTTTTCGATATTAATTTTTTGATATATACTCATTGAAGCCTTCTGATGCCACATCAGCCATATAGAAGTCTATATTTGGACAACTGAACATATTTCTGACCCAGGAGTCCTCCAATTTGAACTTTCTATTCAGACTCATTACCTCCTTTTTTGTTTTTATTTCAGCCATACAGAAGTCAATATCTGATCTGCTTATTTTTCTTTCTGTCCCAACATTCCTCGATCATGAACTTTCTATACATACTCATTGCCTCACTATGATGTTACTTCAGACATACAGTATTGCAAACTTGACCTAAGGGACATATTTCTGGCCAAAATGTATTCAATCTTGAACTTCTCATACATTATTATTGACTCCTTCTGATGTTAGTTCACCCATACAAAAATCCATATAAGACCCTCTGAACCTATATCTGGTAAATTAGACCTCGATCATGAACGCTCTATATTTATTCACTGAGTACGTCTGATGTTAGATCAGCCAGACAGAAGTACATATTTGACCGACTCGTACACTTCTGGCAAAAGAGCATTAAATATTGAATTCATTATATTCACTCATCGGTGCCATATGATGTCACTTCAGCCATACAGTAGTCCACGTTTGACCTAATGAACATATTTCTGGCCCACGAGCAATTGATCTCAGACTTTCTATACATTATTGTTGACTCCTTCTGATGCTACTTCATCCATACAGAAGTCCATATTAGACCCTCTGAACATATTTCTGGTAAATTAGTCCTCGATCATGAACGTTCTATACTTTCTCAGTGACAACATCTGATGTGAGATCAGCCAGACAGTAGTCCATATTCGACCAACTGAACATACTTCTTGCAAAAGACTATTCGATATTAATTTTTTGATATATACTCATTGATGCCTACTGATATCACATCAGCCATACAGTAGTCCACGTTTGTTCTAATGAACATATTTCTAGCCTAAGAGCAATTGATCTCTGACATCTTATATGTACTCATTGACTCCTTGTAATGTTACTTCAGCTATAAAGAAGGCCATATTTGACCAAAAGAATGTATTTCTGGCAAATTAGTCCTCGATTATGAATTTTTTATACATTCTCATTGCCTTTATTTTATATTGCATCAGCCAGAGAATAGTGCATATATGACATAATTAACAAATTCTTGGCCAAAGAGTATTCGATTTTGAACTTTTTATACGTACTCATTGAAGCATTCTGATGTCACGTCAGCCATATAGAAGTCCATATTTGACCTACTGAACATATTTCTGACCCAAGAGTCCTCAAATATGAACTTTCTGTTCAGACTCATTGATTCCTTATGATTTTATATCAGCCACACAGAAGTCCATATTTGACCTACTGATCAAATTTCTGAGCCGAGTCCTCAAATATGAACTTTCTATTCAGACTCATTGACTCCTTTTTTTATTTTATTTCAGCCATACAGAAGTCCATATCAGACCTACTGAACATTTTACTGCCAAAATAGTGCTCGATCATGAACTTTCTATACAAACTCATTGACTCCATGTGATTTTGGATCAGCCAGAGAGTCGTTTATATTTGACCGTCTGAACATATCTTTTGCCAAAGAGTATTCGTTATCGACATTTTTATATGTGATCATTGACGCTTTCTGATGTCACATGAGCCATACAGTAGTCCATATTTGACCTAATAAACATATTTCTGGCCCAAGAGCACTTGATCTTGGTCGTTCTATAAATAAATATTGACTCCTTCTAAAGTTACTTCAGCCATACAGAAGTCCATATTAGACCTACTGAACGTATTTCTGGCAATTTAGTCATCGATCATGAAATTTCTATATATACATAATCGTTGTCTACGTCTGATGTTATCTCAGCCAGACAATAGTCCATGTTTGACCTACTGAATATATTTCTAGCCAAAGAGTATTCGATATTGAACTTTCTATTCACACTGATTGACTCCTGATTTTATGTCAGCTATCCAGAAGTCCATATTTGACCTACTTCATTTTTTTTCTGTCCCAAGGGTCCTCGATCATGAACTTTCTATACATACTTATTGCCTCACTCTGATGTTACTTGAGCCATACAGTGTTGAATATTTGACCTAATGGACATATTTCTGGCCAAAGAGTGTTTTATATTGAACTTTTATACATACTCATTGAAGTCTTCTGATGTCACATAAGCCATATAAAAGTCCATATTTGAATTACTGAACATATTTCTGACCCGAGTCCTCAAATATGAACTTTATTTACAGACTCATTGACTCCATCTGATGTTAAATTAGACATACAGTGGTCTATATTTGACCTACTGAACATATTTCTGACCCAAGAGTCCTGAAATATGAACTTTCTATTCTGTCTCTTTGACTCCTTCTGAGTTTATTTCAGCCATACACAAGTCCATATTTGACCTACTGAACATATTTCTGACCCAGGAGTCCTCAATCATGAACTTTCTATTCAGACTCATTGACTGCTTTTTTTAAATTATTTTCTTTCAGCCATACAGAAGTCCATAACTGATCTACTTATTTTTATCTGCCCCAACGTTCCTCGATCATGAACTTTCTATACTCTTTGCCTTACTATGATGTTACTTCAGCCATACAGGATTGCATATTTGACCTAAGGGACATATTTCTGGCCAAAGAGTACTCGATCTTGAACTTTTCAGACATTACTGTTGACTACTTCTGATGTTACTTCATCCACAACAGAAGTCCATATTAGACCCTCTGTCACTCAATGACAACATCTGATGTTAGATCAGCCAGACAGTAGTCCATATTTGTCCACCGTAACATACTTCCTACAAAAGAGCATTCGATATTAATTTTTTTTTTAAATACTCGTTGATGCCTTCTGATGTCACATCAGCCATACACTAGTCCACGTTTGTCCTAATGAACATATTTCTAGCCCAAGAGCAATTTATCTCTGACATTTTATTTGTACTCATTAACTCCTTGTATTGTTACTTCAGCTATACAGAAGTCGATATTAGATCAAAAGAATATATTTCTGGCAAATTAGTCCTCGATTATGAATGTTTTATACATTCTCATACATAGCCTTAACTTTATGTTACATCAGCCAGACAATAGTCCATAAATGACATGCTTAATAAATTTCTGGCCAAAGTGTATTCGATTTTGAACTTTTTATTTGTACTCACTGAAGCCTTCTGATGCCACATCAGCAATATAGAAGTCTATATTTGGACAACTGAACATATTTCTGACCCAAGAGTCCTCCAATTTGAACTTTCTATTCAGACTCATTGAATCCTTCTGATTTTATTTCAGCCATACAGATGTCCATATTTGACCTACTGAACATATTTCTGACTCAAGAGTCCTCAATCATGAACTTTCTATTTAGACTCATTACCTCCTTTTTTGATTTTCTTTCAGCCATACAGAAGTCCATATCTGATCTGCTTATTTTTTTTCTGTCCCAATATTCCTCGATCATGAACTTTCCATACATACTCATTGCCTCACTATGATGTTACTTCAGACATACAGTATTGCAAACTTGACCTAAGGGACATATTTCTGGCCAAAGAGTATTCAATCTTGAACTTTTCATACATTACTATTGACTCCTTCTGATGTTAGTTGACCCATACAAAAGTCCATATAAGACCCTCTGAACCTATTTCTGGTAGATTAGACCTCGATCATGAACGCTCTATACTTATAGCAAAAGAGCATTAAATATTGAATTCATTATATTTACTCATCGATGCCATATGATGTCACTTCAGCCATACAGTAGTACATGTTTGACCTAATGAACATATTTCTGGCCCACGAGCAATTGATCTCAGACTTTCTATACATTACTGTTGACTCCTTCTGATGCTACTTCATCCATACAGAAGTCCATATTAGACCCTCTGAACATATTTCTGGTAAACTAGTCCTCGATCATGAACGTTCTATACTTCCTCAATGACAACATCTGATGTAAGATCAGCCAGACAGTAGTCCATATTCGACCAACTGAACATACTTCTTGCAAAAGACTTTTCGATATTAATTTTTTGATATATACTCACTGATGCCTACTGATGTCACATCAGCCATACAGTAGTCCACGTTTGTCCTAATGAACATATTTCTAGCCTAAGAGCAATTGATCTCTGACATCTTATATGTACTCATTGACTCCTTGTAATATTACTTCAGCTATACAGAAGGCCATATTTGACCAAAAGAATATATTTCTGGCAAATTAGTCCTCGATTATGAATTTTTAATACATTCTCATTGCCTTGATTTTATGTTGCATCAGCCAGAGAATAGTGCATATATGACATAATTAGCAAATTCTTGGCCAAAGAGTATTCGATTTTGAACTTTTTATATGTACTCATTGAAGCATTCTGATGTCACGTCAGCCATATAGAAGTCCATATTTGACCTACTGAACATATTTCTGACCCAAGAGTCCTCAAATATGAACTTTCTGTTCAGACTCATTGATTCCTTATGATTTTATATCAGCCACACAGAAGTCCATATTTGACCTACTGAACAAATTTCTGAGCCGAGTTCTCAAATATGAACTTTCTATTCAGACTCATTGACTCCTTTTTATATTTTATTTCAGCCATACAGAAGTCCATATCAGACCTACTGAACATTTTACTGCCAAAATAGTGCTCGATCATGAACTTTCTATACAAACTCATTGACTCCATGTGATTTTGGATCAGCCAGAGAGTCGTTTATATTTGACCGACCGAACATATCTTTTGCCAAAGAGTATTCGATATCGACATTTTTATATGTAATCATTGACGCTTTCTGATGTCACATGAGCCATACAGTAGTCCATATTTGACCTAATAAACATATTTCTGGCCCAAGAGCACTTGATCTTGGACGTTCTATAAATACATATTGACTCCTTCTAAAGTTACTTCAGCCATACAGAAGTCCATATTAGACCTACTGAATGTATTTCTGGCAATTTAGTCATCGATCATGAAATTTCTATATATACATAATCGTTGTCTACATCTCATGTTATCTCAGCCAGACAATAGCCTATGTTTGACCTACTGAATATATTTCTAGCCAAAGAGTATTCGATATTGAACTTTCTATTCACACTGATTGACTCCTGATTTTATGTCAGCTATCCAGAAGTCCATATTTGACCTACTTCATTTTTTTTCTGTCCTAAGGGTCCTTGATCATGAACTTTCTATACATACTCATTGCCTCACTCTGATGTTACTTGAGCCATACAGTGTTGCATATTTGACCTAATGGACATATTTCTGGCCAAAGAGTATTCGATATTGAACTTTTATGCATACTCGTTGAAGTCTTCTGATGTCACATAAGCCATATAAAAGTCCATATTTGAATTACTGAACATATTTCTGACCCAAGAGTCCTCAAATATGAACTTTCTATTCAGACTCATTGACTCCTTCTGATTTTATTTCAGCCATACAGATGTCCATATTTGACCTACTGAACATATTTCTGGCCAAAGAGTATTCAATCTTGAACTTTTCATACATTACTATTGACTCCTTCTGATGTTAGTTCACCCATACAAAAGTCCATGTAAGACCCTATGAACCTATTTCTGGTAAATTAGACCTCGATCATGAACGCTCTATACTTATTCACTGAGTACATCTGATGTTAGATCAGCCAGACAGAAGTCCACATTTGACCGACTCGTACACTTCTGGCAAAAGAGCATTTGATAATGAATTCATTTCTATTTACTCATCGATACCATGTGATGTCACTTCAGCCATACAGTAGTACATGTTTGACCTAATGAACATATTTCTGTTAAATTAGTCCTCGATCATGAACATTCTATACTTCCAATAGAACGTTCTATACTTCCAATTGATCTCAGACTTTCTATACATTACTGTTGACTCCTTCTGATGGTACTTCATCCATACAGAAGTCCATATTAGACCCTCTGAACATATTACTGGTAAATTAGTCCTCGATCATGAACGTTCTATACTTTCTCAATGACAACATCTGATGTGAGATCAGCCAGACAGTAGTCCATATTCGACCAACTAAACATACTTCTTGCAAAAGACTATTTGATATTAATTTTTTGATATATACTCATTGATGCCTACTGATGTCACATCAGCCATACAGTAGTCCACGTTTGTACTAATGAACATATTTCTAGCCTAAGAGCAATTGATCTCTGACATCTTATATGTACTCATTGACTCCTTGTAATGTTACTTCAGCTATATACAGAAGGCCATATTTGACCAAAAGAATATATTTCTGGCAAATTAGTCCTCGATTATGAATTTTTTATACATTCTCATTGCCTTTATTTTATGTTGCATCAGCCAGAGAATAGTGCATATATGACATAATTAACAAATTCTTGGCCAAAGAGTATTGGGTTTTGAACTTTTTATACGTACTCATTGATGCATTCTGATGTCACGTCAGCCATATAGAAGTCCATATTTGACCTACTGAACATATTTCTGACCCAAGAGTCCTCAAATATGAACTTTCTGTTCAGACTCATTGATTCCTTATGATTTTATATCAGCCACACAGAAGTCCATATTTGACCTACTGAACAAATTTCTGAGCCGAGTCCTCAAATATGAACTTTCTATTCAGACTCATTGACTCCTTTTTTTATTTTATTTCAGCCATACAGAAGTCCATATCAGACCTACTGAACATTTTACTGCCAAAATAGTGCTCGATCATGAACTTTCTATACAAACTCATTGACTCCATGTGATTTTGGATCAGCCAGAGAGTTGTTTATATTTGAATGACTGAACATATCTTTTGCCAAAGAGTATTCGATATCAACATTTTTATATGTAATCATTGACGCTTTCTGATGTCACATGAGCCATACAGTAGTCCATATTTGACCTAATAAACATATTTCTGGCCCAAGAGCACTTGATCTTGGACGTTCTATAAATACATATTGACTCCTTCTAAAGTTACTTCAGCCATACAGAAGTCCATATTAGACCTACTGAACGTATTTCTGGCAATTTAGTCATCGATCATGAAATTTCTATATATACATAATCGTTGTCTACATCTGATGTTATCTCAGCCAGACAATAGTCCATGTTTGACCTACTGAATATATTTCTAGCCAAAGAGTGTTCGATATTGAACTTTCTATTCACACTGATTGACTCCTGATTTTATGTCAGCTATCCAGAAGTCCATATTTGACCTACTTCATTTTTTTTCTGTCCCAAGGGTCCTCGATCATGAACTTTCTATACATACTCATTGCCTCACTCTGATGTTACTTGAGCCATACAGTGTTGCATATTTGACCTAATGGACATATTTCTGGCCAAAGAGTATTCGATATTGAACTTTTATGCATACTCGTTGAAGTCTTCTGATGTCACATAAGCCATATAAAAGTCCATATTTGAATTACTGAACATATTTCTGACCCAAGAGTCCTCAAATATGAACTTTCTATTCAGACTCATTGACTCCTTCTGATTTTATTTCAGCCATACAGATGTCCATATTTGACCTACTGAACATATTTCTGGCCAAAGAGTATTCAATCTTGAACTTTTCATACATTACTATTGACTCCTTCTGATGTTAGTTCACCCATACAAAAGTCCATATAAGATCCTCTGAACCTATTTCTGGTAAATTAGACATCGATCATGAACGCTCTATACTTATTCACTGAGTACATCTGATGTTAGATCAGCCAGACAGAAGTCTACATTTGACCAACTCGTACACTTCTGGCAAAAAAGCATTTGATAATGAATTCATTTATATTTACTCATCGATGCCATGTGATGTCACTTCAGCCATACAGTAGTACATGTTTGACCTAATGAACATATTTCTGTTAAATTAGTCCTCGATCATGAACATTCTATACTTCCAATAGAACGTTCTATACTTCCAATTGATCTCAGACTTTCTATACATTACTGTCGACTCCTTCTGATGGTACTTCATCCATACAGAAGTCCATATTAGTCCATCAATGACATGCTCAATAAATTTCTGGCCAAAGTGCATTCGATTTTGAACTTTTTATATGTACTCATTGAAGCCTTCTGATGCCACATCAGCCATATAGAAGTCCGTATTTGGACAACTGAACATATTTCTGACCCAAGAGTCCTCCAATTTGAACTTTCTATTCAGACTCATTGACTCCTTCTGATTTTATTTCAGCCATACAGATGTCCATATTTGACCTACTGAACATATTTCTGACCCAAGTGTCCTCAATCATGAACTTTCCCATTCAGACTCATTACCTCCTATTTTGATTTTATTTCAGCCATACAGAAAACATATTTCTGGTAAATTAGTCCTCGATCATGAACGTTCTATACTTCCTCAATGACAACATCTGATGTGAGATCAGCCAGACAGTAGTCCATATTCGACCAACTGAACATACTTCTTGCAAAAGACTTTTCGATATTAATTTTTTGATATATACTCATTGATGCCTACTGATGTCACATCAGCCATACAGTAGTCCACGTTTGTACTAATGAACATATTTCTAGCCTAAGAGCAATTGATCTCTGACATCTTATATGTACTCATTGACTCCTTATAATGTTACTTCAGCTATATACAGAAGGCCATATTTGACCAAAAGAATATATTTCTGGCAAATTAGTCCTCGATTATGAATTTTTTATACATTCTCATTGCCTTTATTTTATGTTGCATCAGCCAGAGAATAGTGCATATATGACATAATTAGCAAATTCTTGGCCAAAGAGTATTCGATTTTGAACTTTTTATATGTTATCATTGACGCTTTCTGATGTCACATGAGCCATACAGTAGTCCATATTTGACCTAATAAACATATTTCTAGCCCAAGAGCACTTGATCTTGGACGTTCTATAAATACATATTGACTCCTTCTAAAGTTACTTCAGCCATACAGAAGTCCATATTAGACCTACTGAACGTATTTCTGGCAATTTAGTCATCGATCATGAAATTTCTATATATACATAATTGTTGTCTACATCTGATGTTATCTCAGCCAGACAATAGTCCATGTTTGACCTACTGAATATATTTCTAGCCAAAGAGTATTCGATATTGAACTTTTTATTCACACTGATTGACTCCTGATTTTATGTCAGCTATCCAGAAGTCCATATTTGACCTACTTCATTTTTTTTCTGTCCCAAGGGTCCTCGATCATGAACTTTCTATACATACTCATTGCCTCATTCTGATGTTACTTGAGCCATACAGTGTTGCATATTTGACCTAATGGACATATTTCTGGCCAAAGAGTATTCGATATTGAACTTTTATGCATACTCATTGAAGTCTTCTGATGTCACATAAGCCATATAAAAGTCCATATTTGAATTACTGAATATATTTCTGACCCAAGAGTCCTCAAATATTAACTTTATGTACAGACTCATTGACTCCATCTGATGTTAAATTAGACAGACAGTGGTCCATATTTGACCTACTGAACATATTTCTGACCCAAGAGTCCTCAAATATGAACTTTCTATTCAGTCTCTTTGACTCCTTCTGATTTTATTTCAGCCATACAGAAGTCCATATTTGACCTACTGAACATATTTCTGACCCAGGAGTCCTCAATCATGAACCTTCTATTCAGACTCATTGACTCCTTTTTTTAAATTATTTTCTTTCAGCCATACAGAAGTCCATAAATGATCTACTTATTTTTATCTGTCCCAACATTCCTCGATCTTGAACTTTCTATACTCTTTGCCCTACTATGATGTTACTTCAGCCATACAGTATTGCATATTTGACCTAAGGGACATATTTCTGGCCAAAGAGTACTCGATCTTGAACTTTTCAGACATTACTGTTGACTACTTCTGATGTTACTTCATCCACAACAGAAGTCCATATTAGACCCTCTGTCACTCAATGACAACATCTGATGTTAGATCAGCCAGACAGTAGTCCATATTTGTCCACCTTAACATACTTCCTTCAAAAGAGCATTCGATATTCATTTTTTTTTAAATACTCGTTGATGCCTACTGATGTCACATCAGCCATACACTTGTCCCCGTTTGTCCTAATGAACATATTTCTAGCCCAAGAGCAATTTATCTCTGACATTTTATATGTACTCATTAACTCCTTGTAATGTTACTTCAGCTACACAGAAGTCGATATTAGATCAAAAGACTATATTTCTGGCAAATTAGTCCTCGATTATGAATGTTTTAAACATTCTCATTGCCTTAACTTTATGTTACATCAGCCAGACAATAGTCCATCAATGACATGCTCAATAAATTTCTGGCCAAAGTGCATTCGATTTTGAACTTTTTATATGTACTCATTGAAGCCTTCTGATGCCACATCAGCCATATAGAAGTCCGTATTTGGACAACTGAACATATTTCTGACCCAAGAGTCCTCCAATTTGAACTTTCTATTCAGACTCATTGACTCCTTCTGATTTTATTTCAGCCATACAGATGTCCATATTTGACCTACTGAACATATTTCTGACCCAAGTGTCCTCAATCATGAACTTTCCCATTCAGACTCATTACCTCCTATTTTGATTTTATTTCAGCCATACAGAAGTCCATATCTGATCTGCTTATTTTTTTTCTGTCCCAACATTCCTCGATCATGAACTTTCTATACATACTCATTGCCTCACTATGATGTTACTTCAGACATACAGTATTGCATACTTGACCTAAAGGACATATTTCTGGCCAAAGAGTATTCAATCTTGAACTTTTCATACATTACTATTGACTCCTTCTGATGTTAGTTGACCCATACTAAGTCCCTCTGAACCTATTTCTGGTAAATTAGACCTCGATCATGAACGCTCTATACTTATTCACTGAGTACGTCTGATGTTAGATCAGCCAGACAGAAGTCCATATTTGACCGACTCGTACACTTCTGGCAAAAGAGCATTTGATATTGAATTCATTATATTTACTCATCGATGCCATATGATGTCACTTCAGCCATACAGTAGTACATGTTTGACCTAATGAACACATTTCTGGCCCACGAGCAATTGATCTCAGACTTTCTATACATTACTGTTGACTCCTTCTGATGGTACTTCATCCATACAGAAGTCCATATTAGACCCTCTGAACATATTTCTGGTAAATTAGTCCTCCTTTTGTATACAATGCAAGGAAAATAGTGCATACAACGTACAACAGAATAAGTTATCATAAGTGCATTTGAATGCAATGCAATGCAACGGATTAAGTTAGTTCTGGTATACAATGCAACAGAACCCGTGTTGTGTTGTCTGTTCATTGCACAAGAGAATGAGTTAGATTTTGTGTGCGATGCAAGGAAATAGTGCTTACCTATCGGTCTTGTATTCATGGCAATGTAACCACGCTTTTTATCTCTTCAATTAGTTTATTCATTGCAACACCACAGATGTTATGCGTTATTGCTTCGGTGCATGAAGGAATAAATTAGTTCTTGTATACAATGCAAGAGCACAGGCCATAACGTACATGATATTTCTTGAATGCATTGCAATGCAAGAGCACAGGCCATAACGTACATGAGATTTCTTGAATGCATTGCAATGCAACAGCACATATGTGTTAAAGCTTTAATGCACAACAGAATAAGTCTTTTCAATACACACGAAATGAGTTGGTTCTTATATAAAAAGCATCATCCTTCATCATGATCACCTGTGCTGTGTATCTCTTCACTGCACAATCGGGTTAAGTTAGATCGTGTGTATGTTATCTTTTCAGTGCACAACTGAATAATTTCGTACATTCAATGCATTTCGTTGTTTTGTACAATAGAAGGAAACAGTGCATAGTTTACATGTAGTTCTTGTATTCATTGCTTTGCAACAGAACCAACGCGATCATATGAGAATGCGTATCAGTAGTACGCGTGTGTAATCTCGTAGAATATATACGCCAAAATGAGTTTTGGCGTGTATATGATACGCAGTTTTTCGCGTGCATATGATACGCACTTTATGGCGTGTATATGACACGCTCTTGGGTAGGATGGGGTGGTTCGTGCGTATAATACGCCATAGAGTGCGTATCATATGCACGCGAAAAACTGCGTATCATATGCACGCCAAAACTCATGTTGGCGTATACATTCCACGACATTGCACACTCGTATTATTGATAGGCATTTTCGTGTGATCGGGCTTGCACAGAACATATATGTTTTACCTCTTTAAAGCACAACGAAATTAATTATTTTAGGTCAGTTTAGTTCTTGTATGTAATGCAGTGCTGTGTGTTAGTTACATTCAGTCCTGTTTATCTCCTAGATAATGAGCTCCTTAAATGCCCTGATCTTTAATGGGGCGTGTTGCTCAATTCTTCTCTACAGAAACCCCCACAGCTGTAAGACTGAGCGCAATTACATGTCGACAGAAGGTTTTTCACCTTGGGAGAATGCATATCCTCAATTGCCATGTTGAAAAAATGCTCAACAATGCATATTAGACCTACTGAACATCTTTTATGTTTTTAAGTTAGATCGTGTATGATATGTTATGCACATATGTTATCTCTTCAATGCACAAACGAAATGATTTAGTTATTGTATGTATTACAATGCAACAGAACATACGTGTTATCGTTTCTATTCATAACGGGATAAGTTAGTTCTTTTTTTATAATGCATTGTATCAGCACCTGTGTTGTGTAACACTGCACGTGGGGTTAAGTCATATGTTTGTTATTTCTTCGGTGCATAAAAAAAGATTAATTGCTTTTACATTCATTGCAATTCGGAGTTCTTTTAAAACAAATACAAGGAAAGTGTGCATGAGCTTACCTGCAATGCAACAGAAAAATGTTTACCTCTTTAATTGCACAACGAAATATGTTATGTCATTTTAGTTCGTTTTGTGTATATCTTCACTGCACATCGGAATAAGTTATATCGTGAAGATATGTATGTTTCTCTTCAGTGCAGAATGATTTATTTTTTTATATCGTATTTCATTCTTTTAAACAATACAAGGAAACTGTGCATAAGCTACCTTGCAGTGCAACAGGAAATATGTTAACTCTTTAACGCACATCGAAATATGTTATGTCATTTTAGTTCATGTAATGCAGTGCAGCACCCTTGTTATGTGTTATTTGTTCACTGCACAATGGAAAAAAGTTATCTTTCTTTGTATTCAGTGCAAGGAAATAGTGAATACTATGCAAAACTGATTATGTTAGTCAACATATTTGAATGCAATCCAATGCAACAGCGTATATGCGTTATATCTTTACCACACAACGGATTAAGTTAGAGCTAGTAAACAAGTTAGAGCTTGTAATTCTAATGCACCAGCAACTGTGTTTTGTATCTCTTCACTGCTCATCGGCTTAAGTTAGATCGTGTAGATATGTATTATCTCTTCAATACACAACTGAAATGGGTTATTATTATTTATATGTTACATCTTTATTGCAACAAGTTAGACCTTTTATGAAATGCAACAGCACTATGTTATCTCTTCAATGCACAGACGAAATGAGTTAGTTATTGAATCAATTTCAGTGCAACAGCATGTATAGTTTCTTTTCATGTATAACGGAAATTAGATCTATTATACAATGCAATAAAACAACACACATGTTGTGTATGTCTTTGTATCTCTTCACTGCACAATGGGTTTAAGTGTATGTGATGCAATGCGTGAATGTGCATATATGTGATGCAATTCACATATTGTACGTCACTTTACAAGAAAGTTCTTACATGCATTGCAACGGAACAGCATCCATGTTATGTGTATGGTTTTCATTGCATAACGGAATAGGTAGTAGATCTTGTGTATACAATGCTTCAAAAACATACAATGTACGTTTGCAATGCTACATAACATTGCAGTGTAATGCAACAGAACAAATGAAATAGTTATTGTTTTATTGCAATGCAACAGCACGTTATTTTTTTTCTCTATGCGATGCAGTTCAACAGCACCTGTGTAATATGTTAAATGAACATTGCGCACAATGCATTGTATACAATGCAATGAAACAGTGCATACCTTTTGTGTTTTTGCACATCGGGTTAAGTTAGATATGTATCTCTTCAAGTGCATAAAGAATGATTCATTTCTTACATTCATTGCATTTGGTGTTCTTTTAAACAATACAAGGAAACAGTGCGCTTACCTGCAAATGTGACAGAAAAAATGTTATCTCTTTTCATGCACAACGAAATATGTTATGTCATTTTAGTTCTTGTATGTTAAATGCAGTGCAACAGCACCCGTGTTATGTGTTCTGTTCAATGCACAAAGGAAAAAGTTATTTTTCTTTGTATAACAATGCAAGGAAATAGTGCATTCAATGCAAAACAGAATAAGTTATGTGAGTTAACATACTGAATGCAACGCAATGCAACAGCGTATCTGCGTTATATCTTGCAACGCACCAGCGCCTGTGTATGATCTTTGTGTTATTCACTGCATATCGGATTTAGATCGTGTAGATATGTATGTTTCCTCTTCAGTGCAGAATGATTCATTTCTTATTCAATGCATTTCGTTGTTCTTTTAAACAATACAAGGAAACAGTGCATAAGCTTACATGCAGTGCAACAGAACATATGTGTTACCTCTTCAGTGCACAACGAAATATGTTGTCATTTTAGTTCTTTATGTAATGCAGCGCAAAAGCACCCGTGTTATGTGTTATCTGTTCATTGCACAACGGAATGTTATTTTTTGTATACAATGCAAGGAAAATAGTGCATACAACGTACAACAGAATAAGTTATCATAAGATAGTTAATATGTTTATTGAATGCAATGCAATGCAACAGCATATATGCGATATGTGTACCACATAACGGATTAAGTTAGTTCTGGTATACAATGCAACAGAACCCGTGTTGTGTTATCTGTTCATTGCACCACAGAATAAGTTAGATTTTGTATGCGGTGCAAGGAAATAGTGCTTACCTAACGGTCTTGTATTCATGGCAATGTAACCACGCTTTTTATCTCTTTAGTGCGTAACGAACGAGTTCATTCATTGCAACACCGCCATGTATTTGTTGTCTCTTCATTGCCTAAGGAATAAGTTAGTTCTTGCAAACGTCGCAAGGAAACTGTGCATAACTTATTACGTTGTGCAAAGAAGAATGTAATATAACAAGGGCTGTTGCATTGCAATGCATACAAGAACTATAAGTTAATTATTTTATGTAATACAACAGTATTTATTGCAATACAACAGCATAATATGATTTGTTTTCTTTTCAATGCACAAGTTAGTTCTTGTAAGCAATGCAGTGCAGCAAGCGCCTGTCATGTTTTATCTCTTCAACGTATAACGGATACAATTCTTGTATACATTTCATGAAACAGTTTGTTGTTGTGTTTTTTGCAATGCAACAAGCATATATGATTTGTGTTTTCTCTTTAATGCATAAAGGAAAGAGTTATCATTACCATCACCTGTGTTGTGTATCTCTTCACTGCACATCGGGTTAAGTTAGGTCGTATCTCTTCAGTGCACAAATGAATCATTTCTTACAGTCATTGCATTTCGTTGTTCTTTTATACAATAAAAGGAAACAATGCAAAAATCAACGGATGAGTTAGTTCATTCATTGCAACAACAAAAATGTTGCGTATCGGCACATATGTGTTACGTTTTGGTTGTTTGGAAACAGTGCATAACAGTGCCTGTTATCTCTTCAATGAACAACGGATGAGTTAGTTACTTTATTCATTGCAACACCACATATGTTATGCGTCATTGCTTCGGTGCATAAAGGAATAAATTAGTTCTTGTATACAATGCAAGAGCACAGGCCATAAAGTACATGATATTTCTTGAATGCATTGCAATGCAACAGCACATATGTGTTAAAGCTTTAATGCACAACAGAATAAGTCTTTTCAATACACACGAAATGAGTTGGTTCTTATATAAAAAGCATCATCCTTCATCATGATCACCTGTGCTGTGTATCTCTTCACTGCACAACCGGGTTAAGTTAGATCGTGTGTATGTTATCTTTTCAGTGCACAACTGAATAATTTCGTACATTCAATGCATTTCGTTGTTTTATACAATAGAAGGAAACAGTGCATAGTTTATATGTAGTTCTTGTATTCATTGCTTTGCAACAGAACCAACGCGATCATTTGAGAATGCGTATCAGTAGTACGCGTGTGTAATCTCGTAGAATATATACGCCAAAATGAGTTTTGGCGTGTATATGATACGCAGTTTTTCGCGTGCATATGATACGCACTTTATGGCGTGTATATGACACGCTCTTGGGTAGGATGGGGTGGTTCGTGCGTATGATACGCCAAAGAGTGCGTATCATATGCACGCGAAAAACTGCGTATCATATGCACGCGAAAAACTCATTTTGGCGTATACATTCCACGACATTGCACACTCGTATTATTGATAGGAATTTTCGTGTGATCGGGCTTGCACAGAACGTATATGTTACCTCTTTAAAGCACAACGAAATTAGTTATTTTAGGTCAGTTTAGTTCTTGTATGTAATGCAGTGCTGTGTGTTAGTTACATTCAGTCCTGTTTAACTCCTAGATAATGAGCTCCTTAAATGCCCTGATCTTTAACGGGGCGTGTTGCTCAATTATTTTCTACAGAATCCTCCACAGCTGTAAGACTGAGCGCGATTACATGTCGACAGAAGGTTTTTCACCTTGGGAGAATGCATATCCTCAATTGTCATGTTGAAAAAATGCCCAACAATGCATATTAGACCTACTGAACATTTTTCTGACAAACTAGTGCTCGATCTTGAACTTTTGAAATATATCGCATTTCGTTCTTTTAAACAATAAAAGGAAACTGTGCATAAGCTACCTTGCAGTGCAACAGGAAATATGTTAACTCTTTAACGCACATCGAAATATGTCATTTTAGTTCATGTAATGCAGTGCAGCACCCTTGTTATGTGTTATTTGTTCATTGCACAATTGAAAAAAGTTATCTTTCTTTGTATTCAGTGCAAGGAAATAGTGAATACAATGCAAAACAGAATAAGTTATGTCAGTCAACATATTTGAATGCAATGCAATGCAACAGCGTATATGCGTTATATCTTTACCACACAACGGATTAAGTTAGAGCTAGTATACAATGTAATGCTAATGCACCAGCAACTGTGTTTTGTATCTCTTCACTGCTCATCGGCTTAAGTTAGATCGTGTAGATATGTATGTATTATCTCTTCAATACACAACTGAAATGGGTTATTATTATTTATATGTTACATCTTTATTGCAACAAGTTAGACCTTATATGAAATGCAACAGCACTATGTTATCTCTTCAATGCACAGACGAAATGAGTTAGTTATTGAATCAATTTCAGTGCAACAGCATGTATAGTTTCTTTTCATGTATAACGGAAATTAGATCTATTATACAATGCAATAAAACAACACACATGTTGTGTATGTCTTTGTATCTCTTCACTGCACAATGGGTTTAAGTGTATGTGATGCAATGCGTGAATGTGCATATATGTGATGCAATTCACATATTGTACGTCACTTTACAAGAAAGTTCTTACATGCATTGCAACGGAACAGCATCCATGTTATGTGTATGGTTTTCATTGCATAACGGAATAGGTAGTAGATCTTGTGTATACAATGCTTCAAAAACATACAATATACGTTTGCAATGCTACATAACATTGCAGTGTAATGCAACAGAACAAATGAAATAGTTATTGTTTTATTGCAATGCAACAGCACGTTATTTTTTTTCTCTATGCGATGCAGTTCAACAGCACCTGTGTAATATGTTAAATGAACATTGCGCACAATGCATTGTATACAATGCAATGAAACAGTGCATACCTTTTGTGTTTTTGCACATCGGGTTAAGTTAGATATGTATCTCTTCAAGTGCATAAAGAATGATTCATTTCTTACATTCATTGCATTTGGTGTTCTTTTAAACAATACAAGGAAACAGTGCGCTTACCTGCAAATGTGACAGAAAAAATGTTATCTCTTTTCATGCACAACGAAATATGTTATGTCATTTTAGTTCTTGTATGTTAAATGCAGTGCAACAGCACCCGTGTTATGTGTTCTGTTCAATGCACAAAGGAAAAAGTTATTTTTCTTTGTATAACAATGCAAGGAAATAGTGCATTCAATGCAAAACAGAATAAGTTATGTGAGTTAACATACTGAATGCAACGCAATGCAACAGCGTATCTGCGTTATATCTTGCAACGCACCAGCGCCTGTGTATGATCTTTGTGTTATTCACTGCATATCGGATTTAGATCGTGTAGATATGTATGTTTCCTCTTCAGTGCAGAATGATTCATTTCTTATTCAATGCATTTCGTTGTTCTTTTAAACAATACAAGGAAACAGTGCATAAGCTTACATGCAGTGCAACAGAACATATGTGTTACCTCTTCAGTGCACAACGAAATATGTTGTCATTTTAGTTCTTTATGTAATGCAGCGCAAAAGCACCCGTGTTATGTGTTATCTGTTCATTGCACAACGGAATGTTATTTTTTGTATACAATGCAAGGAAAATAGTGCATACAACGTACAACAGAATGTTATCATAAGATAGTTAATATGTTTATTGAATGCAATGCAATGCAACAGCATATATGCGATATGTGTACCACATAACGGATTAAGTTAGTTCTGGTATACAATGCAACAGAACCCGTGTTGTGTTATCTGTTCATTGCACAACAGAATAAGTTAGATTTTGTATGCGGTGCAAGGAAATAGTGCTTACCTAACGGTCTTGTATTCATGGCAATGTAACCACGCTTTTTATCTCTTTAGTGCATAACGAACGAGTTCATTCATTGCAACACCGCCATGTATTTGTTGTCTCTTCATTGCCTAAGGAATAAGTTAGTTCTTGCAAACGTTGCAAGGAAACTGTGCATAACTTATAGTTCTTGTATGCATTGCAATGCAACAGCCCTTGTTATATTACATTCTTCTTTGCACAACGTAATAAGTTAATTATTGTATGTAATACAACAGTATTTATTGCAATACAACAGCATAATATGATTTGTTTTCTTTTCAATGCACAAGTTAGTTCTTGTAAGCAATGCAGTGCAGCAAGCGCCTGTCATGTTTTATCTCTTCAACGTATAACGGATACAATTCTTGTATACATTTCATGAAACAGTTTGTTGTTGTGTTTTTTGCAATGCAACAAGCATATATGATTTGTGTTTTCTCTTTAATGCATAAAGGAAAGAGTTATCATTACCATCACCTGTGTTGTGTATCTCTTCACTGCACATCGGGTTAAGTTAGGTCGTATCTCTTCAGTGCACAAATGAATCATTTCTTACAGTCATTGCATTTCGTTGTTCTTTTATACAATAAAAGGAAACAATGCAAAAATCAACGGATGAGTTAGTTCATTCATTGCAACAACAAAAATGTTGCGTATCGGCACATATGTGTTACGTTTTGGTTGTTTGGAAACAGTGCATAACAGTGCCTGTTATCTCTTCAATGAACAACGGATGAGTTAGTTACTTTATTCATTGCAACACCACATATGTTATGCGTCATTGCTTCGGTGCATAAAGGAATAAATTAGTTCTTGTATACAATGCAAGAGCACAGGCCATAAAGTACATGATATTTCTTGAATGCATTGCAATGCAACAGCACATATGTGTTAAAGCTTTAATGCACAACAGAATAAGTCTTTTCAATACACACGAAATGAGTTGGTTCTTATATAAAAAGCATCATCCTTCATCATGATCACCTGTGCTGTGTATCTCTTCACTGCACAACCGGGTTAAGTTAGATCGTGTGTATGTTATCTTTTCAGTGCACAACTGAATAATTTCGTACATTCAATGCATTTCGTTGTTTTATACAATAGAAGGAAACAGTGCATAGTTTATATGTAGTTCTTGTATTCATTGCTTTGCAACAGAACCAACGCGATCATTTGAGAATGCGTATCATTTTTCTGACAAACTAGTGCTCGATCTTGAACTTTTGAAATATATCGCATTTCGTTCTTTTAAACAATACAAGGAAACTGTGCATAAGCTACCTTGCAGTGCAACAGGAAATATGTTAACTCTTTAACGCACATCGAAATATGTCATTTTAGTTCATGTAATGCAGTGCAGCACCCTTGTTATGTGTTATTTGTTCATTGCACAAATGAAAAAAGTTATCTTTCTTTGTATTCAGTGCAAGGAAATAGTGAATACAATGCAAAACAGAATAAGTTATGTCAGTCAACATATTTGAATGCAATGCAATGCAACAGCGTATATGCGTTATATCTTTACCACACAACGGATTAAGTTAGAGCTAGTATACAATGTAATGCTAATGCACCAGCAACTGTGTTTTGTATCTCTTCACTGCTCATCGGCTTAAGTTAGATCGTGTAGATATGTATGTATTATCTCTTCAATACACAACTGAAATGGGTTATTATTATTTATATGTTACATCTTTATTGCAACAAGTTAGACCTTATATGAAATGCAACAGCACTATGTTATCTCTTCAATGCACAGACGAAATGAGTTAGTTATTGAATCAATTTCAGTGCAACAGCATGTATAGTTTCTTTTCATGTATAACGGAAATTAGATCTATTATATAATGCAATAAAACAACACACATGTTGTGTATGTCTTTGTATCTCTTCACTGCACAATGGGTTTAAGTGTATGTGATGCAATGCGTGAATGTGCATATATTTGATGCAATTCACATATTGTACGTCACTTTACAAGAAAGTTCTTACATGCATTGCAACGGAACAGCATCCATGTTATGTGTATGGTTTTCATTGCATAACGGAATAGGTAGTAGATCTTGTGTATACAATGCTTCAAAAACATACAATGTACGTTTGCAATGCTACATAACATTGCAGTGTAATGCAACAGAAAAAATGAAATAGTTATTGTTTTATTGCAATGCAACAGCACGTTATTTTTTTTCTCTATGCAATGCAGTTCAACAGCACCTGTGTAATATGTTAAATGAACATTGCGCACAATGCATTGTATACAATGCAATGAAACAGTGCATACCTTTTGTGTTTTTGCACATCGGGTTAAGTTAGATATGTATCTCTTCAAGTGCATAAAGAATGATTCATTTCTTACATTCATTGCATTTGGTGTTCTTTTAAACAATACAAGGAAACAGTGCGCTTACCTGCAAATGTGACAGAAAAAAATGTTATCTCTTTTCATGCACAACGAAATATGTTATGTCATTTTAGTTCTTGTATGTTAAATGCAGTGCAACAGCACCCGTGTTATGTGTTCTGTTCAATGCACAAAGGAAAAAGTTATTTTTCTTTGTATAACAATGCAAGGAAATAGTGCATTCAATGCAAAACAGAATAAGTTATGTGAGTTAACATACTGAATGCAACGCAATGCAACAGCGTATCTGCGTTATTTCTTGCAACGCACCAGCGCCTGTGTATGATCTTTGTGTTATTCACTGCATATCGGATTTAGATCGTGTAGATATGTATGTTTCCTCTTCAGTGCAGAATGATTCATTTCTTATTCAATGCATTTCGTTGTTCTTTTAAACAATACAAGGAAACAGTGCATAAGCTTACATGCAGTGCAACAGAACATATGTGTTACCTCTTCAGTGCACAACGAAATATGTTGTCATTTTAGTTCTTTACGTAATGCAGCGCAAAAGCACCCGTGTTATGTGTTATCTGTTCATTGCACAACGGAATGTTATTTTTTGTATACAATGCAAGGAAAATAGTGCATACAACGTACAACAGAATAAGTTATCATAAGATAGTTAATATGTTTATTGAATGCAACAGCATATATGCGATATGTGTACCACATAACGGATTAAGTTAGTTCTGGTATACAATGCAACAGAACCCGTGTTGTGTTATCTGTTCATTGCACAACAGAATACGTTAGATTTTGTATGCGGTGCAAGGAAACAGTGCTTACCTAACGGTCTTGCATTCATGGCAATGTAACCACGCTTTTTATCTCTTTAGTGCATAACGAACGAGTTCATTCATTTGTTGTCTCTTCATTGCCTAAGGAATAAGTTAGTTCTTGCAAACGTTGCAAGGAAACTGTGCATAACTTATAGTTCTTGTATACAATGCAAGAAGCACAGGACATAACGTACATGATATTTCTTGAATGCACTGCAATGTGTTAAAGCTTTAATGCACAACAGAATAAGTCTTTTCAATACACACACGAAATGAGTTGGTTCTTATATAAAAAGCATCATCTTTCATCATCATCCTTCATCAGCATCACCTGTGTTGTGTATCTCTTCACTGCACAATCGGGTTAAGTTAGATCGTGTGTATATCTTTTCAGAGCACAACTGAAAAATTTCGTATATTCAATGCATTTCGTTGTTTTATACAATACAAGGAAGCAGTGCATAGTTTATATGTAGTTCTTGTATTCATTGCTTTGCAACAGAACCAACGCGATCACATGAGAATGCGTATCTATAGTATGCGTGTGTAATCTCGTAGAATATATACGCCAAAATTAGTTTTGGCGTGTATATGATACGCAGTTTTTCGCGTGCATATGATACGCACTTTATGGCGTGTATATGACACGCTCTTGGGTAAGACGGGGTGGTTCGTGCGTATAACACCCCATAGAGTGCGTATCATATGCACGCGAAAAACTCATTTTGGCGTATACATTCCACGACATTGCACACTCGTATTATTGACATACGCATTTTCGTGTGATCGGGCTTGCACAGAACGTATATGTTACCTCTTTAGTTCTTGTATGTAATGCAGTGCTGTGTGTTAGTTACATTCAGTCCTGTTCAACTCTTGGATAATGAGCTCCTTAAAGTTTTTCACCTTGGGAGAATGCATATCCTCATTGTCATGTTGAAAAATGCCCAATAATGCATATTAGACCTACTGAACATTTTTCTGCCAAAATAGTGCTCGATCTTAAACTTTCTGTACAAAGTCATTGACTCCGTCTGATGTTAGATCAGCTAGAGAGTAGTTTATATTTGACCGACCGAACATATCTTTTGCCAAAGAGTATTTGATATTGATATTTGTATATGTATTCATTGACGCTTTCTGATGAAAAATGAGCCCATACAGTAGTCCACATTTAATCTAATAAACATATTTCTGGCTCAAGACCACTTCATCTTGTACGTTCTATAAATACATATAGTCCATCTTATATGTACTCACTGACTCCTTGTAATGTTACTTCAGCTATATACAGAAGGCCATATTTGACCAAAAGAATATATTTCTGGCAAATTAGTCCTCGATTATGATTTTTTTATACATTCTCATTGCCTTTATTTTATGTTGCATCAGCCAGAGAATAGTCAGACTCATTGATTCCTTATCATTTTATAATTTAGTCACCGATCATGAAATTTCTATATATACATAATCGTTGTCTACATCTGATGTTATCTCAGCCAGACAATAGTCCATGTTTGACCTACTGAATATATTTCTAGCCAAAGAGTATTCGATATTGAACTTTCTATTCACACTGATTGACTCCTGATTTTATGTCAGCTATCCAGAAGTCCATATTTGACCTACTTCATTTTTTTTCTGTCCCAAGGGTCCTCGATCATGAACTTTCTATACATACTCATTGCCTCACTCTGATGTTACTTGAGCCATACAGTGTTGCATATTTGACCTAATGGACATATTTCTGGCCAAAGAGTATTCGATATTGAACTTTTATGCATACTCGTTGAAGTCTTCTGATGTCACATAAGCCATATAAAAGTCCATATTTGAATTACTGAACATATTTCTGACCCAAGAGTCCTTAAATATGAACTTTCTATTCAGACTCATTGAATCCTTCTGATTTTATTTCAGCCATACAGATGTCCATATTTGACCTACTGAACATATTTCTGGCCAAAGAGTATTCAATCTTGAACTTTCCATACATTACTATTGACTCCTTCTGATGTTAGTTCACCCATACAAAAGTCCATATAAGACCCTCTGAACCTATTTCTGGTAAATTAGACCTCGATCATGAACGCTCTATACTTATTCACTGAGTACATCTGATGTTAGATCAGCCAGACAGAAGTCCACATTTGACCGACTCGTACACTTCTGGCAAAAGAGCATTTGATAATGAATTCATTTATATTTACTCATCGATGCCATATGATGTCACTTCAGCCATACAGTAGTACATGTTTGACCTAATGAACATATTTCTGGTAAATTAGTCCTCGATCATGAACATTCTATACTTCCAATAGAACGTTCTATACTTCCAATTGATCTCAGACTTTCTATACATTACTGTTGACTCCTTCTGATGGTACTTCATCCATACAGAAGTCCATATTACACCCTCTGAACATATTTCTGGTAAATTAGTCCTCGATCATGAACGTTCTATACTTCCTCAATGACAACATCTGATGTGAGATCAGCCAGACAGTAGTCCATATTAGACCAACTGAACATACTTCTTGCAAAAGACTTTTCGATATTAATTTTTTGATATATACTCATTGAAGCCTTCTGATGCCACATCAGCCATATAGAAGTCTATATTTGGACAACTGAACATATTTCTGACCCAGGAGTCCTCCAATTTGAACTTTCTATTCAGACTCATTACCTCCTTTTTTGTTTTTATTTCAGCCATACAGAAGTCAATATCTGATCTGCTTATTTTTCTTTCTGTCCCAACATTCCTCGATCATGAACTTTCTATACATATTCATTGCCTCACTATGATGTTACTTCAGACATACAGTATTGCAAACTTGACCTAAGGGACATATTTCTGGCCAAAATGTATTAAATCTTGAACTTCTCATACATTACTATTGACTCCTTCTGATGTTAGTTCACCCATACAAAAGTCCATATAAGACCCTCTGAACCTATATCTGGTAAATTAGACCTCGATCATGAACGCTCTATATTTATTCACTGAGTACGTCTGATGTTAGATCAGCCAGACAGAAGTACATATTTGACCGACTCGTACACTTCTGGCAAAAGAGCATTAAATATTGAATTCATTATATTCACTCATCGGTGCCATATGATGTCACTTCAGCCATACAGTAGTCCACGTTTGACCTAATTAACATATTTCTGGCCCACGAGCAATTGATCTCAGACTTTCTATACATTACTGTTGACTCCTTCTGATGCTACTTCATCCATACAGAAGTCCATATTAGACCCTCTGAACATATTTCTGGTAAATTAGTCCTCGATCATGAACGTTCTATACTTTCTCAGTGACAACATCTGATGTGAGATCAGCCAGACAGTAGTCCATATTCGACCAACTGAACATACTTCTTGCAAAAGACTATTCGATATTAATTTTTTGATATATACTCATTGATGCCTACTGATATCACATCAGCCATACAGTAGTCCACGTTTGTTCTAATGAACATATTTCTAGCCTAAGAGCAATTGATCTCTGACATCTTATATGTACTCATTGACTCCTTGTAATGTTACTTCAGCTATAAAGAAGGCCATATTTGACCAAAAGAATGTATTTCTGGCAAATTAGTCCTCGATTATGAATTTTTTATACATTCTCATTGCCTTTATTTTATATTGCATCAGCCAGAGAATAGTGCATATATGACATAATTAACAAATTCTTGGCCAAAGAGTATTCGATTTTGAACTTTTTATACGTACTCATTGAAGCATTCTGATGTCACGTCAGCCATATAGAAGTCCATATTTGACCTACTGAACATATTTCTGACCCAAGAGTCCTCAAATATGAACTTTCTGTTCAGACTCATTGATTCCTTATGATTTTATATCAGCCACACAGAAGTCCATATTTGACCTACTGAACAAATTTCTGAGCCGAGTCCTCAAATATGAACTTTCTATTCAGACTCATTGACTCCTTTTTATATTTTATTTCAGCCATACAGAAGTCCATATCAGACCTACTGAACATTTTACTGCCAAAATAGTGCTCGATCATGAACTTTCTATACAAACTCATTGACTCCATGTGATTT
Source organism: Hypophthalmichthys molitrix (assembly GCA_037950675.1). NCBI lineage: Eukaryota > Metazoa > Chordata > Actinopteri > Cypriniformes > Xenocyprididae > Hypophthalmichthys > Hypophthalmichthys molitrix. Next base: position 13,268,032 of record CM075493.1, on the reverse strand, counting down.
TGGATCAGCCAGAGAGTCGTTTATATTTGACCGACCGAACATATCTTTTGCCAAAGAGTATTCGATATCGACATTTTTATATGTGATCATTGACGCTTTCTGATGTCACATGAGCCATACAGTAGTCCACGTTTGTCCTAATGAACATATTTCTAGCCTAAGAGCAATTGATCTCTGACATCTTATATGTACTCATTGACTCCTTGTAATGTTACTTCAGCTATATACAGAAGGCCATATTTGACCAAAAGAATATATTTCTGGCAAATTAGTCCTCGATTATGAATTTTTTATACATTCTCATTGCCTTTATTTTATGTTGCATCAGCCAGAGAATAGTGCATATATGACATAATTAGCAAATTCTTGGCCAAAGAGTATTCGATTTTGAACTTTTTATATGTAATCATTGACGCTTTCTGATGTCACATGAGCCATACAGTAGTCCATATTTGACCTAATAAACATATTTCTAGCCCAAGAGCACTTGATCTTGGACGTTCTATAAATACATATTGACTCCTTCTAAAGTTACTTCAGCCATACAGAAGTCCATATTAGACCTACTGAACGTATTTCTCGCAATTTAGTCATCGATCATGAAATTTCTATATATACATAATTGTTGTCTACATCTGATGTTATCTCAGCCAGACAATAGTCCATGTTTGACCTACTGAATATATTTCTAGCCAAAGAGTATTCGATATTGAACTTTTTATTCACACTGATTGACTCCTGATTTTATGTCAGCTATCCAGAAGTCCATATTTGACCTACTTCATTTTTTTTCTGTCCCAAGGGTCCTCGATCATGAACTTTCTATACATACTCATTGCCTCATTCTGATGTTACTTGAGCCATACAGTGTTGCATATTTGACCTAATGGACATATTTCTGGCCAAAGAGTATTCGATATTGAACTTTTATGCATACTCGTTGAAGTCTTCTGATGTCACATAAGCCATATAAAAGTCCATATTTGAATTACTGAATATATTTCTGACCCAAGAGTCCTCAAATATTAACTTTATGTACAGACTCATTGACTCCATCTGATGTTAAATTAGACAGACAGTGGTCCATATTTGACCTACTGAACATATTTCTGACCCAAGAGTCCTCAAATATGAACTTTCTATTCAGTCTCTTTGACTCCTTCTGATTTTATTTCAGCCATACAGAAGTCCATATTTGACCTACTGAACATATTTCTGACCCAGGAGTCCTCAATCATGAACCTTCTATTCAGACTCATTGACTCCTTTTTTAAAATTATTTTCTTTCAGCCATACAGAAGTCCATAAATGATCTACTTATTTTTATCTGTCCCAACATTCCTCGATCTTGAACTTTCTATACTCTTTGCCCTACTATGATGTTACTTCAGCCATACAGTATTGCATATTTGACCTAAGGGACATATTTCTGGCCAAAGAGTACTCGATCTTGAACTTTTCAGACATTACTGTTGACTACTTCTGATGTTACTTCATCCACAACAGAAGTCCATATTAGACCCTCTGTCACTCAATGACAACATCTGATGTTAGATCAGCCAGACAGTAGTCCATATTTGTCCACCTTAACATACTTCCTTCAAAAGAGCATTCGATATTCATTTTTTTTTAAATACTCGTTGATGCCTTCTGATGTCACATCAGCCATACACTTGTCCCCGTTTGTCCTAATGAACATATTTCTAGCCCAAGAGCAATTTATCTCTGACATTTTATATGTACTCATTAACTCCTTGTAATGTTACTTCAGCTACACAGAAGTCGATATTAGATCAAAAGACTATATTTCTGGCAAATTAGTCCTCGATTATGAATGTTTTAAACATTCTCATTGCCTTAACTTTATGTTACATCAGCCAGACAATAGTCCATCAATGACATGCTCAATAAATTTCTGGCCAAAGTGCATTCGATTTTGAACTTTTTATATGTACTCATTGAAGCCTTCTGATGCCAAATCAGCCATATAGAAGTCCATATTTGGACAACTGAACATATTTCTGACCCAAGAGTCCTCCAATTTGAACTTTCTATTCAGACTCATTGACTCCTTCTGATTTTATTTCAGCCATACAGATGTCCATATTTGACCTACTGAACATATTTCTGACCCAAGTGTCCTCAATCATGAACTTTCCCATTCAGACTCATTACCTCCTATTTTGATTTTATTTCAGCCATACAGAAGTCCATATCTGATCTGCTTATTTTTTTTCTGTCCCAACATTCCTCGATCATGAACTTTCTATACATACTCATTGCCTCACTCTGATGTTACTTGAGCCATACAGTGTTGCATATTTGACCTAATGGACATATTTCTGGCCAAAGAGTATTCGATATTGAACTTTTATGCATACTCGTTGAAGTCTTCTGATGTCACATAAGCCATATAAAAGTCCATATTTGAATTACTGAACATATTTCTGACCCAAGAGTCCTTAAATATGAACTTTCTATTCAGACTCATTGACTCCTTCTGATTTTATTTCAGCCATACAGATGTCCATATTTGACCTACTGAACATATTTCTGGCCAAAGAGTATTCAATCTTGAACTTTCCATACATTACTATTGACTCCTTCTGATGTTAGTTCACCCATACAAAAGTCCATATAAGACCCTCTGAACCTATTTCTGGTAAATTAGACCTCGATCATGAACGCTCTATACTTATTCACTGAGTACATCTGATGTTAGATCAGCCAGACAGAAGTCCACATTTGACCGACTCGTACACTTCTGGCAAAAGAGCATTTGATAATGAATTCATTTATATTTACTCATCGATGCCATATGATGTCACTTCAGCCATACAGTAGTACATGTTTGACCCAATGAACATATTTCTGGTAAAGTAGTCCTCGATCATGAACATTCTATACTTCCAATAGAACGTTCTATACTTCCAATTGATCTCAGACTTTCTATACATTACTGTTGACTCCTTCTGATGGTACTTCATCCATACAGAAGTCCATATTACACCCTCTGAACATATTTCTGGTAAATTAGTCCTCGATCATGAACGTTCTATACTTCCTCAATGACAACATCTGATGTGAGATCAGCCAGACAGTAGTCCATATTCGACCAACTGAACATACTTCTTGCAAAAGACTTTTCGATATTAATTTTTTGATATATACTCATTGAAGCCTTCTGATGCCACATCAGCCATATAGAAGTCTATATTTGGACAACTGAACATATTTCTGACCCAGGAGTCCTCCAATTTGAACTTTCTATTCAGACTCATTACCTCCTTTTTTGTTTTTATTTCAGCCATACAGAAGTCAATATCTGATCTGCTTATTTTTCTTTCTGTCCCAACATTCCTCGATCATGAACTTTCTATACATACTCATTGCCTCACTATGATGTTACTTCAGACATACAGTATTGCAAACTTGACCTAAGGGACATATTTCTGGCCAAAATGTATTCAATCTTGAACTTCTCATACATTATTATTGACTCCTTCTGATGTTAGTTCACCCATACAAAAATCCATATAAGACCCTCTGAACCTATATCTGGTAAATTAGACCTCGATCATGAACGCTCTATATTTATTCACTGAGTACGTCTGATGTTAGATCAGCCAGACAGAAGTACATATTTGACCGACTCGTACACTTCTGGCAAAAGAGCATTAAATATTGAATTCATTATATTCACTCATCGGTGCCATATGATGTCACTTCAGCCATACAGTAGTCCACGTTTGACCTAATGAACATATTTCTGGCCCACGAGCAATTGATCTCAGACTTTCTATACATTATTGTTGACTCCTTCTGATGCTACTTCATCCATACAGAAGTCCATATTAGACCCTCTGAACATATTTCTGGTAAATTAGTCCTCGATCATGAACGTTCTATACTTTCTCAGTGACAACATCTGATGTGAGATCAGCCAGACAGTAGTCCATATTCGACCAACTGAACATACTTCTTGCAAAAGACTATTCGATATTAATTTTTTGATATATACTCATTGATGCCTACTGATATCACATCAGCCATACAGTAGTCCACGTTTGTTCTAATGAACATATTTCTAGCCTAAGAGCAATTGATCTCTGACATCTTATATGTACTCATTGACTCCTTGTAATGTTACTTCAGCTATAAAGAAGGCCATATTTGACCAAAAGAATGTATTTCTGGCAAATTAGTCCTCGATTATGAATTTTTTATACATTCTCATTGCCTTTATTTTATATTGCATCAGCCAGAGAATAGTGCATATATGACATAATTAACAAATTCTTGGCCAAAGAGTATTCGATTTTGAACTTTTTATACGTACTCATTGAAGCATTCTGATGTCACGTCAGCCATATAGAAGTCCATATTTGACCTACTGAACATATTTCTGACCCAAGAGTCCTCAAATATGAACTTTCTGTTCAGACTCATTGATTCCTTATGATTTTATATCAGCCACACAGAAGTCCATATTTGACCTACTGATCAAATTTCTGAGCCGAGTCCTCAAATATGAACTTTCTATTCAGACTCATTGACTCCTTTTTTTATTTTATTTCAGCCATACAGAAGTCCATATCAGACCTACTGAACATTTTACTGCCAAAATAGTGCTCGATCATGAACTTTCTATACAAACTCATTGACTCCATGTGATTTTGGATCAGCCAGAGAGTCGTTTATATTTGACCGTCTGAACATATCTTTTGCCAAAGAGTATTCGTTATCGACATTTTTATATGTGATCATTGACGCTTTCTGATGTCACATGAGCCATACAGTAGTCCATATTTGACCTAATAAACATATTTCTGGCCCAAGAGCACTTGATCTTGGTCGTTCTATAAATAAATATTGACTCCTTCTAAAGTTACTTCAGCCATACAGAAGTCCATATTAGACCTACTGAACGTATTTCTGGCAATTTAGTCATCGATCATGAAATTTCTATATATACATAATCGTTGTCTACGTCTGATGTTATCTCAGCCAGACAATAGTCCATGTTTGACCTACTGAATATATTTCTAGCCAAAGAGTATTCGATATTGAACTTTCTATTCACACTGATTGACTCCTGATTTTATGTCAGCTATCCAGAAGTCCATATTTGACCTACTTCATTTTTTTTCTGTCCCAAGGGTCCTCGATCATGAACTTTCTATACATACTTATTGCCTCACTCTGATGTTACTTGAGCCATACAGTGTTGAATATTTGACCTAATGGACATATTTCTGGCCAAAGAGTGTTTTATATTGAACTTTTATACATACTCATTGAAGTCTTCTGATGTCACATAAGCCATATAAAAGTCCATATTTGAATTACTGAACATATTTCTGACCCGAGTCCTCAAATATGAACTTTATTTACAGACTCATTGACTCCATCTGATGTTAAATTAGACATACAGTGGTCTATATTTGACCTACTGAACATATTTCTGACCCAAGAGTCCTGAAATATGAACTTTCTATTCTGTCTCTTTGACTCCTTCTGAGTTTATTTCAGCCATACACAAGTCCATATTTGACCTACTGAACATATTTCTGACCCAGGAGTCCTCAATCATGAACTTTCTATTCAGACTCATTGACTGCTTTTTTTAAATTATTTTCTTTCAGCCATACAGAAGTCCATAACTGATCTACTTATTTTTATCTGCCCCAACGTTCCTCGATCATGAACTTTCTATACTCTTTGCCTTACTATGATGTTACTTCAGCCATACAGGATTGCATATTTGACCTAAGGGACATATTTCTGGCCAAAGAGTACTCGATCTTGAACTTTTCAGACATTACTGTTGACTACTTCTGATGTTACTTCATCCACAACAGAAGTCCATATTAGACCCTCTGTCACTCAATGACAACATCTGATGTTAGATCAGCCAGACAGTAGTCCATATTTGTCCACCGTAACATACTTCCTACAAAAGAGCATTCGATATTAATTTTTTTTTTAAATACTCGTTGATGCCTTCTGATGTCACATCAGCCATACACTAGTCCACGTTTGTCCTAATGAACATATTTCTAGCCCAAGAGCAATTTATCTCTGACATTTTATTTGTACTCATTAACTCCTTGTATTGTTACTTCAGCTATACAGAAGTCGATATTAGATCAAAAGAATATATTTCTGGCAAATTAGTCCTCGATTATGAATGTTTTATACATTCTCATACATAGCCTTAACTTTATGTTACATCAGCCAGACAATAGTCCATAAATGACATGCTTAATAAATTTCTGGCCAAAGTGTATTCGATTTTGAACTTTTTATTTGTACTCACTGAAGCCTTCTGATGCCACATCAGCAATACAGAAGTCTATATTTGGACAACTGAACATATTTCTGACCCAAGAGTCCTCCAATTTGAACTTTCTATTCAGACTCATTGAATCCTTCTGATTTTATTTCAGCCATACAGATGTCCATATTTGACCTACTGAACATATTTCTGACTCAAGAGTCCTCAATCATGAACTTTCTATTCAGACTCATTACCTCCTTTTTTGATTTTCTTTCAGCCATACAGAAGTCCATATCTGATCTGCTTATTTTTTTTCTGTCCCAATATTCCTCGATCATGAACTTTCCATACATACTCATTGCCTCACTATGATGTTACTTCAGACATACAGTATTGCAAACTTGACCTAAGGGACATATTTCTGGCCAAAGAGTATTCAATCTTGAACTTTTCATACATTACTATTGACTCCTTCTGATGTTAGTTGACCCATACAAAAGTCCATATAAGACCCTCTGAACCTATTTCTGGTAGATTAGACCTCGATCATGAACGCTCTATACTTATAGCAAAAGAGCATTAAATATTGAATTCATTATATTTACTCATCGATGCCATATGATGTCACTTCAGCCATACAGTAGTACATGTTTGACCTAATGAACATATTTCTGGCCCACGAGCAATTGATCTCAGACTTTCTATACATTACTGTTGACTCCTTCTGATGCTACTTCATCCATACAGAAGTCCATATTAGACCCTCTGAACATATTTCTGGTAAACTAGTCCTCGATCATGAACGTTCTATACTTCCTCAATGACAACATCTGATGTAAGATCAGCCAGACAGTAGTCCATATTCGACCAACTGAACATACTTCTTGCAAAAGACTTTTCGATATTAATTTTTTGATATATACTCACTGATGCCTACTGATGTCACATCAGCCATACAGTAGTCCACGTTTGTCCTAATGAACATATTTCTAGCCTAAGAGCAATTGATCTCTGACATCTTATATGTACTCATTGACTCCTTGTAATATTACTTCAGCTATACAGAAGGCCATATTTGACCAAAAGAATATATTTCTGGCAAATTAGTCCTCGATTATGAATTTTTAATACATTCTCATTGCCTTGATTTTATGTTGCATCAGCCAGAGAATAGTGCATATATGACATAATTAGCAAATTCTTGGCCAAAGAGTATTCGATTTTGAACTTTTTATATGTACTCATTGAAGCATTCTGATGTCACGTCAGCCATATAGAAGTCCATATTTGACCTACTGAACATATTTCTGACCCAAGAGTCCTCAAATATGAACTTTCTGTTCAGACTCATTGATTCCTTATGATTTTATATCAGCCACACAGAAGTCCATATTTGACCTACTGAACAAATTTCTGAGCCGAGTCCTCAAATATGAACTTTCTATTCAGACTCATTGACTCCTTTTTATATTTTATTTCAGCCATACAGAAGTCCATATCAGACCTACTGAACATTTTACTGCCAAAATAGTGCTCGATCATGAACTTTCTATACAAACTCATTGACTCCATGTGATTTTGGATCAGCCAGAGAGTCGTTTATATTTGACCGACCGAACATATCTTTTGCCAAAGAGTATTCGATATCGACATTTTTATATGTAATCATTGACGCTTTCTGATGTCACATGAGCCATACAGTAGTCCATATTTGACCTAATAAACATATTTCTGGCCCAAGAGCACTTGATCTTGGACGTTCTATAAATACATATTGACTCCTTCTAAAGTTACTTCAGCCATACAGAAGTCCATATTAGACCTACTGAATGTATTTCTGGCAATTTAGTCATCGATCATGAAATTTCTATATATACATAATTGTTGTCTACATCTCATGTTATCTCAGCCAGACAATAGCCCATGTTTGACCTACTGAATATATTTCTAGCCAAAGAGTATTCGATATTGAACTTTCTATTCACACTGATTGACTCCTGATTTTATGTCAGCTATCCAGAAGTCCATATTTGACTTACTTCATTTTTTTTCTGTCCCAAGGGTCCTTGATCATGAACTTTCTATACATACTCATTGCCTCACTCTGATGTTACTTGAGCCATACAGTGTTGCATATTTGACCTAATGGACATATTTCTGGCCAAAGAGTATTCGATATTGAACTTTTATGCATACTCGTTGAAGTCTTCTGATGTCACATAAGCCATATAAAAGTCCATATTTGAATTACTGAACATATTTCTGACCCAAGAGTCCTCAAATATGAACTTTCTATTCAGACTCATTGACTCCTTCTGATTTTATTTCAGCCATACAGATGTCTATATTTGACCTACTGAACATATTTCTGGCCAAAGAGTATTCAATCTTGAACTTTTCATACATTACTATTGACTCCTTCTGATGTTAGTTCACCCATACAAAAGTCCATATAAGACCCTATGAACCTATTTCTGGTAAATTAGACCTCGATCATGAACGCTCTATACTTATTCACTGAGTACATCTGATGTTAGATCAGCCAGACAGAAGTCCACATTTGACCGACTCGTACACTTCTGGCAAAAGAGCATTTGATAATGAATTCATTTCTATTTACTCATCGATACCATGTGATGTCACTTCAGCCATACAGTAGTACATGTTTGACCTAATGAACATATTTCTGTTAAATTAGTCCTCGATCATGAACATTCTATACTTCCAATAGAACGTTCTATACTTCCAATTGATCTCAGACTTTCTATACATTACTGTTGACTCCTTCTGATGGTACTTCATCCATACAGAAGTCCATATTAGACCCTCTGAACATATTACTGGTAAATTAGTCCTCGATCATGAACGTTCTATACTTCCTCAATGACAACATCTGATGTGAGATCAGCCAGACAGTAGTCCATATTCGACCAACTGAACATACTTCTTGCAAAAGACTATTCGATATTAATTTTTTGATATATACTCATTGATGCCTACTGATGTCACATCAGCCATACAGTAGTCCACGTTTTTACTAATGAACATATTTCTAGCCTAAGAGCAATTGATCTCTGACATCTTATATGTACTCATTGACTCCTTGTAATGTTACTTCAGCTATATACAGAAGGCCATATTTGACCAAAAGAATATATTTCTGGCAAATTAGTCCTCGATTATGAATTTTTTATACATTCTCATTGCCTTTATTTTATGTTGCATCAGCCAGAGAATAGTGCATATATGACATAATTAACAAATTCTTGGCCAAAGAGTATTGGGTTTTGAACTTTTTATACGTACTCATTGAAGCATTCTGATGTCACGTCAGCCATATAGAAGTCCATATTTGACCTACTGAACATATTTCTGACCCAAGAGTCCTCAAATATGAACTTTCTGTTCAGACTCATTGATTCCTTATGATTTTATATCAGCCACACAGAAGTCCATATTTGACCTACTGAACAAATTTCTGAGCCGAGTCCTCAAATATGAACTTTCTATTCAGACTCATTGACTCCTTTTTTTATTTTATTTCAGCCATACAGAAGTCCATATCAGACCTACTGAACATTTTACTGCCAAAATAGTGCTCGATCATGAACTTTCTATACAAACTCATTGACTCCATGTGATTTTGGATCAGCCAGAGAGTCGTTTATATTTGAATGACTGAACATATCTTTTGCCAAAGAGTATTCGATATCAACATTTTTATATGTAATCATTGACGCTTTCTGATGTCACATGAGCCATACAGTAGTCCATATTTGACCTAATAAACATATTTCTGGCCCAAGAGCACTTGATCTTGGACGTTCTATAAATACATATTGACTCCTTCTGATTTTATTTCAGCCATACAGAAGTCCATATTTGACCTACTGAACATATTTCTGACCCAGGAGTCCTCAATCATGAACCTTCTATTCAGACTCATTGACTCCTTTTTTTAAATTATTTTCTTTCAGCCATACAGAAGTCCATAAATGATCTACTTATTTTTATCTGTCCCAACATTCCTCGATCTTGAACTTTCTATACTCTTTGCCCTACTATGATGTTACTTCAGCCATACAGTATTGCATATTTGACCTAAGGGACATATTTCTGGCCAAAGAGTACTCGATCTTGAACTTTTCAGACATTACTGTTGACTACTTCTGATGTTACTTCATCCACAACAGAAGTCCATATTAGACCCTCTGTCACTCAATGACAACATCTGATGTTAGATCAGCCAGACAGTAGTCCATATTTGTCCACCTTAACATACTTCCTTCAAAAGAGCATTCGATATTCATTTTTTTTTAAATACTCGTTGATGCCTACTGATGTCACATCAGCCATACACTTGTCCCCGTTTGTCCTAATGAACATATTTCTAGCCCAAGAGCAATTTATCTCTGACATTTTATATGTACTCATTAACTCCTTGTAATGTTACTTCAGCTACACAGAAGTCGATATTAGATCAAAAGACTATATTTCTGGCAAATTAGTCCTCGATTATGAATGTTTTAAACATTCTCATTGCCTTAACTTTATGTTACATCAGCCAGACAATAGTCCATCAATGACATGCTCAATAAATTTCTGGCCAAAGTGCATTCGATTTTGAACTTTTTATATGTACTCATTGAAGCCTTCTGATGCCACATCAGCCATATAGAAGTCCGTATTTGGACAACTGAACATATTTCTGACCCAAGAGTCCTCCAATTTGAACTTTCTATTCAGACTCATTACCTCCTATTTTGATTTTATTTCAGCCATACAGAAGTCCATATCTGATCTGCTTATTTTTTTTCTGTCCCAACATTCCTCGATCATGAACTTTCTATACATACTCATTGCCTCACTATGATGTTACTTCAGACATACAGTATTGCATACTTGACCTAAAGGACATATTTCTGGCCAAAGAGTATTCAATCTTGAACTTTTCATACATTACTATTGACTCCTTCTGATGTTAGTTGACCCATACTAAGTCCCTCTGAACCTATTTCTGGTAAATTAGACCTCGATCATGAACGCTCTATACTTATTCACTGAGTACGTCTGATGTTAGATCAGCCAGACAGAAGTCCATATTTGACCGACTCGTACACTTCTGGCAAAAGAGCATTTGATATTGAATTCATTATATTTACTCATCGATGCCATATGATGTCACTTCAGCCATACAGTAGTACATGTTTGACCTAATGAACACATTTCTGGCCCACGAGCAATTGATCTCAGACTTTCTATACATTACTGTTGACTCCTTCTGATGGTACTTCATCCATACAGAAGTCCATATTAGACCCTCTGAACATATTTCTGGTAAATTAGTCCTCCTTTTGTATACAATGCAAGGAAAATAGTGCATACAACGTACAACAGAATAAGTTATCACAAGTGCATTTGAATGCAATGCAATGCAACGGATTAAGTTAGTTCTGGTATACAATGCAACAGAACCCGTGTTGTGTTGTCTGTTCATTGCACAAGAGAATGAGTTAGATTTTGTGTGCGATGCAAGGAAATAGTGCTTACCTATCGGTCTTGTATTCATGGCAATGTAACCACGCTTTTTATCTCTTCAATTAGTTTATTCATTGCAACACCACAGATGTTATGCGTTATTGCTTCGGTGCATGAAGGAATAAATTAGTTCTTGTATACAATGCAAGAGCACAGGCCATAACGTACATGATATTTCTTGAATGCATTGCAATGCAAGAGCACAGGCCATAACGTACATGAGATTTCTTGAATGCATTGCAATGCAACAGCACATATGTGTTAAAGCTTTAATGCACAACAGAATAAGTCTTTTCAATACACACGAAATGAGTTGGTTCTTATATAAAAAGCATCATCCTTCATCATGATCACCTGTGCTGTGTATCTCTTCACTGCACAATCGGGTTAAGTTAGATCGTGTGTATGTTATCTTTTCAGTGCACAACTGAATAATTTCGTACATTCAATGCATTTCGTTGTTTTATACAATAGAAGGAAACAGTGCATAGTTTACATGTAGTTCTTGTATTCATTGCTTTGCAACAGAACCAACGCGATCATATGAGAATGCGTATCAGTAGTACGCGTGTGTAATCTCGTAGAATATATACGTCAAAATGAGTTTTGGCGTGTATATGATACGCAGTTTTTCGCGTGCATATGATACGCACTTTATGGCGTGTATATGACACGCTCTTGGGTAGGATGGGGTGGTTCGTGCGTATAATACGCCATAGAGTGCGTATCATATGCACGCGAAAAACTGCGTATCATATGCACGCCAAAACTCATGTTGGCGTATACATTCCACGACATTGCACACTCGTATTATTGATAGGCATTTTCGTGTGATCGGGCTTGCACAGAACATATATGTTTTACCTCTTTAAAGCACAACGAAATTAATTATTTTAGGTCAGTTTAGTTCTTGTATGTAATGCAGTGCTGTGTGTTAGTTACATTCAGTCCTGTTTATCTCCTAGATAATGAGCTCCTTAAATGCCCTGATCTTTAATGGGGCGTGTTGCTCAATTCTTCTCTACAGAAACCCCCACAGCTGTAAGACTGAGCGCAATTACATGTCGACAGAAGGTTTTTCACCTTGGGAGAATGCATATCCTCAATTGCCATGTTGAAAAAATGCTCAACAATGCATATTAGACCTACTGAACATCTTTTATGTTTTTAAGTTAGATCGTGTATGATATGTTATGCACATATGTTATCTCTTCAATGCACAAACGAAATGATTTAGTTATTGTATGTATTACAATGCAACAGAACATACGTGTTATCGTTTCTATTCATAACGGGATAAGTTAGTTCTTTTTTTTATAATGCATTGTATCAGCACCTGTGTTGTGTAACACTGCACGTGGGGTTAAGTCATATGTTTGTTATTTCTTCGGTGCATAAAAAAAGATTAATTGCTTTTACATTCATTGCAATTCGGAGTTCTTTTAAAACAAATACAAGGAAAGTGTGCATGAGCTTACCTGCAATGCAACAGAAAAATGTTTACCTCTTTAATTGCACAACGAAATATGTTATGTCATTTTAGTTCGTTTTGTGTATATCTTCACTGCACATCGGAATAAGTTATATCGTGAAGATATGTATGTTTCTCTTCAGTGCAGAATGATTTATTTTTTTATATCGTATTTCATTCTTTTAAACAATACAAGGAAACTGTGCATAAGCTACCTTGCAGTGCAACAGGAAATATGTTAACTCTTTAACGCACATCGAAATATGTTATGTCATTTTAGTTCATGTAATGCAGTGCAGCACCCTTGTTATGTGTTATTTGTTCACTGCACAATGGAAAAAAGTTATCTTTCTTTGTATTCAGTGCAAGGAAATAGTGAATACTATGCAAAACTGATTATGTTAGTCAACATATTTGAATGCAATCCAATGCAACAGCGTATATGCGTTATATCTTTACCACACAACGGATTAAGTTAGAGCTAGTAAACAAGTTAGAGCTTGTAATTCTAATGCACCAGCAACTGTGTTTTGTATCTCTTCACTGCTCATCGGCTTAAGTTAGATCGTGTAGATATGTATTATCTCTTCAATACACAACTGAAATGGGTTATTATTATTTATATGTTACATCTTTATTGCAACAAGTTAGACCTTTTATGAAATGCAACAGCACTATGTTATCTCTTCAATGCACAGACGAAATGAGTTAGTTATTGAATCAATTTCAGTGCAACAGCATGTATAGTTTCTTTTCATGTATAACGGAAATTAGATCTATTATACAATGCAATAAAACAACACACATGTTGTGTATGTCTTTGTATCTCTTCACTGCACAATGGGTTTAAGTGTATGTGATGCAATGCGTGAATGTGCATATATGTGATGCAATTCACATATTGTACGTCACTTTACAAGAAAGTTCTTACATGCATTGCAACGGAACAGCATCCATGTTATGTGTATGGTTTTCATTGCATAACGGAATAGGTAGTAGATCTTGTGTATACAATGCTTCAAAAACATACAATGTACGTTTGCAATGCTACATAACATTGCAGTGTAATGCAACAGAACAAATGAAATAGTTATTGTTTTATTGCAATGCAACAGCACGTTATTTTTTTTCTCTATGCGATGCAGTTCAACAGCACCTGTGTAATATGTTAAATGAACATTGCGCACAATGCATTGTATACAATGCAATGAAACAGTGGATACCTTTTGTGTTTTTGCACATCGGGTTAAGTTAGATATGTATCTCTTCAAGTGCATAAAGAATGATTCATTTCTTACATTCATTGCATTTGGTGTTCTTTTAAACAATACAAGGAAACAGTGCGCTTACCTGCAAATGTGACAGAAAATTTTTTATCTCTTTTCATGCACAACGAAATATGTTATGTCATTTTAGTTCTTGTATGTTAAATGCAGTGCAACAGCACCCGTGTTATGTGTTCTGTTCAATGCACAAAGGAAAAAGTTATTTTTCTTTGTATAACAATGCAAGGAAATAGTGCATTCAATGCAAAACAGAATAAGTTATGTGAGTTAACATACTGAATGCAACGCAATGCAACAGCGTATCTGCGTTATATCTTGCAACGCACCAGCGCCTGTGTATGATCTTTGTGTTATTCACTGCATATCGGATTTAGATCGTGTAGATATGTATGTTTCCTCTTCAGTGCAGAATGATTCATTTCTTATTCAATGCATTTCGTTGTTCTTTTAAACAATACAAGGAAACAGTGCATAAGCTTACATGCAGTGCAACAGAACATATGTGTTACCTCTTCAGTGCACAACGAAATATGTTGTCATTTTAGTTCTTTACGTAATGCAGCGCAAAAGCACCCGTGTTATGTGTTATCTGTTCATTGCACAACGGAATGTTATTTTTTGTATACAATGCAAGGAAAATAGTGCATACAACGTACAACAGAATAAGTTATCATAAGATAGTTAATATGTTTATTGAATGCAATGCAATGCAACAGCATATATGCGATATGTGTACCACATAACGGATTAAGTTAGTTCTGGTATACAATGCAACAGAACCCGTGTTGTGTTATCTGTTCATTGCACCACAGAATAAGTTAGATTTTGTATGCGGTGCAAGGAAATAGTGCTTACCTAACGGTCTTGTATTCATGGCAATGTAACCACGCTTTTTATCTCTTTAGTGCGTAACGAACGAGTTCATTCATTGCAACACCGCCATGTATTTGTTGTCTCTTCATTGCCTAAGGAATAAGTTAGTTCTTGCAAACGTCGCAAGGAAACTGTGCATAACTTATTACGTTGTGCAAAGAAGAATGTAATATAACAAGGGCTGTTGCATTGCAATGCATACAAGAACTATAAGTTAATTATTTTATGTAATACAACAGTATTTATTGCAATACAACAGCATAATATGATTTGTTTTCTTTTCAATGCACAAGTTAGTTCTTGTAAGCAATGCAGTGCAGCAAGCGCCTGTCATGTTTTATCTCTTCAACGTATAACGGATACAATTCTTGTATACATTTCATGAAACAGTTTGTTGTTGTGTTTTTTGCAATGCAACAAGCATATATGATTTGTGTTTTCTCTTTAATGCATAAAGGAAAGAGTTATCATTACCATCACCTGTGTTGTGTATCTCTTCACTGCACATCGGGTTAAGTTAGGTCGTATCTCTTCAGTGCACAAATGAATCATTTCTTACAGTCATTGCATTTCGTTGTTCTTTTATACAATAAAAGGAAACAATGCAAAAATCAACGGATGAGTTAGTTCATTCATTGCAACAACAAAAATGTTGCGTATCGGCACATATGTGTTACGTTTTGGTTGTTTGGAAACAGTGCATAACAGTGCCTGTTATCTCTTCAATGAACAACGGATGAGTTAGTTACTTTATTCATTGCAACACCACATATGTTATGCGTCATTGCTTCGGTGCATAAAGGAATAAATTAGTTCTTGTATACAATGCAAGAGCACAGGCCATAAAGTACATGATATTTCTTGAATGCATTGCAATGCAACAGCACATATGTGTTAAAGCTTTAATGCACAACAGAATAAGTCTTTTCAATACACACGAAATGAGTTGGTTCTTATATAAAAAGCATCATCCTTCATCATGATCACCTGTGCTGTGTATCTCTTCACTGCACAACCGGGTTAAGTTAGATCGTGTGTATGTTATCTTTTCAGTGCACAACTGAATAATTTCGTACATTCAATGCATTTCGTTGTTTTATACAATAGAAGGAAACAGTGCATAGTTTATATGTAGTTCTTGTATTCATTGCTTTGCAACAGAACCAACGCGATCATTTGAGAATGCGTATCAGTAGTACGCGTGTGTAATCTCGTAGAATATATACGCCAAAATTAGTTTTGGCGTGTATATGATACGCAGTTTTTCGCGTGCATATGATACGCACTTTATGGCGTGTATATGACACGCTCTTGGGTAGGATGGGGTGGTTCGTGCGTATGATACGCCAAAGAGTGCGTATCATATGCACGCGAAAAACTGCGTATCATATGCACGCGAAAAACTCATTTTGGCGTATACATTCCACGACATTGCACACTCGTATTATTGATAGGAATTTTCGTGTGATCGGGCTTGCACAGAACGTATATGTTACCTCTTTAAAGCACAACGAAATTAGTTATTTTAGGTCAGTTTAGTTCTTGTATGTAATGCAGTGCTGTGTGTTAGTTACATTCAGTCCTGTTTAACTCCTAGATAATGAGCTCCTTAAATGCCCTGATCTTTAACGGGGCGTGTTGCTCAATTATTTTCTACAGAATCCTCCACAGCTGTAAGACTGAGCGCGATTACATGTCGACAGAAGGTTTTTCACCTTGGGAGAATGCATATCCTCAATTGTCATGTTGAAAAAATGCCCAACAATGCATATTAGACCTACTGAACATTTTTCTGACAAACTAGTGCTCGATCTTGAACTTTTGAAATATATCGCATTTCGTTCTTTTAAACAATAAAAGGAAACTGTGCATAAGCTACCTTGCAGTGCAACAGGAAATATGTTAACTCTTTAACGCACATCGAAATATGTCATTTTAGTTCATGTAATGCAGTGCAGCACCCTTGTTATGTGTTATTTGTTCATTGCACAAATGAAAAAAGTTATCTTTCTTTGTATTCAGTGCAAGGAAATAGTGAATACAATGCAAAACAGAATAAGTTATGTCAGTCAACATATTTGAATGCAATGCAATGCAACAGCGTATATGCGTTATATCTTTACCACACAACGGATTAAGTTAGAGCTAGTATACAATGTAATGCTAATGCACCAGCAACTGTGTTTTGTATCTCTTCACTGCTCATCGGCTTAAGTTAGATCGTGTAGATATGTATGTATTATCTCTTCAATACACAACTGAAATGGGTTATTATTATTTATATGTTACATCTTTATTGCAACAAGTTAGACCTTATATGAAATGCAACAGCACTATGTTATCTCTTCAATGCACAGACGAAATGAGTTAGTTATTGAATCAATTTCAGTGCAACAGCATGTATAGTTTCTTTTCATGTATAACGGAAATTAGATCTATTATACAATGCAATAAAACAACACACATGTTGTGTATGTCTTTGTATCTCTTCACTGCACAATGGGTTTAAGTGTATGTGATGCAATGCGTGAATGTGCATATATGTGATGCAATTCACATATTGTACGTCACTTTACAAGAAAGTTCTTACATGCATTGCAACGGAACAGCATCCATGTTATGTGTATGGTTTTCATTGCATAACGGAATAGGTAGTAGATCTTGTGTATACAATGCTTCAAAAACATACAATATACGTTTGCAATGCTACATAACATTGCAGTGTAATGCAACAGAACAAATGAAATAGTTATTGTTTTATTGCAATGCAACAGCACGTTATTTTTTTTCTCTATGCGATGCAGTTCAACAGCACCTGTGTAATATGTTAAATGAACATTGCGCACAATGCATTGTATACAATGCAATGAAACAGTGCATACCTTTTGTGTTTTTGCACATCGGGTTAAGTTAGATATGTATCTCTTCAAGTGCATAAAGAATGATTCATTTCTTACATTCATTGCATTTGGTGTTCTTTTAAACAATACAAGGAAACAGTGCGCTTACCTGCAAATGTGACAGAAAAAATGTTATCTCTTTTCATGCACAACGAAATATGTTATGTCATTTTAGTTCTTGTATGTTAAATGCAGTGCAACAGCACCCGTGTTATGTGTTCTGTTCAATGCACAAAGGAAAAAGTTATTTTTCTTTGTATAACAATGCAAGGAAATAGTGCATTCAATGCAAAACAGAATAAGTTATGTGAGTTAACATACTGAATGCAACGCAATGCAACAGCGTATCTGCGTTATATCTTGCAACGCACCAGCGCCTGTGTATGATCTTTGTGTTATTCACTGCATATCGGATTTAGATCGTGTAGATATGTATGTTTCCTCTTCAGTGCAGAATGATTCATTTCTTATTCAATGCATTTCGTTGTTCTTTTAAACAATACAAGGAAACAGTGCATAAGCTTACATGCAGTGCAACAGAACATATGTGTTACCTCTTCAGTGCACAACGAAATATGTTGTCATTTTAGTTCTTTATGTAATGCAGCGCAAAAGCACCCGTGTTATGTGTTATCTGTTCATTGCACAACGGAATGTTATTTTTTGTATACAATGCAAGGAAAATAGTGCATACAACGTACAACAGAATGTTATCATAAGATAGTTAATATGTTTATTGAATGCAATGCAATGCAACAGCATATATGCGATATGTGTACCACATAACGGATTAAGTTAGTTCTGGTATACAATGCAACAGAACCCGTGTTGTGTTATCTGTTCATTGCACAACAGAATAAGTTAGATTTTGTATGCCGGTGCAAGGAAACAGTGCTTACCTAACGGTCTTGCATTCATGGCAATGTAACTACGCTTTTTATCTCTTTAGTGCATAACGAACGAGTTCATTCATTGCAACACCGCCATGTATTTGTTGTCTCTTCATTGCCTAAGGAATAAGTTAGTTCTTGCAAACGTTGCAAGGAAACTGTGCATAACTTATAGTTCTTGTATGCATTGCAATGCAACAGCCCTTGTTATATTACATTCTTCTTTGCACAACGTAATAAGTTAATTATTGTATGTAATACAACAGTATTTATTGCAATACAACAGCATAATATGATTTGTTTTCTTTTCAATGCACAAGTTAGTTCTTGTAAGCAATGCAGTGCAGCAAGCGCCTGTCATGTTTTATCTCTTCAACGTATAACGGATACAATTCTTGTATACATTTCATGAAACAGTTTGTTGTTGTGTTTTTTGCAATGCAACAAGCATATATGATTTGTGTTTTCTCTTTAATGCATAAAGGAAAGAGTTATCATTACCTTCACCTGTGTTGTGTATCTCTTCACTGCACATCGGGTTAAGTTAGGTCGTATCTCTTCAGTGCACAAATGAATCATTTCTTACAGTCATTGCATTTCGTTGTTCTTTTATACAATAAAAGGAAACAATGCAAAAATCAACAGATGAGTTAGTTCATTCATTGCAACAACAAAAATGTTGCGTATCGGCACATATGTGTTACGTTTTGGTTGTTTGGAAACAGTGCATAACAGTGCCTGTTATCTCTTCAATGAACAACGGATGAGTTAGTTACTTTATTCATTGCAACACCACATATGTTATGCGTCATTGCTTCGGTGCATAAAGGAATAAATTAGTTCTTGTATACAATGCAAGAGCACAGGCCATAAAGTACATGATATTTCTTGAATGCATTGCAATGCAACAGCACATATGTGTTAAAGCTTTAATGCACAACAGAATAAGTCTTTTCAATACACACGAAATGAGTTGGTTCTTATATAAAAAGCATCATCCTTCATCATGATCACCTGTGCTGTGTATCTCTTCACTGCACAACCGGGTTAAGTTAGATCGTGTGTATGTTATCTTTTCAGTGCACAACTGAATAATTTCGTACATTCAATGCATTTCGTTGTTTTATACAATAGAAGGAAACAGTGCATAGTTTATATGTAGTTCTTGTATTCATTGCTTTGCAACAGAACCAACGCGATCATTTGAGAATGCGTATCAGTAGTACGCGTGTGTAATCTCGTAGAATATATACGCCAAAATGAGTTTTGGCGTGTATATGATACGCAGTTTTTCGCGTGCATATGATACGCACTTTATGGCGTGTATATGACACGCTCTTGGGTAGGATGGGGTGGTTCGTGCGTATGATACGCCAAAGAGTGCGTATCATATGCACGCGAAAAACTGCGTATCATATGCACGCGAAAAACTCATTTTGGCGTATACATTCCACGACATTGCACACTCGTATTATTGATAGGAATTTTCGTGTGATCGGGCTTGCACAGAACGTATATGTTACCTCTTTAAAGCACAACGAAATTAGTTATTTTAGGTCAGTTTAGTTCTTGTATGTAATGCAGTGCTGTGTGTTAGTTACATTCAGTCCTGTTTAACTCCTAGATAATGAGCTCCTTAAATGCCCTGATCTTTAACGGGGCGTGTTGCTCAATTATTTTCTACAGAATCCTCCACAGCTGTAAGACTGAGCGCGATTACATGTCGACAGAAGGTTTTTCACCTTGGGAGAATGCATATCCTCAATTGTCATGTTGAAAAAATGCCCAACAATGCATATTAGACCTACTGAACATTTTTCTGACAAACTAGTGCTCGATCTTGAACTTTTGAAATATATCGCATTTCGTTCTTTTAAACAATACAAGGAAACTGTGCATAAGCTACCTTGCAGTGCAACAGGAAATATGTTAACTCTTTAACGCACATCGAAATATGTCATTTTAGTTCATGTAATGCAGTGCAGCACCCTTGTTATGTGTTATTTGTTCATTGCACAAATGAAAAAAGTTATCTTTCTTTGTATTCAGTGCAAGGAAATAGTGAATACAATGCAAAACAGAATAAGTTATGTCAGTCAACATATTTGAATGCAATGCAATGCAACAGCGTATATGCGTTATATCTTTACCACACAACGGATTAAGTTAGAGCTAGTATACAATGTAATGCTAATGCACCAGCAACTGTGTTTTGTATCTCTTCACTGCTCATCGGCTTAAGTTAGATCGTGTAGATATGTATGTATTATCTCTTCAATACACAACTGAAATGGGTTATTATTATTTATATGTTACATCTTTATTGCAACAAGTTAGACCTTATATGAAATGCAACAGCACTATGTTATCTCTTCAATGCACAGACGAAATGAGTTAGTTATTGAATCAATTTCAGTGCAACAGCATGTATAGTTTCTTTTCATGTATAACGGAAATTAGATCTATTATACAATGCAATAAAACAACACACATGTTGTGTATGTCTTTGTATCTCTTCACTGCACAATGGGTTTAAGTGTATGTGATGCAATGCGTGAATGTGCATATATGTGATGCAATTCACATATTGTACGTCACTTTACAAGAAAGTTCTTACATGCATTGCAACGGAACAGCATCCATGTTATGTGTATGGTTTTCATTGCATAACGGAATAGGTAGTAGATCTTGTGTATACAATGCTTCAAAAACATACAATGTACGTTTGCAATGCTACATAACATTGCAGTGTAATGCAACAGAAAAAATGAAATAGTTATTGTTTTATTGCAATGCAACAGCACGTTATTTTTTTTCTCTATGCAATGCAGTTCAACAGCACCTGTGTAATATGTTAAATGAACATTGCGCACAATGCATTGTATACAATGCAATGAAACAGTGCATACCTTTTGTGTTTTTGCACATCGGGTTAAGTTAGATATGTATCTCTTCAAGTGCATAAAGAATGATTCATTTCTTACATTCATTGCATTTGGTGTTCTTTTAAACAATACAAGGAAACAGTGCGCTTACCTGCAAATGTGACAGAAAAAAATGTTATCTCTTTTCATGCACAACGAAATATGTTATGTCATTTTAGTTCTTGTATGTTAAATGCAGTGCAACAGCACCCGTGTTATGTGTTCTGTTCAATGCACAAAGGAAAAAGTTATTTTTCTTTGTATAACAATGCAAGGAAATAGTGCATTCAATGCAAAACAGAATAAGTTATGTGAGTTAACATACTGAATGCAACGCAATGCAACAGCGTATCTGCGTTATATCTTGCAACGCACCAGCGCCTGTGTATGATCTTTGTGTTATTCACTGCATATCGGATTTAGATCGTGTAGATATGTATGTTTCCTCTTCAGTGCAGAATGATTCATTTCTTATTCAATGCATTTCGTTGTTCTTTTAAACAATACAAGGAAACAGTGCATAAGCTTACATGCAGTGCAACAGAACATATGTGTTACCTCTTCAGTGCACAACGAAATATGTTGTCATTTTAGTTCTTTACGTAATGCAGCGCAAAAGCACCCGTGTTATGTGTTATCTGTTCATTGCACAACGGAATGTTATTTTTTGTATACAATGCAAGGAAAATAGTGCATACAACGTACAACAGAATAAGTTATCATAAGATAGTTAATATGTTTATTGAATGCAACAGCATATATGCGATATGTGTACCACATAACGGATTAAGTTAGTTCTGGTATACAATGCAACAGAACCCGTGTTGTGTTATCTGTTCATTGCACAACAGAATACGTTAGATTTTGTATGCCGGTGCAAGGAAACAGTGCTTACCTAACGGTCTTGCATTCATGGCAATGTAACTACGCTTTTTATCTCTTTAGTGCATAACGAACGAGTTCATTCATTGCAACACCGCCATGTATTTGTTGTCTCTTCATTGCCTAAGGAATAAGTTAGTTCTTGCAAACGTTGCAAGGAAACTGTGCATAACTTATAGTTCTTGTATACAATGCAAGAAGCACAGGACATAACGTACATGATATTTCTTGAATGCACTGCAATGTGTTAAAGCTTTAATGCACAACAGAATAAGTCTTTTCAATACACACACGAAATGAGTTGGTTCTTATATAAAAAGCATCATCTTTCATCATCATCCTTCATCAGCATCACCTGTGTTGTGTATCTCTTCACTGCACAATCGGGTTAAGTTAGATCGTGTGTATATCTTTTCAGAGCACAACTGAAAAATTTCGTATATTCAATGCATTTCGTTGTTTTATACAATACAAGGAAGCAGTGCATAGTTTATATGTAGTTCTTGTATTCATTGCTTTGCAACAGAACCAACGCGATCACATGAGAATGCGTATCTATAGTATGCGTGTGTAATCTCGTAGAATATATACGCCAAAATTAGTTTTGGCGTGTATATGATACGCAGTTTTTCGCGTGCATATGATACGCACTTTATGGCGTGTATATGACACGCTCTTGGGTAAGACGGGGTGGTTCGTGCGTATAACACCCCATAGAGTGCGTATCATATGCACGCGAAAAACTCATTTTGGCGTATACATTCCACGACATTGCACACTCGTATTATTGACATACGCATTTTCGTGTGATCGGGCTTGCACAGAACGTATATGTTACCTCTTTAGTTCTTGTATGTAATGCAGTGCTGTGTGTTAGTTACATTCAGTCCTGTTCAACTCTTGGATAATGAGCTCCTTAAAGTTTTTCACCTTGGGAGAATGCATATCCTCATTGTCATGTTGAAAAATGCCCAATAATGCATATTAGACCTACTGAACATTTTTCTGCCAAAATAGTGCTCGATCTTAAACTTTCTGTACAAAGTCATTGACTCCGTCTGATGTTAGATCAGCTAGAGAGTAGTTTATATTTGACCGACCGAACATATCTTTTGCCAAAGAGTATTTGATATTGATATTTGTATATGTATTCATTGACGCTTTCTGATGAAAAATGAGCCCATACAGTAGTCCACATTTAATCTAATAAACATATTTCTGGCTCAAGACCACTTCATCTTGTACGTTCTATAAATACATATAGTCCATCTTATATGTACTCACTGACTCCTTGTAATGTTACTTCAGCTATATACAGAAGGCCATATTTGACCAAAAGAATATATTTCTGGCAAATTAGTCCTCGATTATGATTTTTTTATACATTCTCATTGCCTTTATTTTATGTTGCATCAGCCAGAGAATAGTCAGACTCATTGATTCCTTATTATTTTATAATTTAGTCACCGATCATGAAATTTCTATATATACATAATTGTTGTCTACATCTGATGTTATCTCAGCCAGACAATAGTCCATGTTTGACCTACTGAATATATTTCTAGCCAAAGAGTATTCGATATTGAACTTTTTATTCACACTGATTGACTCCTGATTTTATGTCAGCTATCCAGAAGTCCAATTTTGACCTACTTCATTTTTTTTCTGTCCCAAGGGTCCTCGATCATGAACTTTCTATACATACTCATTGCCTCATTCTGATGTTACTTGAGCCATACAGTGTTGCATATTTGACCTAATGGACATATTTCTGGCCAAAGAGTATTCGATATTGAACTTTTATGCATACTCATTGAAGTCTTCTGATGTCACATAAGCCATATAAAAGTCCATATTTGAATTACTGAATATATTTCTGACCCAAGAGTCCTCAAATATTAACTTTATGTACAGACTCATTGACTCCATCTGATGTTAAATTAGACAGACAGTGGTCCATATTTGACCTACTGAACATATTTCTGACCCAAGAGTCCTCAAATATGAACTTTCTATTCAGTCTCTTTGACTCCTTCTGATTTTATTTCAGCCATACAGAAGTCCATATTTGACCTACTGAACATATTTCTGACCCAGGAGTCCTCAATCATGAACCTTCTATTCAGACTCATTGACTCCTTTTTTTAAATTATTTTCTTTCAGCCATACAGAAGTCCATAAATGATCTACTTATTTTTATCTGTCCCAACATTCCTCGATCTTGAACTTTCTATACTCTTTGCCCTACTATGATGTTACTTCAGCCATACAGTATTGCATATTTGACCTAAGGGACATATTTCTGGCCAAAGAGTACTCGATCTTGAACTTTTCAGACATTACTGTTGACTACTTCTGATGTTACTTCATCCACAACAGAAGTCCATATTAGACCCTCTGTCACTCAATGACAACATCTGATGTTAGATCAGCCAGACAGTAGTCCATATTTGTCCACCTTAACATACTTCCTTCAAAAGAGCATTCGATATTCATTTTTTTTTAAATACTCGTTGATGCCTTCTGATGTCACATCAGCCATACACTTGTCCCCGTTTGTCCTAATGAACATATTTCTAGCCCAAGAGCAATTTATCTCTGACATTTTATATGTACTCATTAACTCCTTGTAATGTTACTTCAGCTACACAGAAGTCGATATTAGATCAAAAGACTATATTTCTGGCAAATTAGTCCTCAATTATGAATGTTTTAAACATTCTCATTGCCTTTATTTTATATTGCATCAGCCAGAGAATAGTGCATATATGACATAATTAACAAATTCTTGGCCAAAGAGTATTCGATTTTGAACTTTTTATACGTACTCATTGAAGCATTCTGATGTCACGTCAGCCATATGGAAGTCCATATTTGACCTACTGAACATATTTCTGACCCAAGAGTCCTCAAATATGAACTTTCTGTTCAGACTCATTGATTCCTTATGATTTTATATCAGCCACACAGAAGTCCATATTTGACCTACTGAACAAATTTCTGAGCCGAGTCCTCAAATATGAACTTTCTATTCAGACTCATTGACTCCTTTTTTTATTTTATTTCAGCCATACAGAAGTCCATATCAGACCTACTGAACATTTTACTGCCAAAATAGTGCTCGATCATGAACTTTCTATACAAACTCATTGACTCCATGTGATTTTGGATCAGCCAGAGAGTCGTTTATATTTGACCGTCTGAACATATCTTTTGCCAAAGAGTATTCGTTATCGACATTTTTATATGTGATCATTGACGCTTTCTGATGTCACATGAGCCATACAGTAGTCCATATTTGACCTAATAAACATATTTCTGGCCCAAGAGCACTTGATCTTGGTCGTTCTATAAATAAATATTGACTCCTTCTAAAGTTACTTCAGCCATACAGAAGTCCATATTAGACCTACTGAACGTATTTCTGGCAATTTAGTCATCGATCATGAAATTTCTATATATTCATAATTGTTGTCTACGTCTGATGTTATCTCAGCCAGACAATAGTCCATGTTTGACCTACTGAATATATTTCTAGCCAAAGAGTATTCGATATTGAACTTTCTATTCACACTGATTGACTCCTGATTTTATGTCAGCTATCCAGAAGTCCATATTTGACCTACTTCATTTTTTTTCTGTCCCAAGGGTCCTCGATCATGAACTTTCTAAACATACTTATTGCCTCACTCTGATGTTACTTGAGCCATACAGTGTTGAATATTTGACCTAATGGACATATTTCTGGCCAAAGAGTGTTTTATATTGAACTTTTATACATACTCATTGAAGTCTTCTGATGTCACATAAGCCATATAAAAGTCCATATTTGAATTACTGAACATATTTCTGACCCGAGTCCTCAAATATGAACTTTATTTACAGACTCATTGACTCCATCTGATGTTAAATTAGACATACAGTGGTCTATATTTGACCTACTGAACATATTTCTGACCCAAGAGTCCTCAAATATGAACTTTCTATTCTGTCTCTTTGACTCCTTCTGAGTTTATTTCAGCCATACAGAAGTCCATATTTGACCTACTGAACATATTTCTGACCCAGGAGTCCTCAATCATGAACTTTCTATTCAGACTCATTGACTGCTTTTTTTAAATTATTTTCTTTCAGCCATACAGAAGTCCATAACTGATCTACTTATTTTTATCTGCCCCAACGTTCCTCGATCATGAACTTTCTATACTCTTTGCCTTACTATGATGTTACTTCAGCCATACAGGATTGCATATTTGACCTAAGGGACATATTTCTGGCGAAAGAGTACTCGATCTTGAACTTTTCAGACATTACTGTTGACTACTTCTGATGTTACTTCATCCACAACAGAAGTCCATATTAGACCCTCTGTCACTCAATGACAACATCTGATGTTAGATCAGCCAGACAGTAGTCCATATTTGTCCACCGTAACATACTTCCTACAAAAGAGCATTCGATATTAATTTTTTTTTTAAATACTCGTTGATGCCTTCTGATGTCACATCAGCCATACACTAGTCCACGTTTGTCCTAATGAACATATTTCTAGCCCAAGAGCAATTTATCTCTGACATTTTATTTGTACTCATTAACTCCTTGTATTGTTACTTCAGCTATACAGAAGTCGATATTAGATCAAAAGAATATATTTCTGGCAAATTAGTCCTCGATTATGAATGTTTTATACATTCTCATACATAGCCTTAACTTTATGTTACATCAGCCAGACAATAGTCCATAAATGACATGCTTAATAAATTTCTGGCCAAAGTGTATTCGATTTTGAACTTTTTATTTGTACTCACTGAAGCCTTCTGATGCCACATCAGCAATACAGAAGTCTATATTTGGACAACTGAACATATTTCTGACCCAAGAGTCCTCCAATTTGAACTTTCTATTCAGACTCATTGAATCCTTCTGATTTTATTTCAGCCATACAGATGTCCATATTTGACCTACTGAACATATTTCTGACTCAAGAGTCCTCAATCATGAACTTTCTATTCAGACTCATTACCTCCTTTTTTGATTTTCTTTCAGCCATACAGAAGTCCATATCTGATCTGCTTATTTTTTTTCTGTCCCAATATTCCTCGATCATGAACTTTCCATACATACTCATTGCCTCACTATGATGTTACTTCAGACATACAGTATTGCAAACTTGACCTAAGGGACATATTTCTGGCCAAAGAGTATTCAATCTTGAACTTTTCATACATTACTATTGACTCCTTCTGATGTTAGTTGACCCATACAAAAGTCCATATAAGACCCTCTGAACCTATTTCTGGTAGATTAGACCTCGATCATGAACGCTCTATACTTATAGCAAAAGAGCATTAAATATTGAATTCATTATATTTACTCATCGATGCCATATGATGTCACTTCAGCCATACAGTAGTACATGTTTGACCTAATGAACATATTTCTGGCCCACGAGCAATTGATCTCAGACTTTCTATACATTACTGTTGACTCCTTCTGATGCTACTTCATCCATACAGAAGTCCATATTAGACCCTCTGAACATATTTCTGGTAAACTAGTCCTCGATCATGAACGTTCTATACTTCCTCAATGACAACATCTGATGTAAGATCAGCCAGACAGTAGTCCATATTCGACCAACTGAACATACTTCTTGCAAAAGACTTTTCGATATTAATTTTTTGATATATACTCACTGATGCCTACTGATGTCACATCAGCCATACAGTAGTCCACGTTTGTCCTAATGAACATATTTCTAGCCTAAGAGCAATTGATCTCTGACATCTTATATGTACTCATTGACTCCTTGTAATATTACTTCAGCTATACAGAAGGCCATATTTGACCAAAAGAATATATTTCTGGCAAATTAGTCCTCGATTATGAATTTTTAATACATTCTCATTGCCTTGATTTTATGTTGCATCAGCCAGAGAATAGTGCATATATGACATAATTAGCAAATTCTTGGCCAAAGAGTATTCGATTTTGAACTTTTTATATGTACTCATTGAAGCATTCTGATGTCACGTCAGCCATATAGAAGTCCATATTTGACCTAATGAACATATTTCTGACCCAAGAGTCCTCAAATATGAACTTTCTGTTCAGACTCATTGATTCCTTATGATTTTATATCAGCCACACAGAAGTCCATATTTGACCTACTGAACAAATTTCTGAGCCGAGTCCTCAAATATGAACTTTCTATTCAGACTCATTGACTCCTTTTTATATTTTATTTCAGCCATACAGAAGTCCATATCAGACCTACTGAACATTTTACTGCCAAAATAGTGCTCGATCATGAACTTTCTATACAAACTCATTGACTCCATGTGATTTTGGATCAGCCAGAGAGTCGTTTATATTTGACCGACCGAACATATCTTTTGCCAAAGAGTATTCGATATCGACATTTTTATATGTAATCATTGACGCTTTCTGATGTCACATGAGCCATACAGTAGTCCATATTTGACCTAATAAACATATTTCTGGCCCAAGAGCACTTGATCTTGGACGTTCTATAAATACATATTGACTCCTTCTAAAGTTACTTCAGCCATACAGAAGTCCATATTAGACCTACAGAATGTATTTCTGGCAATTTAGTCATCGATCATGAAATTTCTATATATACATAATCGTTGTCTACATCTCATGTTATCTCAGCCAGACAATAGCCCATGTTTGACCTACTGAATATATTTCTAGCCAAAGAGTATTCGATATTGAACTTTTATGCATACTCGTTGAAGTCTTCTGATGTCACATAAGCCATATAAAAGTCCATATTTGAATTACTAAACATATTTCTGACCCAAGAGTCCTCAAATATGAACTTTCTATTCAGACTCATTGACTCCTTCTGATTTTATTTCAGCCATACAGATGTCTATATTTGACCTACTGAACATATTTCTGGCCAAAGAGTATTCAATCTTGAACTTTTCATACATTACTATTGACTCCTTCTGATGTTAGTTCACCCATACAAAAGTCCATATAAGACCCTATGAACCTATTTCTGGTAAATTAGACCTCGATCATGAACGCTCTATACTTATTCACTGAGTACATCTGATGTTAGATCAGCCAGACAGAAGTCCACATTTGACCGACTCGTACACTTCTGGCAAAAGAGCATTTGATAATGAATTCATTTCTATTTACTCATCGATACCATGTGATGTCACTTCAGCCATACAGTAGTACATGTTTGACCTAATGAACATATTTCTGTTAAATTAGTCCTCGATCATGAACATTCTATACTTCCAATAGAACGTTCTATACTTCCAATTGATCTCAGACTTTCTATACATTACTGTTGACTCCTTCTGATGGTACTTCATCCATACAGAAGTCCATATTAGACCCTCTGAACATATTACTGGTAAATTAGTCCTCGATCATGAACGTTCTATACTTCCTCAATGACAACATCTGATGTGAGATCAGCCAGACAGTAGTCCATATTCGACCAACTGAACATACTTCTTGCAAAAGACTATTCGATATTAATTTTTTGATATATACTCATTGATGCCTACTGATGTCACATCAGCCATACAGTAGTCCACGTTTTTACTAATGAACATATTTCTAGCCTAAGAGCAATTGATCTCTGACATCTTATATGTACTCATTGACTCCTTGTAATGTTACTTCAGCTATATACAGAAGGCCATATTTGACCAAAAGAATATATTTCTGGCAAATTAGTCCTCGATTATGAATTTTTTATACATTCTCATTGCCTTTATTTTATGTTGCATCAGCCAGAGAATAGTGCATATATGACATAATTAACAAATTCTTGGCCAAAGAGTATTGGGTTTTGAACTTTTTATACGTACTCATTGAAGCATTCTGATGTCACGTCAGCCATATAGAAGTCCATATTTGACCTACTGAACATATTTCTGACCCAAGAGTCCTCAAATATGAACTTTCTGTTCAGACTCATTGATTCCTTATGATTTTATATCAGCCACACAGAAGTCCATATTTGACCTACTGAACAAATTTCTGAGCCGAGTCCTCAAATATGAACTTTCTATTCAGACTCATTGACTCCTTTTTTTATTTTATTTCAGCCATACAGAAGTCCATATCAGACCTACTGAACATTTTACTGCCAAAATAGTGCTCGATCATGAACTTTCTATACAAACTCATTGACTCCATGTGATTTTGGATCAGCCAGAGAGTCGTTTATATTTGAATGACTGAACATATCTTTTGCCAAAGAGTATTCGATATCAACATTTTTATATGTAATCATTGACGCTTTCTGATGTCACATGAGCCATACAGTAGTCCATATTTGACCTAATAAACATATTTCTGGCCCAAGAGCACTTGATCTTGGACGTTCTATAAATACATATTGACTCCTTCTAAAGTTACTTCAGCCATACAGAAGTCCATATTAGACCTACTGAACGTATTTCTGGCAATTTAGTCATCGATCATGAAATTTCTATATATACATAATCGTTGTCTACATCTGATGTTATCTCAGCCAGACAATAGTCCATGTTTGACCTACTGAATATATTTCTAGCCAAAGAGTGTTCGATATTGAACTTTCTATTCACACTGATTGACTCCTGATTTTATGTCAGCTATCCAGAAGTCCATATTTGACCTACTTCATTTTTTTTCTGTCCCAAGGGTCCTCGATCATGAACTTTCTATACATACTCATTGCCTCACTCTGATGTTACTTGAGCCATACAGTGTTGCATATTTGACCTAATGGACATATTTCTGGCCAAAGAGTATTCGATATTGAACTTTTATGCATACTCGTTGAAGTCTTCTGATGTCACATAAGCCATATAAAAGTCCATATTTGAATTACTGAACATATTTCTGACCCAAGAGTCCTCAAATATGAACTTTCTATTCAGACTCATTGACTCCTTCTGATTTTATTTCAGCCATACAGATGTCCATATTTGACCTACTGAACATATTTCTGGCCAAAGAGTATTCAATCTTGAACTTTTCATACATTACTATTGACTCCTTCTGATGTTAGTTCACCCATACAAAAGTCCATATAAGATCCTCTGAACCTATTTCTGGTAAATTAGACATCGATCATGAACGCTCTATACTTATTCACTGAGTACATCTGATGTTAGATCAGCCAGACAGAAGTCTACATTTGACCAACTCGTACACTTCTGGCAAAAAAGCATTTGATAATGAATTCATTTATATTTACTCATCGATGCCATGTGATGTCACTTCAGCCATACAGTAGTACATGTTTGACCTAATGAACATATTTCTGTTAAATTAGTCCTCGATCATGAACATTCTATACTTCCAATAGAACGTTCTATACTTCCAATTGATCTCAGACTTTCTATACATTACTGTCGACTCCTTCTGATGGTACTTCATCCATACAGAAGTCCATATTAGTCCATCAATGACATGCTCAATAAATTTCTGGCCAAAGTGCATTCGATTTTGAACTTTTTATATGTACTCATTGAAGCCTTCTGATGCCACATCAGCCATATAGAAGTCCGTATTTGGACAACTGAACATATTTCTGACCCAAGAGTCCTCCAATTTGAACTTTCTATTCAGACTCATTGACTCCTTCTGATTTTATTTCAGCCATACAGATGTCCATATTTGACCTACTGAACATATTTCTGACCCAAGTGTCCTCAATCATGAACTTTCCCATTCAGACTCATTACCTCCTATTTTGATTTTATTTCAGCCATACAGAAAACATATTTCTGGTAAATTAGTCCTCGATCATGAACGTTCTATACTTCCTCAATGACAACATCTGATGTGAGATCAGCCAGACAGTAGTCCATATTCGACCAACTGAACATACTTCTTGCAAAAGACTTTTCGATATTAATTTTTTGATATATACTCATTGATGCCTACTGATGTCACATCAGCCATACAGTAGTCCACGTTTGTACTAATGAACATATTTCTAGCCTAAGAGCAATTGATCTCTGACATCTTATATGTACTCATTGACTCCTTATAATGTTACTTCAGCTATATACAGAAGGCCATATTTGACCAAAAGAATATATTTCTGGCAAATTAGTCCTCGATTATAAATTTTTTATACATTCTCATTGCCTTTATTTTATGTTGCATCAGCCAGAGAATAGTGCATATATGACATAATTAGCAAATTCTTGGCCAAAGAGTATTCGATTTTGAACTTTTTATATGTTATCATTGACGCTTTCTGATGTCACATGAGCCATACAGTAGTCCATATTTGACCTAATAAACATATTTCTAGCCCAAGAGCACTTGATCTTGGACGTTCTATAAATACATATTGACTCCTTCTAAAGTTACTTCAGCCATACAGAAGTCCATTTTAGACCTACTGAACGTATTTCTGGCAATTTAGTCATCGATCATGAAATTTCTATATATACATAATTGTTGTCTACATCTGATGTTATCTCAGCCAGACAATAGTCCATGTTTGACCTACTGAATATATTTCTAGCCAAAGAGTATTCGATATTGAACTTTTTATTCACACTGATTGACTCCTGATTTTATGTCAGCTATCCAGAAGTCCATATTTGACCTACTTCATTTTTTTTCTGTCCCAAGGGTCCTCGATCATGAACTTTCTATACATACTCATTGCCTCATTCTGATGTTACTTGAGCCATACAGTGTTGCATATTTGACCTAATGGACATATTTCTGGCCAAAGAGTATTCGATATTGAACTTTTATGCATACTCATTGAAGTCTTCTGATGTCACATAAGCCATATAAAAGTCCATATTTGAATTACTGAATATATTTCTGACCCAAGAGTCCTCAAATATTAACTTTATGTACAGACTCATTGACTCCATCTGATGTTAAATTAGACAGACAGTGGTCCATATTTGACCTACTGAACATATTTCTGACCCAAGAGTCCTCAAATATGAACTTTCTATTCAGTCTCTTTGACTCCTTCTGATTTTATTTCAGCCATACAGAAGTCCATATTTGACCTACTGAACATATTTCTGACCCAGGAGTCCTCAATCATGAACCTTCTATTCAGACTCATTGACTCCTTTTTTTAAATTATTTTCTTTCAGCCATACAGAAGTCCATAAATGATCTACTTATTTTTATCTGTCCCAACATTCCTCGATCTTGAACTTTCTATACTCTTTGCCCTACTATGATGTTACTTCAGCCATACAGTATTGCATATTTGACCTAAGGGACATATTTCTGGCCAAAGAGTACTCGATCTTGAACTTTTCAGACATTACTGTTGACTACTTCTGATGTTACTTCATCCACAACAGAAGTCCATATTAGACCCTCTGTCACTCAATGACAACATCTGATGTTAGATCAGCCAGACAGTAGTCCATATTTGTCCACCTTAACATACTTCCTTCAAAAGAGCATTCGATATTCATTTTTTTTTAAATACTCGTTGATGCCTACTGATGTCACATCAGCCATACACTTGTCCCCGTTTGTCCTAATGAACATATTTCTAGCCCAAGAGCAATTTATCTCTGACATTTTATATGTACTCATTAACTCCTTGTAATGTTACTTCAGCTACACAGAAGTCGATATTAGATCAAAAGACTATATTTCTGGCAAATTAGTCCTCGATTATGAATGTTTTAAACATTCTCATTGCCTTAACTTTATGTTACATCAGCCAGACAATAGTCCATCAATGACATGCTCAATAAATTTCTGGCCAAAGTGCATTCGATTTTGAACTTTTTATATGTACTCATTGAAGCCTTCTGATGCCACATCAGCCATATAGAAGTCCGTATTTGGACAACTGAACATATTTCTGACCCAAGAGTCCTCCAATTTGAACTTTCTATTCAGACTCATTACCTCCTATTTTGATTTTATTTCAGCCATACAGAAGTCCATATCTGATCTGCTTATTTTTTTTCTGTCCCAACATTCCTCGATCATGAACTTTCTATACATACTCATTGCCTCACTATGATGTTACTTCAGACATACAGTATTGCATACTTGACCTAAAGGACATATTTCTGGCCAAAGAGTATTCAATCTTGAACTTTTCATACATTACTATTGACTCCTTCTGATGTTAGTTGACCCATACTAAGTCCCTCTGAACCTATTTCTGGTAAATTAGACCTCGATCATGAACGCTCTATACTTATTCACTGAGTACGTCTGATGTTAGATCAGCCAGACAGAAGTCCATATTTGACCGACTCGTACACTTCTGGCAAAAGAGCATTTGATATTGAATTCATTATATTTACTCATCGATGCCATATGATGTCACTTCAGCCATACAGTAGTACATGTTTGACCTAATTAACACATTTCTGGCCCACGAGCAATTGATCTCAGACTTTCTATACATTACTGTTGACTCCTTCTGATGGTACTTCATCCATACAGAAGTCCATATTAGACCCTCTGAACATATTTCTGGTAAATTAGTCCTCCTTTTGTATACAATGCAAGGAAAATAGTGCATACAACGTACAACAGAATAAGTTATCACAAGTGCATTTGAATGCAATGCAATGCAACGGATTAAGTTAGTTCTGGTATACAATGCAACAGAACCCGTGTTGTGTTGTCTGTTCATTGCACAAGAGAATGAGTTAGATTTTGTGTGCGATGCAAGGAAATAGTGCTTACCTATCGGTCTTGTATTCATGGCAATGTAACCACGCTTTTTATCTCTTCAATTAGTTTATTCATTGCAACACCACAGATGTTATGCGTTATTGCTTCGGTGCATGAAGGAATAAATTAGTTCTTGTATACAATGCAAGAGCACAGGCCATAACGTACATGATATTTCTTGAATGCATTGCAATGCAAGAGCACAGGCCATAACGTACATGAGATTTCTTGAATGCATTGCAATGCAACAGCACATATGTGTTAAAGCTTTAATGCACAACAGAATAAGTCTTTTCAATACACACGAAATGAGTTGGTTCTTATATAAAAAGCATCATCCTTCATCATGATCACCTGTGCTGTGTATCTCTTCACTGCACAATCGGGTTAAGTTAGATCGTGTGTATGTTATCTTTTCAGTGCACAACTGAATAATTTCGTACATTCAATGCATTTCGTTGTTTTATACAATAGAAGGAAACAGTGCATAGTTTACATGTAGTTCTTGTATTCATTGCTTTGCAACAGAACCAACGCGATCATATGAGAATGCGTATCAGTAGTACGCGTGTGTAATCTCGTAGAATATATACGTCAAAATGAGTTTTGGCGTGTATATGATACGCAGTTTTTCGCGTGCATATGATACGCACTTTATGGCGTGTATATGACACGCTCTTGGGTAGGATGGGGTGGTTCGTGCGTATAATACGCCATAGAGTGCGTATCATATGCACGCGAAAAACTGCGTATCATATGCACGCCAAAACTCATGTTGGCGTATACATTCCACGACATTGCACACTCGTATTATTGATAGGCATTTTCGTGTGATCGGGCTTGCACAGAACATATATGTTTTACCTCTTTAAAGCACAACGAAATTAATTATTTTAGGTCAGTTTAGTTCTTGTATGTAATGCAGTGCTGTGTGTTAGTTACATTCAGTCCTGTTTATCTCCTAGATAATGAGCTCCTTAAATGCCCTGATCTTTAATGGGGCGTGTTGCTCAATTCTTCTCTACAGAAACCCCCACAGCTGTAAGACTGAGCGCAATTACATGTCGACAGAAGGTTTTTCACCTTGGGAGAATGCATATCCTCAATTGCCATGTTGAAAAAATGCTCAACAATGCATATTAGACCTACTGAACATCTTTTATGTTTTTAAGTTAGATCGTGTATGATATGTTATGCACATATGTTATCTCTTCAATGCACAAACGAAATGATTTAGTTATTGTATGTATTACAATGCAACAGAACATACGTGTTATCGTTTCTATTCATAACGGGATAAGTTAGTTCTTTTTTTTATAATGCATTGTATCAGCACCTGTGTTGTGTAACACTGCACGTGGGGTTAAGTCATATGTTTGTTATTTCTTCGGTGCATAAAAAAAGATTAATTGCTTTTACATTCATTGCAATTCGGAGTTCTTTTAAAACAAATACAAGGAAAGTGTGCATGAGCTTACCTGCAATGCAACAGAAAAATGTTTACCTCTTTAATTGCACAACGAAATATGTTATGTCATTTTAGTTCGTTTTGTGTATATCTTCACTGCACATCGGAATAAGTTATATCGTGAAGATATGTATGTTTCTCTTCAGTGCAGAATGATTTATTTTTTTATATCGTATTTCATTCTTTTAAACAATACAAGGAAACTGTGCATAAGCTACCTTGCAGTGCAACAGGAAATATGTTAACTCTTTAACGCACATCGAAATATGTTATGTCATTTTAGTTCATGTAATGCAGTGCAGCACCCTTGTTATGTGTTATTTGTTCACTGCACAATGGAAAAAAGTTATCTTTCTTTGTATTCAGTGCAAGGAAATAGTGAATACTATGCAAAACTGATTATGTTAGTCAACATATTTGAATGCAATCCAATGCAACAGCGTATATGCGTTATATCTTTACCACACAACGGATTAAGTTAGAGCTAGTAAACAAGTTAGAGCTTGTAATTCTAATGCACCAGCAACTGTGTTTTGTATCTCTTCACTGCTCATCGGCTTAAGTTAGATCGTGTAGATATGTATTATCTCTTCAATACACAACTGAAATGGGTTATTATTATTTATATGTTACATCTTTATTGCAACAAGTTAGACCTTTTATGAAATGCAACAGCACTATGTTATCTCTTCAATGCACAGACGAAATGAGTTAGTTATTGAATCAATTTCAGTGCAACAGCATGTATAGTTTCTTTTCATGTATAACGGAAATTAGATCTATTATACAATGCAATAAAACAACACACATGTTGTGTATGTCTTTGTATCTCTTCACTGCACAATGGGTTTAAGTGTATGTGATGCAATGCGTGAATGTGCATATATGTGATGCAATTCACATATTGTACGTCACTTTACAAGAAAGTTCTTACATGCATTGCAACGGAACAGCATCCATGTTATGTGTATGGTTTTCATTGCATAACGGAATAGGTAGTAGATCTTGTGTATACAATGCTTCAAAAACATACAATGTACGTTTGCAATGCTACATAACATTGCAGTGTAATGCAACAGAACAAATGAAATAGTTATTGTTTTATTGCAATGCAACAGCACGTTATTTTTTTTCTCTATGCGATGCAGTTCAACAGCACCTGTGTAATATGTTAAATGAACATTGCGCACAATGCATTGTATACAATGCAATGAAACAGTGGATACCTTTTGTGTTTTTGCACATCGGGTTAAGTTAGATATGTATCTCTTCAAGTGCATAAAGAATGATTCATTTCTTACATTCATTGCATTTGGTGTTCTTTTAAACAATACAAGGAAACAGTGCGCTTACCTGCAAATGTGACAGAAAATTTTTTATCTCTTTTCATGCACAACGAAATATGTTATGTCATTTTAGTTCTTGTATGTTAAATGCAGTGCAACAGCACCCGTGTTATGTGTTCTGTTCAATGCACAAAGGAAAAAGTTATTTTTCTTTGTATAACAATGCAAGGAAATAGTGCATTCAATGCAAAACAGAATAAGTTATGTGAGTTAACATACTGAATGCAACGCAATGCAACAGCGTATCTGCGTTATATCTTGCAACGCACCAGCGCCTGTGTATGATCTTTGTGTTATTCACTGCATATCGGATTTAGATCGTGTAGATATGTATGTTTCCTCTTCAGTGCAGAATGATTCATTTCTTATTCAATGCATTTCGTTGTTCTTTTAAACAATACAAGGAAACAGTGCATAAGCTTACATGCAGTGCAACAGAACATATGTGTTACCTCTTCAGTGCACAACGAAATATGTTGTCATTTTAGTTCTTTATGTAATGCAGCGCAAAAGCACCCGTGTTATGTGTTATCTGTTCATTGCACAACGGAATGTTATTTTTTGTATACAATGCAAGGAAAATAGTGCATACAACGTACAACAGAATAAGTTATCATAAGATAGTTAATATGTTTATTGAATGCAATGCAATGCAACAGCATATATGCGATATGTGTACCACATAACGGATTAAGTTAGTTCTGGTATACAATGCAACAGAACCCGTGTTGTGTTATCTGTTCATTGCACCACAGAATAAGTTAGATTTTGTATGCGGTGCAAGGAAATAGTGCTTACCTAACGGTCTTGTATTCATGGCAATGTAACCACGCTTTTTATCTCTTTAGTGCGTAACGAACGAGTTCATTCATTGCAACACCGCCATGTATTTGTTGTCTCTTCATTGCCTAAGGAATAAGTTAGTTCTTGCAAACGTCGCAAGGAAACTGTGCATAACTTATTACGTTGTGCAAAGAAGAATGTAATATAACAAGGGCTGTTGCATTGCAATGCATACAAGAACTATAAGTTAATTATTTTATGTAATACAACAGTATTTATTGCAATACAACAGCATAATATGATTTGTTTTCTTTTCAATGCACAAGTTAGTTCTTGTAAGCAATGCAGTGCAGCAAGCGCCTGTCATGTTTTATCTCTTCAACGTATAACGGATACAATTCTTGTATACATTTCATGAAACAGTTTGTTGTTGTGTTTTTTGCAATGCAACAAGCATATATGATTTGTGTTTTCTCTTTAATGCATAAAGGAAAGAGTTATCATTACCATCACCTGTGTTGTGTATCTCTTCACTGCACATCGGGTTAAGTTAGGTCGTATCTCTTCAGTGCACAAATGAATCATTTCTTACAGTCATTGCATTTCGTTGTTCTTTTATACAATAAAAGGAAACAATGCAAAAATCAACGGATGAGTTAGTTCATTCATTGCAACAACAAAAATGTTGCGTATCGGCACATATGTGTTACGTTTTGGTTGTTTGGAAACAGTGCATAACAGTGCCTGTTATCTCTTCAATGAACAACGGATGAGTTAGTTACTTTATTCATTGCAACACCACATATGTTATGCGTCATTGCTTCGGTGCATAAAGGAATAAATTAGTTCTTGTATACAATGCAAGAGCACAGGCCATAAAGTACATGATATTTCTTGAATGCATTGCAATGCAACAGCACATATGTGTTAAAGCTTTAATGCACAACAGAATAAGTCTTTTCAATACACACGAAATGAGTTGGTTCTTATATAAAAAGCATCATCCTTCATCATGATCACCTGTGCTGTGTATCTCTTCACTGCACAACCGGGTTAAGTTAGATCGTGTGTATGTTATCTTTTCAGTGCACAACTGAATAATTTCGTACATTCAATGCATTTCGTTGTTTTATACAATAGAAGGAAACAGTGCATAGTTTATATGTAGTTCTTGTATTCATTGCTTTGCAACAGAACCAACGCGATCATTTGAGAATGCGTATCAGTAGTACGCGTGTGTAATCTCGTAGAATATATACGCCAAAATGAGTTTTGGCGTGTATATGATACGCAGTTTTTCGCGTGCATATGATACGCACTTTATGGCGTGTATATGACACGCTCTTGGGTAGGATGGGGTGGTTCGTGCGTATGATACGCCAAAGAGTGCGTATCATATGCACGCGAAAAACTGCGTATCATATGCACGCGAAAAACTCATTTTGGCGTATACATTCCACGACATTGCACACTCGTATTATTGATAGGAATTTTCGTGTGATCGGGCTTGCACAGAACGTATATGTTACCTCTTTAAAGCACAACGAAATTAGTTATTTTAGGTCAGTTTAGTTCTTGTATGTAATGCAGTGCTGTGTGTTAGTTACATTCAGTCCTGTTTAACTCCTAGATAATGAGCTCCTTAAATGCCCTGATCTTTAACGGGGCGTGTTGCTCAATTATTTTCTACAGAATCCTCCACAGCTGTAAGACTGAGCGCGATTACATGTCGACAGAAGGTTTTTCACCTTGGGAGAATGCATATCCTCAATTGTCATGTTGAAAAAATGCCCAACAATGCATATTAGACCTACTGAACATTTTTCTGACAAACTAGTGCTCGATCTTGAACTTTTGAAATATATCGCATTTCGTTCTTTTAAACAATAAAAGGAAACTGTGCATAAGCTACCTTGCAGTGCAACAGGAAATATGTTAACTCTTTAACGCACATCGAAATATGTCATTTTAGTTCATGTAATGCAGTGCAGCACCCTTGTTATGTGTTATTTGTTCATTGCACAATTGAAAAAAGTTATCTTTCTTTGTATTCAGTGCAAGGAAATAGTGAATACAATGCAAAACAGAATAAGTTATGTCAGTCAACATATTTGAATGCAATGCAATGCAACAGCGTATATGCGTTATATCTTTACCACACAACGGATTAAGTTAGAGCTAGTATACAATGTAATGCTAATGCACCAGCAACTGTGTTTTGTATCTCTTCACTGCTCATCGGCTTAAGTTAGATCGTGTAGATATGTATGTATTATCTCTTCAATACACAACTGAAATGGGTTATTATTATTTATATGTTACATCTTTATTGCAACAAGTTAGACCTTATATGAAATGCAACAGCACTATGTTATCTCTTCAATGCACAGACGAAATGAGTTAGTTATTGAATCAATTTCAGTGCAACAGCATGTATAGTTTCTTTTCATGTATAACGGAAATTAGATCTATTATACAATGCAATAAAACAACACACATGTTGTGTATGTCTTTGTATCTCTTCACTGCACAATGGGTTTAAGTGTATGTGATGCAATGCGTGAATGTGCATATATGTGATGCAATTCACATATTGTACGTCACTTTACAAGAAAGTTCTTACATGCATTGCAACGGAACAGCATCCATGTTATGTGTATGGTTTTCATTGCATAACGGAATAGGTAGTAGATCTTGTGTATACAATGCTTCAAAAACATACAATATACGTTTGCAATGCTACATAACATTGCAGTGTAATGCAACAGAACAAATGAAATAGTTATTGTTTTATTGCAATGCAACAGCACGTTATTTTTTTTCTCTATGCGATGCAGTTCAACAGCACCTGTGTAATATGTTAAATGAACATTGCGCACAATGCATTGTATACAATGCAATGAAACAGTGCATACCTTTTGTGTTTTTGCACATCGGGTTAAGTTAGATATGTATCTCTTCAAGTGCATAAAGAATGATTCATTTCTTACATTCATTGCATTTGGTGTTCTTTTAAACAATACAAGGAAACAGTGCGCTTACCTGCAAATGTGACAGAAAAAATGTTATCTCTTTTCATGCACAACGAAATATGTTATGTCATTTTAGTTCTTGTATGTTAAATGCAGTGCAACAGCACCCGTGTTATGTGTTCTGTTCAATGCACAAAGGAAAAAGTTATTTTTCTTTGTATAACAATGCAAGGAAATAGTGCATTCAATGCAAAACAGAATAAGTTATGTGAGTTAACATACTGAATGCAACGCAATGCAACAGCGTATCTGCGTTATATCTTGCAACGCACCAGCGCCTGTGTATGATCTTTGTGTTATTCACTGCATATCGGATTTAGATCGTGTAGATATGTATGTTTCCTCTTCAGTGCAGAATGATTCATTTCTTATTCAATGCATTTCGTTGTTCTTTTAAACAATACAAGGAAACAGTGCATAAGCTTACATGCAGTGCAACAGAACATATGTGTTACCTCTTCAGTGCACAACGAAATATGTTGTCATTTTAGTTCTTTATGTAATGCAGCGCAAAAGCACCCGTGTTATGTGTTATCTGTTCATTGCACAACGGAATGTTATTTTTTGTATACAATGCAAGGAAAATAGTGCATACAACGTACAACAGAATAAGTTATCATAAGATAGTTAATATGTTTATTGAATGCAATGCAATGCAACAGCATATATGCGATATGTGTACCACATAACGGATTAAGTTAGTTCTGGTATACAATGCAACAGAACCCGTGTTGTGTTATCTGTTCATTGCACCACAGAATAAGTTAGATTTTGTATGCGGTGCAAGGAAATAGTGCTTACCTAACGGTCTTGTATTCATGGCAATGTAACCACGCTTTTTATCTCTTTAGTGCGTAACGAACGAGTTCATTCATTGCAACACCGCCATGTATTTGTTGTCTCTTCATTGCCTAAGGAATAAGTTAGTTCTTGCAAACGTTGCAAGGAAACTGTGCATAACTTATAGTTCTTGTATGCATTGCAATGCAACAGCCCTTGTTATATTACATTCTTCTTTGCACAACGTAATAAGTTAATTATTGTATGTAATACAACAGTATTTATTGCAATACAACAGCATAATATGATTTGTTTTCTTTTCAATGCACAAGTTAGTTCTTGTAAGCAATGCAGTGCAGCAAGCGCCTGTCATGTTTTATCTCTTCAACGTATAACGGATACAATTCTTGTATACATTTCATGAAACAGTTTGTTGTTGTGTTTTTTGCAATGCAACAAGCATATATGATTTGTGTTTTCTCTTTAATGCATAAAGGAAAGAGTTATCATTACCTTCACCTGTGTTGTGTATCTCTTCACTGCACATCGGGTTAAGTTAGGTCGTATCTCTTCAGTGCACAAATGAATCATTTCTTACAGTCATTGCATTTCGTTGTTCTTTTATACAATAAAAGGAAACAATGCAAAAATCAACGGATGAGTTAGTTCATTCATTGCAACAACAAAAATGTTGCGTATCGGCACATATGTGTTACGTTTTGGTTGTTTGGAAACAGTGCATAACAGTGCCTGTTATCTCTTCAATGAACAACGGATGAGTTAGTTACTTTATTCATTGCAACACCACATATGTTATGCGTCATTGCTTCGGTGCATAAAGGAATAAATTAGTTCTTGTATACAATGCAAGAGCACAGGCCATAAAGTACATGATATTTCTTGAATGCATTGCAATGCAACAGCACATATGTGTTAAAGCTTTAATGCACAACAGAATAAGTCTTTTCAATACACACGAAATGAGTTGCACAGAACGTATATGTTACCTCTTTAAAGCACAACGAAATTAGTTATTTTAGGTCAGTTTAGTTCTTGTATGTAATGCAGTGCTGTGTGTTAGTTACATTCAGTCCTGTTTAACTCCTAGATAATGAGCTCCTTAAATGCCCTGATCTTTAACGGGGCGTGTTGCTCAATTATTTTCTACAGAATCCTCCACAGCTGTAAGACTGAGCGCGATTACATGTCGACAGAAGGTTTTTCACCTTGGGAGAATGCATATCCTCAATTGTCATGTTGAAAAAATGCCCAACAATGCATATTAGACCTACTGAACATTTT
This sequence comes from Hypophthalmichthys molitrix, assembly GCA_037950675.1. Lineage (NCBI taxonomy): Eukaryota > Metazoa > Chordata > Actinopteri > Cypriniformes > Xenocyprididae > Hypophthalmichthys > Hypophthalmichthys molitrix. Next base: position 13,223,590 of record CM075493.1, on the reverse strand, counting down.
TCTGACAAACTAGTGCTCGATCTTGAACTTTTGAAATATATCGCATTTCGTTCTTTTAAACAATAAAAGGAAACTGTGCATAAGCTACCTTGCAGTGCAACAGGAAATATGTTAACTCTTTAACGCACATCGAAATATGTCATTTTAGTTCATGTAATGCAGTGCAGCACCCTTGTTATGTGTTATTTGTTCATTGCACAATTGAAAAAAGTTATCTTTCTTTGTATTCAGTGCAAGGAAATAGTGAATACAATGCAAAACAGAATAAGTTATGTCAGTCAACATATTTGAATGCAATGCAATGCAACAGCGTATATGCGTTATATCTTTACCACACAACGGATTAAGTTAGAGCTAGTATACAATGTAATGCTAATGCACCAGCAACTGTGTTTTGTATCTCTTCACTGCTCATCGGCTTAAGTTAGATCGTGTAGATATGTATGTATTATCTCTTCAATACACAACTGAAATGGGTTATTATTATTTATATGTTACATCTTTATTGCAACAAGTTAGACCTTATATGAAATGCAACAGCACTATGTTATCTCTTCAATGCACAGACGAAATGAGTTAGTTATTGAATCAATTTCAGTGCAACAGCATGTATAGTTTCTTTTCATGTATAACGGAAATTAGATCTATTATACAATGCAATAAAACAACACACATGTTGTGTATGTCTTTGTATCTCTTCACTGCACAATGGGTTTAAGTGTATGTGATGCAATGCGTGAATGTGCATATATGTGATGCAATTCACATATTGTACGTCACTTTACAAGAAAGTTCTTACATGCATTGCAACGGAACAGCATCCATGTTATGTGTATGGTTTTCATTGCATAACGGAATAGGTAGTAGATCTTGTGTATACAATGCTTCAAAAACATACAATATACGTTTGCAATGCTACATAACATTGCAGTGTAATGCAACAGAACAAATGAAATAGTTATTGTTTTATTGCAATGCAACAGCACGTTATTTTTTTTCTCTATGCGATGCAGTTCAACAGCACCTGTGTAATATGTTAAATGAACATTGCGCACAATGCATTGTATACAATGCAATGAAACAGTGCATACCTTTTGTGTTTTTGCACATCGGGTTAAGTTAGATATGTATCTATTTAAGTGCATAAAGAATGATTCATTTCTTACATTCATTGCATTTGGTGTTCTTTTAAACAATACAAGGAAACAGTGCGCTTACCTGCAAATGTGACAGAAAAAATGTTATCTCTTTTCATGCACAACGAAATATGTTATGTCATTTTAGTTCTTGTATGTTAAATGCAGTGCAACAGCACCCGTGTTATGTGTTCTGTTCAATGCACAAAGGAAAAAGTTATTTTTCTTTGTATAACAATGCAAGGAAATAGTGCATTCAATGCAAAACAGAATAAGTTATGTGAGTTAACATACTGAATGCAACGCAATGCAACAGCGTATCTGCGTCATATCTTGCAACGCACCAGCGCCTGTGTATGATCTTTGTGTTATTCACTGCATATCGGATTTAGATCGTGTAGATATGTATGTTTCCTCTTCAGTGCAGAATGATTCATTTCTTATTCAATGCATTTCGTTGTTCTTTTAAACAATACAAGGAAACAGTGCATAAGCTTACATGCAGTGCAACAGAACATATGTGTTACCTCTTCAGTGCACAACGAAATATGTTGTCATTTTAGTTCTTTACGTAATGCAGCGCAAAAGCACCCGTGTTATGTGTTATCTGTTCATTGCACAACGGAATGTTATTTTTTGTATACAATGCAAGGAAAATAGTGCATACAACGTACAACAGAATAAGTTAGCATAAGATAGTTAATATGTTTATTGAATGCAACAGCATATATGCGATATGTGTACCACATAACGGATTAAGTTAGTTCTGGTATACAATGCAACAGAACCCGTGTTGTGTTATCTGTTCATTGCACAACAGAATACGTTAGATTTTGTATGCGGTGCAAGGAAACAGTGCTTACCTAACGGTCTTGTATTCATGGCAATGTAACCACGCTTTTTATCTCTTTAGTGCATAACGAACGAGTTCATTCATTGCAACACCGCCATGTATTTGTTGTCTCTTCATTGCCTAAGGAATAAGTTAGTTCTTGCAAACGTTGCAAGGAAACTGTGCATAACTTATAGTTCTTGTATACAATGCAAGAAGCACAGGACATAACGTACATGATATTTCTTGAATGCACTGCAATGTGTTAAAGCTTTAATGCACAACAGAATAAGTCTTTTCAATACACACACGAAATGAGTTGGTTCTTATATAAAAAGCATCATCTTTCATCATCATCCTTCATCAGCATCACCTGTGTTGTGTATCTCTTCACTGCACAATCGGGTTAAGTTAGATCGTGTGTATATCTTTTCAGAGCACAACTGAAAAATTTCGTATATTCAATGCATTTCGTTGTTTTATACAATACAAGGAAGCAGTGCATAGTTTATATGTAGTTCTTGTATTCATTGCTTTGCAACAGAACCAACGCGATCACATGAGAATGCGTATCTATAGTATGCGTGTGTAATCTCGTAGAATATATACGCCAAAATTAGTTTTGGCGTGTATATGATACGCAGTTTTTCGCGTGCATATGATACGCACTTTATGGCGTGTATATGACACGCTCTTGGGTAAGACGGGGTGGTTCGTGCGTATAACACCCCATAGAGTGCGTATCATATGCACGCGAAAAACTCATTTTGGCGTATACATTCCACGACATTGCACACTCGTATTATTGACATACGCATTTTCGTGTGATCGGGCTTGCACAGAACGTATATGTTACCTCTTTAGTTCTTGTATGTAATGCAGTGCTGTGTGTTAGTTACATTCAGTCCTGTTCAACTCTTGGATAATGAGCTCCTTAAAGTTTTTCACCTTGGGAGAATGCATATCCTCATTGTCATGTTGAAAAATGCCCAATAATGCATATTAGACCTACTGAACATTTTTCTGCCAAAATAGTGCTCGATCTTAAACTTTCTGTACAAAGTCATTGACTCCGTCTGATGTTAGATCAGCTAGAGAGTAGTTTATATTTGACCGACCGAACATATCTTTTGCCAAAGAGTATTTGATATTGATATTTGTATATGTATATGTATTCATTGACGCTTTCTGATGAAAAATGAGCCCATACAGTAGTCCACATTTAATCTAATAAACATATTTCTGGCTCAAGACCACTTCATCTTGTACGTTCTATAAATACATATAGTCCATCTTATATGTACTCACTGACTCCTTGTAATGTTACTTCAGCTATATACAGAAGGCCATATTTGACCAAAAGAATATATTTCTGGCAAATTAGTCCTCGATTATGATTTTTTTATACATTCTCATTGCCTTTATTTTATGTTGCATCAGCCAGAGAATAGTCAGACTCATTGATTCCTTATCATTTTATAATTTAGTCACCGATCATGAAATTTCTATATATACATAATCGTTGTCTACATCTGATGTTATCTCAGCCAGACAATAGTCCATGTTTGACCTACTGAATATATTTCTAGCCAAAGAGTATTCGATATTGAACTTTCTATTCACACTGATTGACTCCTGATTTTATGTCAGCTATCCAGAAGTCCATATTTGACTTACTTCATTTTTTTTCTGTCCCAAGGGTCCTCGATCATGAACTTTCTATACATACTCATTGCCTCACTCTGATGTTACTTGAGCCATACAGTGTTGCATATTTGACCTAATGGACATATTTCTGGCCAAAGAGTATTCGATATTGAACTTTTATGCATACTCGTTGAAGTCTTCTGATGTCACATAAGCCATATAAAAGTCCATATTTGAATTACTGAACATATTTCTGACTCAAGAGTCCTTAAATATGAACTTTCTATTCAGACTCATTGAATCCTTCTGATTTTATTTCAGCCATACAGATGTCCATATTTGACCTACTGAACATATTTCTGGCCAAAGAGTATTCAATCTTGAACTTTCCATACATTACTATTGACTCCTTCTGATGTTAGTTCACCCATACAAAAGTCCATATAAGACCCTCTGAACCTATTTCTGGTAAATTAGACCTCGATCATGAACGCTCTATACTTATTCACTGAGTACATCTGATGTTAGATCAGCCAGACAGAAGTCCACATTTGACCGACTCGTACACTTCTGGCAAAAGAGCATTTGATAATGAATTCATTTATATTTACTCATCGATGCCATATGATGTCACTTCAGCCATACAGTAGTACATGTTTGACCTAATGAACATATTTCTGGTAAATTAGTCCTCGATCATGAACATTCTATACTTCCAATAGAATGTTCTATACTTCCAATTGATCTCAGACTTTCTATACATTACTGTTGACTCCTTCTGATGGTACTTCATCCATACAGAAGTCCATATTACACCCTCTGAACTTATTTCTGGTAAATTAGTCTTCGATCATGAACGTTCTATACTTCCTCAATGACAACATCTGATGTGAGATCAGCCAGACAGTAGTCCATATTCGACCAACTGAACATACTTCTTGCAAAAGACTTTTCGATATTAATTTTTTGATATATACTCATTGAAGCCTTCTGATGCCACATCAGCCATATAGAAGTCTATATTTGGACAACTGAACATATTTCTGACCCAGGAGTCCTCCAATTTGAACTTTCTATTCAGACTCATTACCTCCTTTTTTGTTTTTATTTCAGCCATACAGAAGTCAATATCTGATCTGCTTATTTTTCTTTCTGTCCCAACATTCCTCGATCATGAACTTTCTATACATACTCATTGCCTCACTATGATGTTACTTCAGACATACAGTATTGCAAACTTGACCTAAGGGACATATTTCTGGCCAAAATGTATTCAATCTTGAACTTCTCATACATTACTATTGACTCCTTCTGATGTTAGTTCACCCATACAAAAGTCCATATAAGACCCTCTGAACCTATATCTGGTAAATTAGACCTCGATCATGAACGCTCTATATTTATTCACTGAGTACGTCTGATGTTAGATCAGCCAGACAGAAGTACATATTTGACCGACTCGTACACTTCTGGCAAAAGAGCATTAAATATTGAATTCATTATATTCACTCATCGGTGCCATATGATGTCACTTCAGCCATACAGTAGTCCACGTTTGACCTAATGAACATATTTCTGGCCCACGAGCAATTGATCTCAGACTTTCTATACATTACTGTTGACTCCTTCTGATGCTACTTCATCCATACAGAAGTCCATATTAGACCCTCTGAACATATTTCTGGTAAATTAGTCCTCGATCATGAACGTTCTATACTTTCTCAGTGACAACATCTGATGTGAGATCAGCCAGACAGTAGTCCATATTCGACCAACTGAACATACTTCTTGCAAAAGACTATTCGATATTAATTTTTTGATATATACTCATTGATGCCTACTGATATCACATCAGCCATACAGTAGTCCACGTTTGTTCTAATGAACATATTTCTAGCCTAAGAGCAATTGATCTCTGACATCTTATATGTACTCATTGACTCCTTGTAATGTTACTTCAGCTATAAAGAAGGCCATATTTGACCAAAAGAATGTATTTCTGGCAAATTAGTCCTCGATTATGAATTTTTTATACATTCTCATTGCCTTTATTTTATATTGCATCAGCCAGAGAATAGTGCATATATGACATAATTAACAAATTCTTGGCCAAAGAGTATTCGATTTTGAACTTTTTATACGTACTCATTGAAGCATTCTGATGTCACGTCAGCCATATAGAAGTCCATATTTGACCTACTGAACATATTTCTGAGCCGAGTCCTCAAATATGAACTTTCTATTCAGACTCATTGACTCCTTTTTTTATTTTATTTCAGCCATACAGAAGTCCATATCAGACCTACTGAACATTTTACTGCCAAAATAGTGCTCGATCATGAACTTTCTATACAAACTCATTGACTCCATGTGATTTTGGATCACCCAGAGAGTCGTTTATATTTGACCGTCTGAACATATCTTTTGCCAAAGAGTATTCGTTATCGACATTTTTATATGTGATCATTGACGCTTTCTGATGTCACATGAGCCATACAGTAGTCCATATTTGACCTAATAAACATATTTCTGGCCCAAGAGCACTTGATCTTGGTCGTTCTATAAATAAATATTGACTCCTTCTAAAGTTACTTCAGCCATACAGAAGTCCATATTAGACCTACTGAACGTATTTCTGGCAATTTAGTCATCGATCATGAAATTTCTATATATACATAATCGTTGTCTACGTCTGATGTTATCTCAGCCAGACAATAGTCCATGTTTGACCTACTGAATATATTTCTAGCCAAAGAGTATTCGATATTGAACTTTCTATTCACACTGATTGACTCCTGATTTTATGTCAGCTATCCAGAAGTCCATATTTGACCTACTTCATTTTTTTTCTGTCCCAAGGGTCCTCGATCATGAACTTTCTATACATACTTATTGCCTCACTCTGATGTTACTTGAGCCATACAGTGTTGAATATTTGACCTAATGGACATATTTCTGGCCAAAGAGTGTTTTATATTGAACTTTTATACATACTCATTGAAGTCTTCTGATGTCACATAAGCCATATAAAAGTCCATATTTGAATTACTGAACATATTTCTGACCCGAGTCCTCAAATATGAACTTTATTTACAGACTCATTGACTCCATCTGATGTTAAATTAGACATACAGTGGTCTATATTTGACCTACTGAACATATTTCTGACCCAAGAGTCCTCAAATATGAACTTTCTATTCTGTCTCTTTGACTCCTTCTGAGTTTATTTCATCCATACACAAGTCCATATTTGACCTACTGAACATATTTCTGACCCAGGAGTCCTCAATCATGAACTTTCTATTCAGACTCATTGACTGCTTTTTTTAAATTATTTTCTTTCAGCCATACAGAAGTCCATAACTGATCTACTTATTTTTATCTGCCCCAACGTTCCTCGATCATGAACTTTCTATACTCTTTGCCTTACTATGATGTTACTTCAGCCATACAGGATTGCATATTTGACCTAAGGGACATATTTCTGGCGAAAGAGTACTCGATCTTGAACTTTTCAGACATTACTGTTGACTACTTCTGATGTTACTTCATCCACAACAGAAGTCCATATTAGACCCTCTGTCACTCAATGACAACATCTGATGTTAGATCAGCCAGACAGTAGTCCATATTTGTCCACCGTAACATACTTCCTACAAAAGAGCATTCGATATTAATTTTTTTTTTAAATACTCGTTGATGAAAAGTCTATATTTGGACAACTGAACATATTTCTGACCCAAGAGTCCTCCAATTTGAACTTTCTATTCAGACTCATTGAATCCTTCTGATTTTATTTCAGCCATACAGATGTCCATATTTGACCTACTGAACATATTTCTGACTCAAGAGTCCTCAATCATGAACTTTCTATTCAGACTCATTACCTCCTTTTTTGATTTTCTTTCAGCCATACAGAAGTCCATATCTGATCTGCTTATTTTTTTTCTGTCCCAATATTCCTCGATCATGAACTTTCCATACATACTCATTGCCTCACTATGATGTTACTTCAGACATACAGTATTGCAAACTTGACCTAAGGGACATATTTCTGGCCAAAGAGTATTCAATCTTGAACTTTTCATACATTACTATTGACTCCTTCTGATGTTAGTTGACCCATACAAAAGTCCATATAAGACCCTCTGAACCTATTTCTGGTAGATTAGACCTCGATCATGAACGCTCTATACTTATAGCAAAAGAGCATTAAATATTGAATTCATTATATTTACTCATCGATGCCATATGATGTCACTTCAGCCATACAGTAGTACATGTTTGACCTAATGAACATATTTCTGGCCCACGAGCAATTGATCTCAGACTTTCTATACATTACTGTTGACTCCTTCTGATGCTACTTCATCCATACAGAAGTCCATATTAGACCCTCTGAACATATTTCTGGTAAACTAGTCCTCGATCATGAACGTTCTATACTTCCTCAATGACAACATCTGATGTAAGATCAGCCAGACAGTAGTCCATATTCGACCAACTGAACATACTTCTTGCAAAAGACTTTTCGATATTAATTTTTTGATATATACTCACTGATGCCTACTGATGTCACATCAGCCATACAGTAGTCCACGTTTGTCCTAATGAACATATTTCTAGCCTAAGAGCAATTGATCTCTGACATCTTATATGTACTCATTGACTCCTTGTAATATTACTTCAGCTATACAGAAGGCCATATTTGACCAAAAGAATATATTTCTGGCAAATTAGTCCTCGATTATGAATTTTTAATACATTCTCATTGCCTTGATTTTATGTTGCATCAGCCAGAGAATAGTGCATATATGACATAATTAGCAAATTCTTGGCCAAAGAGTATTCGATTTTGAACTTTTTATATGTACTCATTGAAGCATTCTGATGTCACGTCAGCCATATAGAAGTCCATATTTGACCTAATGAACATATTTCTGACCCAAGAGTCCTCAAATATGAACTTTCTGTTCAGACTCATTGATTCCTTATGATTTTATATCAGCCACACAGAAGTCCATATTTGACCTACTGAACAAATTTCTGAGCCGAGTCCTCAAATATGAACTTTCTATTCAGACTCATTGACTCCTTTTTATATTTTATTTCAGCCATACAGAAGTCCATATCAGACCTACTGAACATTTTACTGCCAAAATAGTGCTCGATCATGAACTTTCTATACAAACTCATTGACTCCATGTGATTTTGGATCAGCCAGAGAGTCGTTTATATTTGACCGACCGAACATATCTTTTGCCAAAGAGTATTCGATATCGACATTTTTATATGTAATCATTGACGCTTTCTGATGTCACATGAGCCATACAGTAGTCCATATTTGACCTAATAAACATATTTCTGGCCCAAGAGCACTTGATCTTGGACGTTCTATAAATACATATTGACTCCTTCTAAAGTTACTTCAGCCATACAGAAGTCCATATTAGACCTACTGAATGTATTTCTGGCAATTTAGTCATCGATCATGAAATTTCTATATATACATAATCGTTGTCTACATCTCATGTTATCTCAGCCAGACAATAGCCCATGTTTGACCTACTGAATATATTTCTAGCCAAAGAGTATTCGATATTGAACTTTCTATTCACACTGATTGACTCCTGATTTTATGTCAGCTATCCAGAAGTCCATATTTGACTTACTTCATTTTTTTTCTGTCCCAAGGGTCCTTGATCATGAACTTTCTATACATACTCATTGCCTCACTCTGATGTTACTTGAGCCATACAGTGTTGCATATTTGACCTAATGGACATATTTCTGGCCAAAGAGTATTCGATATTGAACTTTTATGCATACTCGTTGAAGTCTTCTGATGTCACATAAGCCATATAAAAGTCCATATTTGAATTACTGAACATATTTCTGACCCAAGAGTCCTCAAATATGAACTTTCTATTCAGACTCATTGACTCCTTCTGATTTTATTTCAGCCATACAGATGTCTATATTTGACCTACTGAACATATTTCTGGCCAAAGAGTATTCAATCTTGAACTTTTCATACATTACTATTGACTCCTTCTGATGTTAGTTCACCCATACAAAAGTCCATATAAGACCCTATGAACCTATTTCTGGTAAATTAGACCTCGATCATGAACGCTCTATACTTATTCACTGAGTACATCTGATGTTAGATCAGCCAGACAGAAGTCCACATTTGACCGACTCGTACACTTCTGGCAAAAGAGCATTTGATAATGAATTCATTTCTATTTACTCATCGATACCATGTGATGTCACTTCAGCCATACAGTAGTACATGTTTGACCTAATGAACATATTTCTGTTAAATTAGTCCTCGATCATGAACATTCTATACTTCCAATAGAACGTTCTATACTTCCAATTGATCTCAGACTTTCTATACATTACTGTTGACTCCTTCTGATGGTACTTCATCCATACAGAAGTCCATATTAGACCCTCTGAACATATTACTGGTAAATTAGTCCTCGATCATGAACGTTCTATACTTCCTCAATGACAACATCTGATGTGAGATCAGCCAGACAGTAGTCCATATTCGACCAACTGAACATACTTCTTGCAAAAGACTATTCGATATTAATTTTTTGATATATACTCATTGATACCTACTGATGTCACATCAGCCATACAGTAGTCCACGTTTGTACTAATGAACATATTTCTAGCCTAAGAGCAATTGATCTCTGACATCTTATATGTACTCATTGACTCCTTGTAATGTTACTTCAGCTATATACAGAAGGCCATATTTGACCAAAAGAATATATTTCTGGCAAATTAGTCCTCGATTATGAATTTTTTATACATTCTCATTGCCTTTATTTTATGTTGCATCAGCCAGAGAATAGTGCATATATGACATAATTAACAAATTCTTGGCCAAAGAGTATTGGGTTTTGAACTTTTTATACGTACTCATTGAAGCATTCTGATGTCACGTCAGCCATATAGAAGTCCATATTTGACCTACTGAACATATTTCTGACCCAAGAGTCCTCAAATATGAACTTTCTGTTCAGACTCATTGATTCCTTATGATTTTATATCAGCCACACAGAAGTCCATATTTGACCTACTGAACAAATTTCTGAGCCGAGTCCTCAAATATGAACTTTCTATTCAGACTCATTGACTCCTTTTTTTATTTTATTTCAGCCATACAGAAGTCCATATCAGACCTACTGAACATTTTACTGCCAAAATAGTGCTCGATCATGAACTTTCTATACAAACTCATTGACTCCATGTGATTTTGGATCAGCCAGAGAGTCGTTTATATTTGAATGACTGAACATATCTTTTGCCAAAGAGTATTCGATATCAACATTTTTATATGTAATCATTGACGCTTTCTGATGTCACATGAGCCATACAGTAGTCCATATTTGACCTAATAAACATATTTCTGGCCCAAGAGCACTTGATCTTGGACGTTCTATAAATACATATTGACTCCTTCTAAAGTTACTTCAGCCATACAGAAGTCCATATTAGACCTACTGAACGTATTTCTGGCAATTTAGTCATCGATCATGAAATTTCTATATATACATAATCGTTGTCTACATCTGATGTTATCTCAGCCAGACAATAGTCCATGTTTGACCTACTGAATATATTTCTAGCCAAAGAGTGTTCGATATTGAACTTTCTATTCACACTGATTGACTCCTGATTTTATGTCAGCTATCCAGAAGTCCATATTTGACCTACTTCATTTTTTTTCTGTCCCAAGGGTCCTCGATCATGAACTTTCTATACATACTCATTGCCTCACTCTGATGTTACTTGAGCCATACAGTGTTGCATATTTGACCTAATGGACATATTTCTGGCCAAAGAGTATTCGATATTGAACTTTTATGCATACTCGTTGAAGTCTTCTGATGTCACATAAGCCATATAAAAGTCCATATTTGAATTACTGAACATATTTCTGACCCAAGAGTCCTCAAATATGAACTTTCTATTCAGACTCATTGACTCCTTCTGATTTTATTTCAGCCATACAGATGTCCATATTTGACCTACTGAACATATTTCTGGCCAAAGAGTATTCAATCTTGAACTTTTCATACATTACTATTGACTCCTTCTGATGTTAGTTCACCCATACAAAAGTCCATATAAGATCCTCTGAACCTATTTCTGGTAAATTAGACATCGATCATGAACGCTCTATACTTATTCACTGAGTACATCTGATGTTAGATCAGCCAGACAGAAGTCTACATTTGACCAACTCGTACACTTCTGGCAAAAAAGCATTTGATAATGAATTCATTTATATTTACTCATCGATGCCATGTGATGTCACTTCAGCCATACAGTAGTACATGTTTGACCTAATGAACATATTTCTGTTAAATTAGTCCTCGATCATGAACATTCTATACTTCCAATAGAACGTTCTATACTTCCAATTGATCTCAGACTTTCTATACATTACTGTCGACTCCTTCTGATGGTACTTCATCCATACAGAAGTCCATATTAGTCCATCAATGACATGCTCAATAAATTTCTGGCCAAAGTGCATTCGATTTTGAACTTTTTATATGTACTCATTGAAGCCTTCTGATGCCACATCAGCCATATAGAAGTCCGTATTTGGACAACTGAACATATTTCTGACCCAAGAGTCCTCCAATTTGAACTTTCTATTCAGACTCATTGACTCCTTCTGATTTTATTTCAGCCATACAGATGTCCATATTTGACCTACTGAACATATTTCTGACCCAAGTGTCCTCAATCATGAACTTTCCCATTCAGACTCATTACCTCCTATTTTGATTTTATTTCAGCCATACAGAAAACATATTTCTGGTAAATTAGTCCTCGATCATGAACGTTCTATACTTCCTCAATGACAACATCTGATGTGAGATCAGCCAGACAGTAGTCCATATTCGACCAACTGAACATACTTCTTGCAAAAGACTTTTCGATATTAATTTTTTGATATATACTCATTGATGCCTACTGATGTCACATCAGCCATACAGTAGTCCACGTTTGTACTAATGAACATATTTCTAGCCTAAGAGCAATTGATCTCTGACATCTTATATGTACTCATTGACTCCTTATAATGTTACTTCAGCTATATACAGAAGGCCATATTTGACCAAAAGAATATATTTCTGGCAAATTAGTCCTCGATTATGAATTTTTTATACATTCTCATTGCCTTTATTTTATGTTGCATCAGCCAGAGAATAGTGCATATATGACATAATTAGCAAATTCTTGGCCAAAGAGTATTCGATTTTGAACTTTTTATATGTAATCATTGACGCTTTCTGATGTCACATGAGCCATACAGTAGTCCATATTTGACCTAATAAACATATTTCTAGCCCAAGAGCACTTGATCTTGGACGTTCTATAAATACATATTGACTCCTTCTAAAGTTACTTCAGCCATACAGAAGTCCATATTAGACCTACTGAACGTATTTCTGGCAATTTAGTCATCGATCATGAAATTTCTATATATACATAATTGTTGTCTACATCTGATGTTATCTCAGCCAGACAATAGTCCATGTTTGACCTACTGAATATATTTCTAGCCAAAGAGTATTCGATATTGAACTTTTTATTCACACTGATTGACTCCTGATTTTATGTCAGCTATCCAGAAGTCCATATTTGACCTACTTCATTTTTTTTCTGTCCCAAGGGTCCTCGATCATGAACTTTCTATACATACTCATTGCCTCATTCTGATGTTACTTGAGCCATACAGTGTTGCATATTTGACCTAATGGACATATTTCTGGCCAAAGAGTATTCGATATTGAACTTTTATGCATACTCATTGAAGTCTTCTGATGTCACATAAGCCATATAAAAGTCCATATTTGAATTACTGAATATATTTCTGACCCAAGAGTCCTCAAATATTAACTTTATGTACAGACTCATTGACTCCATCTGATGTTAAATTAGACAGACAGTGGTCCATATTTGACCTACTGAACATATTTCTGACCCAAGAGTCCTCAAATATGAACTTTCTATTCAGTCTCTTTGACTCCTTCTGATTTTATTTCAGCCATACAGAAGTCCATATTTGACCTACTGAACATATTTCTGACCCAGGAGTCCTCAATCATGAACCTTCTATTCAGACTCATTGACTCCTTTTTTTAAATTATTTTCTTTCAGCCATACAGAAGTCCATAAATGATCTACTTATTTTTATCTGTCCCAACATTCCTCGATCTTGAACTTTCTATACTCTTTGCCCTACTATGATGTTACTTCAGCCATACAGTATTGCATATTTGACCTAAGGGACATATTTCTGGCCAAAGAGTACTCGATCTTGAACTTTTCAGACATTACTGTTGACTACTTCTGATGTTACTTCATCCACAACAGAAGTCCATATTAGACCCTCTGTCACTCAATGACAACATCTGATGTTAGATCAGCCAGACAGTAGTCCATATTTGTCCACCTTAACATACTTCCTTCAAAAGAGCATTCGATATTCATTTTTTTTTAAATACTCGTTGATGCCTACTGATGTCACATCAGCCATACACTTGTCCCCGTTTGTCCTAATGAACATATTTCTAGCCCAAGAGCAATTTATCTCTGACATTTTATATGTACTCATTAACTCCTTGTAATGTTACTTCAGCTACACAGAAGTCGATATTAGATCAAAAGACTATATTTCTGGCAAATTAGTCCTCGATTATGAATGTTTTAAACATTCTCATTGCCTTAACTTTATGTTACATCAGCCAGACAATAGTCCATCAATGACATGCTCAATAAATTTCTGGCCAAAGTGCATTCGATTTTGAACTTTTTATATGTACTCATTGAAGCCTTCTGATGCCACATCAGCCATATAGAAGTCCGTATTTGGACAACTGAACATATTTCTGACCCAAGAGTCCTCCAATTTGAACTTTCTATTCAGACTCATTGACTCCTTCTGATTTTATTTCAGCCATACAGATGTCCATATTTGACCTACTGAACATATTTCTGACCCAAGTGTCCTCAATCATGAACTTTCCCATTCAGACTCATTACCTCCTATTTTGATTTTATTTCAGCCATACAGAAGTCCATATCTGATCTGCTTATTTTTTTTCTGTCCCAACATTCCTCGATCATGAACTTTCTATACATACTCATTGCCTCACTATGATGTTACTTCAGACATACAGTATTGCATACTTGACCTAAAGGACATATTTCTGGCCAAAGAGTATTCAATCTTGAACTTTTCATACATTACTATTGACTCCTTCTGATGTTAGTTGACCCATACTAAGTCCCTCTGAACCTATTTCTGGTAAATTAGACCTCGATCATGAACGCTCTATACTTATTCACTGAGTACGTCTGATGTTAGATCAGCCAGACAGAAGTCCATATTTGACCGACTCGTACACTTCTGGCAAAAGAGCATTTGATATTGAATTCATTATATTTACTCATCGATGCCATATGATGTCACTTCAGCCATACAGTAGTACATGTTTGACCTAATGAACACATTTCTGGCCCACGAGCAATTGATCTCAGACTTTCTATACATTACTGTTGACTCCTTCTGATGGTACTTCATCCATACAGAAGTCCATATTAGACCCTCTGAACATATTTCTGGTCAATTAGTCCTCCTTTTGTATACAATGCAAGGAAAATAGTGCATACAACGTACAACAGAATAAGTTATCATAAGTGCATTTGAATGCAATGCAATGCAACGGATTAAGTTAGTTCTGGTATACAATGCAACAGAACCCGTGTTGTGTTGTCTGTTCATTGCACAAGAGAATGAGTTAGATTTTGTGTGCGATGCAAGGAAATAGTGCTTACCTATCGGTCTTGTATTCATGGCAATGTAACCACGCTTTTTATCTCTTCAATTAGTTTATTCATTGCAACACCACAGATGTTATGCGTTATTGCTTCGGTGCATGAAGGAATAAATTAGTTCTTGTATACAATGCAAGAGCACAGGCCATAACGTACATGATATTTCTTGAATGCATTGCAATGCAAGAGCACAGGCCATAACGTACATGAGATTTCTTGAATGCATTGCAATGCAACAGCACATATGTGTTAAAGCTTTAATGCACAACAGAATAAGTCTTTTCAATACACACGAAATGAGTTGGTTCTTATATAAAAAGCATCATCCTTCATCATGATCACCTGTGCTGTGTATCTCTTCACTGCACAATCGGGTTAAGTTAGATCGTGTGTATGTTATCTTTTCAGTGCACAACTGAATAATTTCGTACATTCAATGCATTTCGTTGTTTTGTACAATAGAAGGAAACAGTGCATAGTTTACATGTAGTTCTTGTATTCATTGCTTTGCAACAGAACCAACGCGATCATATGAGAATGCGTATCAGTAGTACGCGTGTGTAATCTCGTAGAATATATACGCCAAAATGAGTTTTGGCGTGTATATGATACGCAGTTTTTCGCGTGCATATGATACGCACTTTATGGCGTGTATATGACACGCTCTTGGGTAGGATGGGGTGGTTCGTGCGTATAATACGCCATAGAGTGCGTATCATATGCACGCGAAAAACTGCGTATCATATGCACGCCAAAACTCATGTTGGCGTATACATTCCACGACATTGCACACTCGTATTATTGATAGGCATTTTCGTGTGATCGGGCTTGCACAGAACATATATGTTTTACCTCTTTAAAGCACAACGAAATTAATTATTTTAGGTCAGTTTAGTTCTTGTATGTAATGCAGTGCTGTGTGTTAGTTACATTCAGTCCTGTTTATCTCCTAGATAATGAGCTCCTTAAATGCCCTGATCTTTAATGGGGCGTGTTGCTCAATTCTTCTCTACAGAAACCCCCACAGCTGTAAGACTGAGCGCAATTACTTGTCGACAGAAGGTTTTTCACCTTGGGAGAATGCATATCCTCAATTGCCATGTTGAAAAAATGCTCAACAATGCATATTAGACCTACTGAACATCTTTTATGTTTTTAAGTTAGATCGTGTATGATATGTTATGCACATATGTTATCTCTTCAATGCACAAACGAAATTATTTAGTTATTGTATGTATTACAATGCAACAGAACATACGTGTTATCGTTTCTATTCATAACGGGATAAGTTAGTTCTTTTTTTATAATGCATTGTATCAGCACCTGTGTTGTGTAACACTGCACGTGGGGTTAAGTCATATGTTTGTTATTTCTTCGGTGCATAAAAAATGATTAATTGCTTTTACATTCATTGCAATTCGGAGTTCTTTTAAAACAAATACAAGGAAAGTGTGCATGAGCTTACCTGCAATGCAACAGAAAAATGTTTACCTCTTTAATTGCACAACGAAATATGTTATGTCATTTTAGTTCGTTTTGTGTATATCTTCACTGCACATCGGAATAAGTTATATCGTGAAGATATGTATGTTTCTCTTCAGTGCAGAATGATTTATTTTTTTATATCGCATTTCATTCTTTTAAACAATACAAGGAAACTGTGCATAAGCTACCTTGCAGTGCAACAGGAAATATGTTAACTCTTTAACGCACATCGAAATATGTTATGTCATTTTAGTTCATGTAATGCAGTGCAGCACCCTTGTTATGTGTTATTTGTTCACTGCACAATGGAAAAAAGTTATCTTTCTTTGTATTCAGTGCAAGGAAATAGTGAATACTATGCAAAACTGATTATGTTAGTCAACATATTTGAATGCAATCCAATGCAACAGCGTATATGCGTTATATCTTTACCACACAACGGATTAAGTTAGAGCTAGTAAACAAGTTAGAGCTTGTAATTCTAATGCACCAGCAACTGTGTTTTGTATCTCTTCACTGCTCATCGGCTTAAGTTAGATCGTGTAGATATGTATTATCTCTTCAATACACAACTGAAATGGGTTATTATTATTTATATGTTACATCTTTATTGCAACAAGTTAGACCTTTTATGAAATGCAACAGCACTATGTTATCTCTTCAATGCACAGACGAAATGAGTTAGTTATTGAATCAATTTCAGTGCAACAGCATGTATAGTTTCTTTTCATGTATAACGGAAATTAGATCTATTATACAATGCAATAAAACAACACACATGTTGTGTATGTCTTTGTATCTCTTCACTGCACAATGGGTTTAAGTGTATGTGATGCAATGCGTGAATGTGCATATATGTGATGCAATTCACATATTGTACGTCACTTTACAAGAAAGTTCTTACATGCATTGCAACGGAACAGCATCCATGTTATGTGTATGGTTTTCATTGCATAACGGAATAGGTAGTAGATCTTGTGTATACAATGCTTCAAAAACATACAATGTACGTTTGCAATGCTACATAACATTGCAGTGTAATGCAACAGAACAAATGAAATAGTTATTGTTTTATTGCAATGCAACAGCACGTTATTTTTTTTCTCTATGCGATGCAGTTCAACAGCACCTGTGTAATATGTTAAATGAACATTGCGCACAATGCATTGTATACAATGCAATGAAACAGTGCATACCTTTTGTGTTTTTGCACATCGGGTTAAGTTAGATATGTATCTCTTCAAGTGCATAAAGAATGATTCATTTCTTACATTCATTGCATTTGGTGTTCTTTTAAACAATACAAGGAAACAGTGCGCTTACCTGCAAATGTGACAGAAAAAATGTTATCTCTTTTCATGCACAACGAAATATGTTATGTCATTTTAGTTCTTGTATGTTAAATGCAGTGCAACAGCACCCGTGTTATGTGTTCTGTTCAATGCACAAAGGAAAAAGTTATTTTTCTTTGTATAACAATGCAAGGAAATAGTGCATTCAATGCAAAACAGAATAAGTTATGTGAGTTAACATACTGAATGCAACGCAATGCAACAGCGTATCTGAGTTATATCTTGCAACGCACCAGCGCCTGTGTATGATCTTTGTGTTATTCACTGCATTTCGGATTTAGATCGTGTAGATATGTATGTTTCCTCTTCAGTGCAGAATGATTCATTTCTTATTCAATGCATTTCGTTGTTCTTTTAAACAATACAAGGAAACAGTGCATAAGCTTACATGCAGTGCAACAGAACATATGTGTTACCTCTTCAGTGCACAACGAAATATGTTGTCATTTTAGTTCTTTATGTAATGCAGCGCAAAAGCACCCGTGTTATGTGTTATCTGTTCATTGCACAACGGAATGTTATTTTTTGTATACAATGCAAGGAAAATAGTGCATACAACGTACAACAGAATAAGTTATCATAAGATAGTTAATATGTTTATTGAATGCAATGCAATGCAACAGCATATATGCGATATGTGTACCACATAACGGATTAAATTAGTTCTGGTATACAATGCAACAGAACCCGTGTTGTGTTATCTGTTCATTGCACCACAGAATAAGTTAGATTTTGTATGCGGTGCAAGGAAATAGTGCTTACCTAACGGTCTTGTATTCATGGCAATGTAACCACGCTTTTTATCTCTTTAGTGCGTAACGAACGAGTTCATTCATTGCAACACCGCCATGTATTTGTTGTCTCTTCATTGCCTAAGGAATAAGTTAGTTCTTGCAAACGTCGCAAGGAAACTGTGCATAACTTATAGTTCTTGTATGCATTGCAATGCAACAGCCCTTGTTATATTACATTCTTCTTTGCACAACGTAATAAGTTAATTATTGTATGTAATACAACAGTATTTATTGCAATACAACAGCATAATATGATTTGTTTTCTTTTCAATGCACAAGTTAGTTCTTGCAATGCAGTGCAGCAAGCGCCTGTCATGTTTTATCTCTTCAACTTATAACGGATACAATTCTTGTATACATTTCATGAAACAGTTTGTTGTTGTGTTTTTTGCAATGCAACAAGCATATATGATTTGTGTTTTCTCTTTAATGCATAAAGGAAAGAGTTATCATTACCATCACCTGTGTTGTGTATCTCTTCACTGCACATCGGGTTAAGTTAGATCGTATCTCTTCAGTGCACAAATGAATCATTTCTTACAGTCATTGCATTTCGTTGTTCTTTTATACAATAAAAGGAAACAATGCAAAAATCAACGGATGAGTTAGTTCATTCATTGCAACAACAAAAATGTTGTGTATCGGCACATATGTGTTCCGTTTTGGTTGTTTGAAAACAGTGCATAACAGTGCCTGTTATCTCTTCAATGAACAACGGATGAGTTAGTTACTTTATTCATTGCAACACCACATATGTTATGCGTCATTGCTTCGGTGCATGAAAGAATAAATTAGTTCTTGTATACAATGCAAGAGCACAGGCCATAACGTACATGATATTTCTTGAATGCATTGCAATGCAAGAGCACAGGCCATAACGTACATGATATTTCTTGAATGCATTGCAATGCAACAGCATATAATGTGTTAAAGCTTTAATGGACAACAGAATAAGTCTTTTCAATACACACGAAATGAGTTGGTTCTTATATAAAAAGCATCATCCTTCATCATGATCACCTGTGCTGTGTATCTCTTCACTGCACAACCGGGTTAAGTTAGATCGTGTGTATGTTATCTTTTCAGTGCACAACTGAATAATTTCGTACATTCAATGCATTTCGTTGTTTTATACAATAGAAGGAAACAGTGCATGGTTTATATGTAGTTCTTGTATTCATTGCTTTGCAACAGAACCAATGCGATCATTTGAGAATGCGTATCAGTAGTACGCGTGTGTAATCTCGTAGAATATATACGCCAAAATGAGTTTTGGCGTGTATATGATACGCAGTTTTTCGCGTGCATATGATACGCACTTTATGGCGTGTATATGACACGCTCTTGGGTAGGATGGGGTGGTTCGTGCGTATGATACGCCATAGAGTGCGTATCATATGCACGCGAAAAACTGCGTATCATATGCACGCGAAAAACTCATTTTGGCGTATACATTCCACGATATTGCACACTCGTATTATTGATAGGAATTTTCGTGTGATCGGGCTTGCACAGAACGTATATGTTACCTCTTTAAAGCACAACGAAATTAGTTATTTTAGGTCAGTTTAGTTCTTGTATGTAATGCAGTGCTGTGTGTTAGTTACATTCAGTCCTGTTTAACTCCTAGATAATGAGCTCCTTAAATGCCCTGATCTTTAACGGGGCGTGTTGCTCAATTATTTTCTACAGAATCCTCCACAGCTGTAAGACTGAGCGCGATTACATGTCGACAGAAGGTTTTTCACCTTGGGAGAATGCATATCCTCAATTGTCATGTTGAAAAAATGCCCAACAATGCATATTAGACCTACTGAACATTTTTCTGACAAACTAGTGCTCGATCTTGAACTTTTGAAATATATCGCATTTCGTTCTTTTAAACAATACAAGGAAACTGTGCATAAGCTACCTTGCAGTGCAACAGGAAATATGTTAACTCTTTAACGCACATCGAAATATGTCATTTTAGTTCATGTAATGCAGTGCAGCACCCTTGTTATGTGTTATTTGTTCATTGCACAATGGAAAAAAGTTATCTTTCTTTGTATTCAGTGCAAGGAAATAGTGAATACAATGCAAAACAGAATAAGTTATGTCAGTCAACATATTTGAATGCAATGCAATGCAACAGCGTATATGCGTTATATCTTTACCACACAACGGATTAAGTTAGAGCTAGTATACAATGTAATGCTAATGCACCAGCAACTGTGTTTTGTATCTCTTCACTGCTCATCGGCTTAAGTTAGATCGTGTAGATATGTATGTATTATCTCTTCAATACACAACTGAAATGGGTTATTATTATTTATATGTTACATCTTTATTGCAACAAGTTAGACCTTATATGAAATGCAACAGCACTATGTTATCTCTTCAATGCACAGACGAAGTGAGTTAGTTATTGAATCAATTTCAGTGCAACAGCATGTATAGTTTCTTTTCATGTATAACGGAAATTAGATCTATTATACAATGCAATAAAACAACACACATGTTGTGTATGTCTTTGTATTTCTTCACTGCACAATGGGTTTAAGTGTATGTGATGCAATGCGTGAATGTGCATATATGTGATGCAATTCACATATTGTACGTCACTTTACAAGAAAGTTCTTACATGCATTGCAACGGAACAGCATCCATGTTATGTGTATGGTTTTCATTGCATAACGGAATAGGTAGTAGATCTTGTGTATACAATGCTTCAAAAACATACAATGTACGTTTGCAATGCTACATAACATTGCAGTGTAATGCAACAGAACAAATGAAATAGTTATTGTTTTATTGCAATGCAACAGCACGTTATTTTTTTTCTCTATGCAATGCAGTTCAACAGCACCTGTGTAATATGTTAAATGAACATTGCGCACAATGCATTGTATACAATGCAATGAAACAGTGCATACCTTTTGTGTTTTTGCACATCGGGTTAAGTTAGATATGTATCTCTTCAAGTGCATAAAGAATGATTCATTTCTTACATTCATTGCATTTGGTGTTCTTTTAAACAATACAAGGAAACAGTGCGCTTACCTGCAAATGTGACAGAAAAAATGTTATCTCTTTTCATGCACAACGAAATATGTTATGTCATTTTAGTTCTTGTATGTTAAATGCAGTGCAACAGCACCCGTGTTATGTGTTCTGTTCAATGCACAAAGGAAAAAGTTATTTTTCTTTGTATAACAATGCAAGGAAATAGTGCATTCAATGCAAAACAGAATAAGTTATGTGAGTTAACACACTGAATGCAACGCAATGCAACAGCGTATCTGCGTTATATCTTGCAACGCACCAGCGCCTGTGTATGATCTTTGTGTTATTCACTGCATATCGGATTTAGATCGTGTAGATATGTATGTTTCCTCTTCAGTGCAGAATGATTCATTTCTTATTCAATGCATTTCGTTGTTCTTTTAAACAATACAAGGAAACAGTGCATAAGCTTACATGCAGTGCAACAGAACATATGTGTTACCTCTTCAGTGCACAACGAAATATGTTGTCATTTTAGTTCTTTATGTAATGCAGCGCAAAAGCACCCGTGTTATGTGTTATCTGTTCATTGCACAACGGAATGTTATTTTTTGTATACAATGCAAGGAAAATAGTGCATACAACGTACAACAGAATAAGTTATCATAAGATAGTTAATATGTTTATTGAATGCAATGCAATGCAACAGCATATATGCGATATGTGTACCACATAACGGATTAAGTTAGTTCTGGTATACAATGCAACAGAACCCGTGTTGTGTTATCTGTTCATTGCACAACAGAATACGTTAGATTTTGTATGCGGTGCAAGGAAACAGTGCTTACCTAACGGTCTTGTATTCATGGCAATGTAACCACGCTTTTTATCTCTTTAGTGCATAACGAACGAGTTCATTCATTGCAACACCGCCATGTATTTGTTGTCTCTTCATTGCCTAAGGAATAAGTTAGTTCTTGCAAACGTTGCAAGGAAACTGTGCATAACTTATAGTTCTTGTATGCATTGCAATGCAACAGCCCTTGTTATATTACATTCTTCTTTGCACAACGTAATAAGTTAATTATTGTATGTAATACAACAGTATTTATTGCAATACAACAGCATAATATGATTTGTTTTCTTTTCAATGCACAAGTTAGTTCTTGCAATGCAGTGCAGCAAGCGCCTGTCATGTTTTATCTCTTCAACTTATAACGGATACAATTCTTGTATACATTTCATGAAACAGTTTGTTGTTGTGTTTTTTGCAATGCAACAAGCATATATGATTTGTGTTTTCTCTTTAATGCATAAAGGAAAGAGTTATCATTACCATCACCTGTGTTGTGTATCTCTTCACTGCACATCGGGTTAAGTTAGATCGTATCTCTTCAGTGCACAAATGAATCATTTCTTACAGTCATTGCATTTCGTTGTTCTTTTATACAATAAAAGGAAACAATGCAAAAATCAACGGATGAGTTAGTTCATTCATTGCAACAACAAAAATGTTGTGTATCGGCACATATGTGTTCCGTTTTGGTTGTTTGAAAACAGTGCATAACAGTGCCTGTTATCTCTTCAATGAACAACGGATGAGTTAGTTACTTTATTCATTGCAACACCACATATGTTATGCGTCATTGCTTCGGTGCATGAAAGAATAAATTAGTTCTTGTATACAATGCAAGAGCACAGGCCATAACGTACATGATATTTCTTGAATGCATTGCAATGCAAGAGCACAGGCCATAACGTACATGATATTTCTTGAATGCATTGCAATGCAACAGCAAATAATGTGTTAAAGCTTTAATGGACAACAGAATAAGTCTTTTCAATACACACGAAATGAGTTGGTTCTTATATAAAAAGCATGATCCTTCATCATGATCACCTGTGCTGTGTATCTCTTCACTGCACAACCGGGTTAAGTTAGATCGTGTGTATGTTATCTTTTCAGTGCACAACTGAATAATTTCGTACATTCAATGCATTTCGTTGTTTTATACAATAGAAGGAAACAGTGCATGGTTTATATGTAGTTCTTGTATTCATTGCTTTGCAACAGAACCAATGCGATCATTTGAGAATGCGTATCAGTAGTACGCGTGTGTAATCTCGTAGAATATATACGCCAAAATGAGTTTTGGCGTGTATATGATACGCAGTTTTTCGCGTGCATATGATACGCACTTTATGGCGTGTATATGACACGCTCTTGGGTAGGATGGGGTGGTTCGTGCGTATGATACGCCATAGAGTGCGTATCATATGCACGCGAAAAACTGCGTATCATATGCACGCGAAAAACTCATTTTGGCGTATACATTCCACGATATTGCACACTCGTATTATTGATAGGAATTTTCGTGTGATCGGGCTTGCACAGAACGTATATGTTACCTCTTTAAAGCACAACGAAATTAGTTATTTTAGGTCAGTTTAGTTCTTGTATGTAATGCAGTGCTGTGTGTTAGTTACATTCAGTCCTGTTTAACTCCTAGATAATGAGCTCCTTAAATGCCCTGATCTTTAACGGGGCGTGTTGCTCAATTATTTTCTACAGAATCCTCCACAGCTGTAAGACTGAGCGCGATTACATGTCGACAGAAGGTTTTTCACCTTGGGAGAATGCATATCCTCAATTGTCATGTTGAAAAAATGCCCAACAATGCATATTAGACCTACTGAACATTTTTCTGACAAACTAGTGCTCGATCTTGAACTTTTGAAATATATCGCATTTCGTTCTTTTAAACAATACAAGGAAACTGTGCATAAGCTACCTTGCAGTGCAACAGGAAATATGTTAACTCTTTAACGCACATCGAAATATGTCATTTTAGTTCATGTAATGCAGTGCAGCACCCTTGTTATGTGTTATTTGTTCATTGCACAATGGAAAAAAGTTATCTTTCTTTGTATTCAGTGCAAGGAAATAGTGAATACAATGCAAAACAGAATAAGTTATGTCAGTCAACATATTTGAATGCAATGCAATGCAACAGCGTATATGCGTTATATCTTTACCACACAACGGATTAAGTTAGAGCTAGTATACAATGTAATGCTAATGCACCAGCAACTGTGTTTTGTATCTCTTCACTGCTCATCGGCTTAAGTTAGATCGTGTAGATATGTATGTATTATCTCTTCAATACACAACTGAAATGGGTTATTATTATTTATATGTTACATCTTTATTGCAACAAGTTAGACCTTATATGAAATGCAACAGCACTATGTTATCTCTTCAATGCACAGACGAAGTGAGTTAGTTATTGAATCAATTTCAGTGCAACAGCATGTATAGTTTCTTTTCATGTATAACGGAAATTAGATCTATTATACAATGCAATAAAACAACACACATGTTGTGTATGTCTTTGTATTTCTTCACTGCACAATGGGTTTAAGTGTATGTGATGCAATGCGTGAATGTGCATATATGTGATGCAATTCACATATTGTACGTCACTTTACAAGAAAGTTCTTACATGCATTGCAACGGAACAGCATCCATGTTATGTGTATGGTTTTCATTGCATAACGGAATAGGTAGTAGATCTTGTGTATACAATGCTTCAAAAACATACAATGTACGTTTGCAATGCTACATAACATTGCAGTGTAATGCAACAGAACAAATGAAATAGTTATTGTTTTATTGCAATGCAACAGCACGTTATTTTTTTTCTCTATGCGATGCAGTTCAACAGCACCTGTGTAATATGTTAAATGAACATTGCGCACAATGCATTGTATACAATGCAATGAAACAGTGCATACCTTTTGTGTTTTTGCACATCGGGTTAAGTTAGATATGTATCTCTTCAAGTGCATAAAGAATGATTCATTTCTTACATTCATTGCATTTGGTGTTCTTTTAAACAATACAAGGAAACAGTGCGCTTACCTGCAAATGTGACAGAAAAAATGTTATCTCTTTTCATGCACAACGAAATATGTTATGTCATTTTAGTTCTTGTATGTTAAATGCAGTGCAACAGCACCCGTGTTATGTGTTCTGTTCAATGCACAAAGGAAAAAGTTATTTTTCTTTGTATAACAATGCAAGGAAATAGTGCATTCAATGCAAAACAGAATAAGTTATGTGAGTTAACATACTGAATGCAACGCAATGCAACAGCGTATCTGCGTTATATCTTGCAACGCACCAGCGCCTGTGTATGATCTTTGTGTTATTCACTGCATATCGGATTTAGATCGTGTAGATATGTATGTTTCCTCTTCAGTGCAGAATGATTCATTTCTTATTCAATGCATTTCGTTGTTCTTTTAAACAATACAAGGAAACAGTGCATAAGCTTACATGCAGTGCAACAGAACATATGTGTTACCTCTTCAGTGCACAACGAAATATGTTGTCATTTTAGTTCTTTATGTAATGCAGCGCAAAAGCACCCGTGTTATGTGTTATCTGTTCATTGCACAACGGAATGTTATTTTTTGTATACAATGCAAGGAAAATAGTGCATACAACGTACAACAGAATAAGTTATCATAAGATAGTTAATATGTTTATTGAATGCAATGCAATGCAACAGCATATATGCGATATGTGTACCACATAACGGATTAAGTTAGTTCTGGTATACAATGCAACAGAACCCGTGTTGTGTTATCTGTTCATTGCACAACAGAATAAGTTAGATTTTGTATGCGGTGCAAGGAAATAGTGCTTACCTAACGGTCTTGTATTCATGGCAATGTAACCACGCTTTTTATCTCTTTAGTGCATAACGAACGAGTTCATTCATTGCAACACCGCCATGTATTTGTTGTCTCTTCATTGCCTAAGGAATAAGTTAGTTCTTGCAAACGTCGCAAGGAAACTGTGCATAACTTATAGTTCTTGTATGCATTGCAATGCAACAGCCCTTGTTATATTACATTCTTCTTTGCACAACGTAATAAGTTAATTATTGTATGTAATACAACAGTATTTATTGCAATACAACAGCATAATATGATTTGTTTTCTTTTCAATGCACAAGTTAGTTCTTGCAATGCAGTGCAGCAAGCGCCTGTCATGTTTTATCTCTTCAACTTATAACGGATACAATTCTTGTATACATTTCATGAAACAGTTTGTTGTTGTGTTTTTTGCAATGCAACAAGCATATATGATTTGTGTTTTCTCTTTAATGCATAAAGGAAAGAGTTATCATTACCATCACCTGTGTTGTGTATCTCTTCACTGCACATCGGGTTAAGTTAGATCGTATCTCTTCAGTGCACAAATGAATCATTTCTTACAGTCATTGCATTTCGTTGTTCTTTTATACAATAAAAGGAAACAATGCAAAAATCAACGGATGAGTTAGTTCATTCATTGCAACAACAAAAATGTTGTGTATCGGCACATATGTGTTCCGTTTTGGTTGTTTGAAAACAGTGCATAACAGTGCCTGTTATCTCTTCAATGAACAACGGATGAGTTAGTTACTTTATTCATTGCAACACCACATATGTTATGCGTCATTGCTTCGGTGCATAAAGGAATAAATTAGTTCTTGTATACAATGCAAGAGCACAGGCCATAACGTACATGATACCACACAACGGATTAAGTTAGAGCTAGTATACAATGTAATGCTAATGCACCAGCAACTGTGTTTTGTATCTCTTCACTGCTCATCGGCTTAAGTTAGATCGTGTAGATATGTATGTATTATCTCTTCAATACACAACTGAAATGGGTTATTATTATTTATATGTTACATCTTTATTGCAACAAGTTAGACCTTATATGAAATGCAACAGCACTATGTTATCTCTTCAATGCACAGACGAAATGAGTTAGTTATTGAATCAATTTCAGTGCAACAGCATGTATAGTTTCTTTTCATGTATAACGGAAATTAGATCTATTATACAATGCAATAAAACAACACACATGTTGTGTATGTCTTTGTATCTCTTCACTGCACAATGGGTTTAAGTGTATGTGATGCAATGCGTGAATGTGCATATATGTGATGCAATTCACATATTGTACGTCACTTTACAAGAAAGTTCTTACATGCATTGCAACGGAACAGCATCCATGTTATGTGTATGGTTTTCATTGCATAACGGAATAGGTAGTAGATCTTGTGTATACAATGCTTCAAAAACATACAATGTACGTTTGCAATGCTACATAACATTGCAGTGTAATGCAACAGAACAAATGAAATAGTTATTGTTTTATTGCAATGCAACAGCACGTTATTTTTTTTCTCTATGCGATGCAGTTCAACAGCACCTGTGTAATATGTTAAATGAACATTGCGCACAATGCATTGTATACAATGCAATGAAACAGTGCATACCTTTTGTGTTTTTGCACATCGGGTTAAGTTAGATATGTATCTCTTCAAGTGCATAAAGAATGATTCATTTCTTACATTCATTGCATTTGGTGTTCTTTTAAACAATACAAGGAAACAGTGCGCTTACCTGCAAATGTGACAGAAAAAATGTTATCTCTTTTCATGCACAACGAAATATGTTATGTCATTTTAGTTCTTGTATGTTAAATGCAGTGCAACAGCACCCGTGTTATGTGTTCTGTTCAATGCACAAAGGAAAAAGTTATTTTTCTTTGTATAACAATGCAAGGAAATAGTGCATTCAATGCAAAACAGAATAAGTTATGTGAGTTAACATACTGAATGCAACGCAATGCAACAGCGTATCTGCGTTATATCTTGCAACGCACCAGCGCCTGTGTATGATCTTTGTGTTATTCACTGCATATCGGATTTAGATCGTGTAGATATGTATGTTTCCTCTTCAGTGCAGAATGATTCATTTCTTATTCAATGCATTTCGTTGTTCTTTTAAACAATACAAGGAAACAGTGCATAAGCTTACATGCAGTGCAACAGAACATATGTGTTACCTCTTCAGTGCACAACGAAATATGTTGTCATTTTAGTTCTTTACGTAATGCAGCGCAAAAGCACCCGTGTTATGTGTTATCTGTTCATTGCACAACGGAATGTTATTTTTTGTATACAATGCAAGGAAAATAGTGCATACAACGTACAACAGAATAAGTTATCATAAGATAGTTAATATGTTTATTGAATGCAATGCAATGCAACAGCATATATGCGATATGTGTACCACATAACGGATTAAGTTAGTTCTGGTATACAATGCAACAGAACCCGTGTTGTGTTATCTGTTCATTGCACCACAGAATAAGTTAGATTTTGTATGCGGTGCAAGGAAATAGTGCTTACCTAACGGTCTTGTATTCATGGCAATGTAACCACGCTTTTTATCTCTTTAGTGCGTAACGAACGAGTTCATTCATTGCAACACCGCCATGTATTTGTTGTCTCTTCATTGCCTAAGGAATAAGTTAGTTCTTGCAAACGTCGCAAGGAAACTGTGCATAACTTATAGTTCTTGTATGCATTGCAATGCAACAGCCCTTGTTATATTACATTCTTCTTTGCACAACGTAATAAGTTAATTATTGTATGTAATACAACAGTATTTATTGCAATACAACAGCATAATATGATTTGTTTTCTTTTCAATGCACAAGTTAGTTCTTGCAATGCAGTGCAGCAAGCGCCTGTCATGTTTTATCTCTTCAACTTATAACGGATACAATTCTTGTATACATTTCATGAAACAGTTTGTTGTTGTGTTTTTTGCAATGCAACAAGCATATATGATTTGTGTTTTCTCTTTAATGCATAAAGGAAAGAGTTATCATTACCATCACCTGTGTTGTGTATCTCTTCACTGCACATCGGGTTAAGTTAGATCGTATCTCTTCAGTGCACAAATGAATCATTTCTTACAGTCATTGCATTTCGTTGTTCTTTTATACAATAAAAGGAAACAATGCAAAAATCAACGGATGAGTTAGTTCATTCATTGCAACAACAAAAATGTTGTGTATCGGCACATATGTGTTCCGTTTTGGTTGTTTGAAAACAGTGCATAACAGTGCCTGTTATCTCTTCAATGAACAACGGATGAGTTAGTTACTTTATTCATTGCAACACCACATATGTTATGCGTCATTGCTTCGGTGCATGAAAGAATAAATTAGTTCTTGTATACAATGCAAGAGCACAGGCCATAACGTACATGATATTTCTTGAATGCATTGCAATGCAAGAGCACAGGCCATAACGTACATGATATTTCTTGAATGCATTGCAATGCAACAGCAAATAATGTGTTAAAGCTTTAATGGACAACAGAATAAGTCTTTTCAATACACACGAAATGAGTTGGTTCTTATATAAAAAGCATGATCCTTCATCATGATCACCTGTGCTGTGTATCTCTTCACTGCACAACCGGGTTAAGTTAGATCGTGTGTATGTTATCTTTTCAGTGCACAACTGAATAATTTCGTACATTCAATGCATTTCGTTGTTTTATACAATAGAAGGAAACAGTGCATGGTTTATATGTAGTTCTTGTATTCATTGCTTTGCAACAGAACCAATGCGATCATTTGAGAATGCGTATCAGTAGTACGCGTGTGTAATCTCGTAGAATATATACGCCAAAATGAGTTTTGGCGTGTATATGATACGCAGTTTTTCGCGTGCATATGATACGCACTTTATGGCGTGTATATGACACGCTCTTGGGTAGGATGGGGTGGTTCGTGCGTATGATACGCCATAGAGTGCGTATCATATGCACGCGAAAAACTGCGTATCATATGCACGCGAAAAACTCATTTTGGCGTATACATTCCACGATATTGCACACTCGTATTATTGATAGGAATTTTCGTGTGATCGGGCTTGCACAGAACGTATATGTTACCTCTTTAAAGCACAACGAAATTAGTTATTTTAGGTCAGTTTAGTTCTTGTATGTAATGCAGTGCTGTGTGTTAGTTACATTCAGTCCTGTTTAACTCCTAGATAATGAGCTCCTTAAATGCCCTGATCTTTAACGGGGCGTGTTGCTCAATTATTTTCTACAGAATCCTCCACAGCTGTAAGACTGAGCGCGATTACATGTCGACAGAAGGTTTTTCACCTTGGGAGAATGCATATCCTCAATTGTCATGTTGAAAAAATGCCCAACAATGCATATTAGACCTACTGAACATTTTTCTGACAAACTAGTGCTCGATCTTGAACTTTTGAAATATATCGCATTTCGTTCTTTTAAACAATACAAGGAAACTGTGCATAAGCTACCTTGCAGTGCAACAGGAAATATGTTAACTCTTTAACGCACATCGAAATATGTCATTTTAGTTCATGTAATGCAGTGCAGCACCCTTGTTATGTGTTATTTGTTCATTGCACAATGGAAAAAAGTTATCTTTCTTTGTATTCAGTGCAAGGAAATAGTGAATACAATGCAAAACAGAATAAGTTATGTCAGTCAACATATTTGAATGCAATGCAATGCAACAGCGTATATGCGTTATATCTTTACCACACAACGGATTAAGTTAGAGCTAGTATACAATGTAATGCTAATGCACCAGCAACTGTGTTTTGTATCTCTTCACTGCTCATCGGCTTAAGTTAGATCGTGTAGATATGTATGTATTATCTCTTCAATACACAACTGAAATGGGTTATTATTATTTATATGTTACATCTTTATTGCAACAAGTTAGACCTTATATGAAATGCAACAGCACTATGTTATCTCTTCAATGCACAGACGAAGTGAGTTAGTTATTGAATCAATTTCAGTGCAACAGCATGTATAGTTTCTTTTCATGTATAACGGAAATTAGATCTATTATACAATGCAATAAAACAACACACATGTTGTGTATGTCTTTGTATTTCTTCACTGCACAATGGGTTTAAGTGTATGTGATGCAATGCGTGAATGTGCATATATGTGATGCAATTCACATATTGTACGTCACTTTACAAGAAAGTTCTTACATGCATTGCAACGGAACAGCATCCATGTTATGTGTATGGTTTTCATTGCATAACGGAATAGGTAGTAGATCTTGTGTATACAATGCTTCAAAAACATACAATGTACGTTTGCAATGCTACATAACATTGCAGTGTAATGCAACAGAACAAATGAAATAGTTATTGTTTTATTGCAATGCAACAGCACGTTATTTTTTTTCTCTATGCAATGCAGTTCAACAGCACCTGTGTAATATGTTAAATGAACATTGCGCACAATGCATTGTATACAATGCAATGAAACAGTGCATACCTTTTGTGTTTTTGCACATCGGGTTAAGTTAGATATGTATCTCTTCAAGTGCATAAAGAATGATTCATTTCTTACATTCATTGCATTTGGTGTTCTTTTAAACAATACAAGGAAACAGTGCGCTTACCTGCAAATGTGACAGAAAAAATGTTATCTCTTTTCATGCACAACGAAATATGTTATGTCATTTTAGTTCTTGTATGTTAAATGCAGTGCAACAGCACCCGTGTTATGTGTTCTGTTCAATGCACAAAGGAAAAAGTTATTTTTCTTTGTATAACAATGCAAGGAAATAGTGCATTCAATGCAAAACAGAATAAGTTATGTGAGTTAACATACTGAATGCAACGCAATGCAACAGCGTATCTGCGTTATATCTTGCAACGCACCAGCGCCTGTGTATGATCTTTGTGTTATTCACTGCATATCGGATTTAGATCGTGTAGATATGTATGTTTCCTCTTCAGTGCAGAATGATTCATTTCTTATTCAATGCATTTCGTTGTTCTTTTAAACAATACAAGGAAACAGTGCATAAGCTTACATGCAGTGCAACAGAACATATGTGTTACCTCTTCAGTGCACAACGAAATATGTTGTCATTTTAGTTCTTTATGTAATGCAGCGCAAAAGCACCCGTGTTATGTGTTATCTGTTCATTGCACAACGGAATGTTATTTTTTGTATACAATGCAAGGAAAATAGTGCATACATTGCAACGGAACAGCATCCATGTTATGTGTATGGTTTTCATTGCATAACGGAATAGGTAGTAGATCTTGTGTATACAATGCTTCAAAAACATACAATATACGTTTGCAATGCTACATAACATTGCAGTGTAATGCAACAGAACAAATGAAATAGTTATTGTTTTATTGCAATGCAACAGCACGTTATTTTTTTTCTCTATGCGATGCAGTTCAACAGCACCTGTGTAATATGTTAAATGAACATTGCGCACAATGCATTGTATACAATGCAATGAAACAGTGCATACCTTTTGTGTTTTTGCACATCGGGTTAAGTTAGATATGTATCTCTTCAAGTGCATAAAGAATGATTCATTTCTTACATTCATTGCATTTGGTGTTCTTTTAAACAATACAAGGAAACAGTGCGCTTACCTGCAAATGTGACAGAAAAAATGTTATCTCTTTTCATGCACAACGAAATATGTTATGTCATTTTAGTTCTTGTATGTTAAATGCAGTGCAACAGCACCCGTGTTATGTGTTCTGTTCAATGCACAAAGGAAAAAGTTATTTTTCTTTGTATAACAATGCAAGGAAATAGTGCATTCAATGCAAAACAGAATAAGTTATGTGAGTTAACATACTGAATGCAACGCAATGCAACAGCGTATCTGCGTTATATCTTGCAACGCACCAGCGCCTGTGTATGATCTTTGTGTTATTCACTGCATATCGGATTTAGATCGTGTAGATATGTATGTTTCCTCTTCAGTGCAGAATGATTCATTTCTTATTCAATGCATTTCGTTGTTCTTTTAAACAATACAAGGAAACAGTGCATAAGCTTACATGCAGTGCAACAGAACATATGTGTTACCTCTTCAGTGCACAACGAAATATGTTGTCATTTTAGTTCTTTATGTAATGCAGCGCAAAAGCACCCGTGTTATGTGTTATCTGTTCATTGCACAACGGAATGTTATTTTTTGTATACAATGCAAGGAAAATAGTGCATACAACGTACAACAGAATAAGTTATCATAAGATAGTTAATATGTTTATTGAATGCAATGCAATGCAACAGCATATATGCGATATGTGTACCACATAACGGATTAAGTTAGTTCTGGTATACAATGCAACAGAACCCGTGTTGTGTTATCTGTTCATTGCACAACAGAATAAGTTAGATTTTGTATGCGGTGCAAGGAAATAGTGCTTACCTAACGGTCTTGTATTCATGGCAATGTAACCACGCTTTTTATCTCTTTAGTGCATAACGAACGAGTTCATTCATTGCAACACCGCCATGTATTTGTTGTCTCTTCATTGCCTAAGGAATAAGTTAGTTCTTGCAAACGTCGCAAGGAAACTGTGCATAACTTATAGTTCTTGTATGCATTGCAATGCAACAGCCCTTGTTATATTACATTCTTCTTTGCACAACGTAATAAGTTAATTATTGTATGTAATACAACAGTATTTATTGCAATACAACAGCATAATATGATTTGTTTTCTTTTCAATGCACAAGTTAGTTCTTGCAATGCAGTGCAGCAAGCGCCTGTCATGTTTTATCTCTTCAACTTATAACGGATACAATTCTTGTATACATTTCATGAAACAGTTTGTTGTTGTGTTATTTGCAATGCAACAAGCATATATGATTTGTGTTTTCTCTTTAATGCATAAAGGAAAGAGTTATCATTACCATCACCTGTGTTGTGTATCTCTTCACTGCACATCGGGTTAAGTTAGATCGTATCTCTTCAGTGCACAAATGAATCATTTCTTACAGTCATTGCATTTCGTTGTTCTTTTATACAATAAAAGGAAACAATGCAAAAATCAACGGATGAGTTAGTTCATTCATTGCAACAACAAAAATGTTGTGTATCGGCACATATGTGTTCCGTTTTGGTTGTTTGAAAACAGTGCATAACAGTGCCTGTTATCTCTTCAATGAACAACGGATGAGTTAGTTACTTTATTCATTGCAACACCACATATGTTATGCGTCATTGCTTCGGTGCATAAAGGAATAAATTAGTTCTTGTATACAATGCAAGAGCACAGGCCATAACGTACATGATACCACACAACGGATTAAGTTAGAGCTAGTATACAATGTAATGCTAATGCACCAGCAACTGTGTTTTGTATCTCTTCACTGCTCATCGGCTTAAGTTAGATCGTGTAGATATGTATGTATTATCTCTTCAATACACAACTGAAATGGGTTATTATTATTTATATGTTACATCTTTATTGCAACAAGTTAGACCTTATATGAAATGCAACAGCACTATGTTATCTCTTCAATGCACAGACGAAATGAGTTAGTTATTGAATCAATTTCAGTGCAACAGCATGTATAGTTTCTTTTCATGTATAACGGAAATTAGATCTATTATACAATGCAATAAAAACAACACACATGTTGTGTATGTCTTTGTATCTCTTCACTGCACAATGGGTTTAAGTGTATGTGATGCAATGCGTGAATGTGCATATATGTGATGCAATTCACATATTGTACGTCACTTTACAAGAAAGTTCTTACATGCATTGCAACGGAACAGCATCCATGTTATGTGTATGGTTTTCATTGCATAACGGAATAGGTAGTAGATCTTGTGTATACAATGCTTCAAAAACATACAATGTACGTTTGCAATGCTACATAACATTGCAGTGTAATGCAACAGAACAAATGAAATAGTTATTGTTTTATTGCAATGCAACAGCACGTTATTTTTTTTCTCTATGCGATGCAGTTCAACAGCACCTGTGTAATATGTTAAATGAACATTGCGCACAATGCATTGTATACAATGCAATGAAACAGTGGATACCTTTTGTGTTTTTGCACATCGGGTTAAGTTAGATATGTATCTCTTCAAGTGCATAAAGAATGATTCATTTCTTACATTCATTGCATTTGGTGTTCTTTTAAACAATACAAGGAAACAGTGCGCTTACCTGCAAATGTGACAGAAAAAATGTTATCTCTTTTCATGCACAACGAAATATGTTATGTCATTTTAGTTCTTGTATGTTAAATGCAGTGCAACAGCACCCGTGTTATGTGTTCTGTTCAATGCACAAAGGAAAAAGTTATTTTTCTTTGTATAACAATGCAAGGAAATAGTGCATTCAATGCAAAACCGAATAAGTTATGTGAGTTAACATACTGAATGCAACGCAATGCAACAGCGTATCTGCGTTATATCTTGCAACGCACCAGCGCCTGTGTATGATCTTTGTGTTATTCACTGCATATCGGATTTAGATCGTGTAGATATGTATGTTTCCTCTTCAGTGCAGAATGATTCATTTCTTATTCAATGCATTTCGTTGTTCTTTTAAACAATACAAGGAAACAGTGCATAAGCTTACATGCAGTGCCACAGAACATATGTGTTACCTCTTCAGTGCACAACGAAATATGTTGTCATTTTAGTTCTTTATGTAATGCAGTGCAAAAAAGTGTTATCTGTTCATTGCACAACGGAATGTTATTTTTTGTATACAATGCAAGGAAAATAGTGCATACAACGTACAACAGAATAAGTTATCATAAGATAGTTAATATGTTTATTGAATGCAATGCAATGCAACAGCATATATGCGATATGTGTACCACATAACGGATTAAGTTAGTTCTGGTATACAATGCAACAGAACCCGTGTTGTGTTATCTGTTCATTGCACAACAGAATAAGTTAGATTTTGTATGCGGTGCAAGGAAATAGTGCTTACCTAACGGTCTTGTATTCATGGCAATGTAACCACGCTTTTTTATCTCTTTAGTACATAACGAACGAGTTCATTCATTGCAACACCGCCATGTATTTGTTGTCTCTTCATTGCCTAAGGAATAAGTTAGTTCTTGCAAACGTTGCAAGGAAACTGTGCATAACTTATAGTTCTTGTATGCAATGCAACAGCCCTTGTTATATTACATTCGTCTTTGCACAACGTAATAAGTTAATTATTGTATGTAATACAACAGTATTTATTGCAATACAACAGCATAATATGATTTGTTTTCTTTTCAATGCACAAGTTAGTTCTTGTAAGCAATGCAGTGCAGCAAGCGCCTGTCATGTCTTATCTCTTCAACGTATAACGGATACAATTCTTGTATACATTTCATGAAACAGTTTGTTGTTGTGTTTTTTGCAATGCAACAAGCATATATGATTTGTGTTTTCTCTTTAATGCATAAAGGAAAGAGTTATCATTACCATCACCTGTGTTGTGTATCTCTTCACTGCACATCGGGTTAAGTTAGATCGTATCTCTTCAGTGCACAAATGAATCATTTCTTACAGTCATTGCATTTCGTTGTTCTTTTATACAATAAAAGGAAACAATGCAAAAATCAACGGATGAGTTAGTTCATTCATTGCAACAACAAAAATGTTGTGTATCGGCACATATGTGTTACGTTTTGGTTGTTTGGAAACAGTGCATAACAGTGCCTGTTATCTCTTCAATGAACAACGGATGAGATAGTTACTTTATTCATTGCAACACCACATATGTTATGCGTCATTGCTTCGGTGCATAAAGGAATAAATTAGTTCTTGTATACAATGCAAGAGCACAGGCCATAACGTACATGATATTTCTTGAATGCATTGCAATGCAAGAGCACAGGCCATAACGTACATGATATTTCTTGAATGCATTGCAATGCAACAGCACATATGTGTTAAAGCTTTAATGCACAACAGAATAAGTCTTTTCAATAAACACGAAATGAGTTGGTTCTTATATAAAAAGCATCATCCTTCATCATGATCACCTGTGCTGTGTATCTCTTCACTGCACAATCGGGTTAAGTTAGATCGTGTGTATGTTATCTTTTCAGTGCACAACTGAATAATTTCGTACATTCAATGCATTTCGTTGTTTTATACAATAGAAGGAAACAGTGCATGGTTTATATGTAGTTCTTGTATTCATTGCTTTGCAACAGAACCAACGCGATCATTTGAGAATGCGTATCAGTAGTACGCGTGTGTAATCTCGTAGAATATATACGCCAAAATTAGTTTTGGCGTGTATATGATACGCAGTTTTTCGCGTGCATATGATACGCACTTTATGGCGTGTATATGACACGCTCTTGGGTAAGACGGGGTGGTTCGTGCGTATAATACTCCATAGAGTGCGTATCATATGCACGCGAAAAACTCATTTTGGCGTATACATTCCACGACATTGCACACTCGTATTATTGACATACGCATTTTCGTGTGATCGGGCTTGCACAGAACGTATATGTTACCTCTTTAGTTCTTGTATGTAATGCAGTGCTGTGTGTTAGTTACATTCAGTCCTGTTTAACTCTTGGATAATGAGCTCCTTAAAGTTTTTCACCTTGGGAGAATGCATATCCTCATTGTCATGTTGAAAAATGCCCAATAATGCATATTAGACCTACTGAACATTTTTCTGCCAAAATAGTGCTAGATCTTAAACTTTCTGTACAAAGTCATTGACTCCGTCTGATGTTAGATCAGCTAGAGAGTAGTTTATATTTGACCGACCGAACATATCTTTTGCCAAAGAGTATTTGATATTGATATTTGTATATGTATTCATTGACGCTTTCTGATGAAAAATGAGCCCATACAGTAGTCCACATTTAATCTAATAAACATATTTCTGGCCCAAGAGGACTTCATCTTGTACGTTCTATAAATACATATAGTCCATCTTATATGTACTCACTGACTCCTTGTAATGTTACTTCAGCTATATACAGAAGGCCATATTTGACCAAAAGAATATATTTCTGGCAAATTAGTCCTCGATTATGATTTTTTTATACATTCTCATTGCCTTTATTTTATGTTGCATCAGCCAGAGAATAGTCAGACTCATTGATTCCTTATCATTTTATAATTTAGTCACCGATCATGAAATTTCTATATATACATAATCGTTGTCTACATCTGATGTTATCTCAGCCAGACAATAGTCCATGTTTGACCTACTGAATATATTTCTAGCCAAAGAGTATTCGATATTGAACTTTCTATTCACACTGATTGACTCCTGATTTTATGTCAGCTATCCAGAAGTCCATATTTGACCTAATTCATTTTTTTTCTGTCCCAAGGGTCATCGATCATGAACTTTCTATACATACTCATTGCCTCACTCTGATGTTACTTGAGCCATACAGTGTTGCATATTTGACCTAATGGACATATTTCTGGCCAAAGAGTATTCGATATTGAACTTTTATGCATACTCGTTGAAGTCTTCTGATGTCACATAAGCCATATAAAAGTCCATATTTGAATTACTGAACATATTTCTGACCCAAGAGTCCTCAAATATGAACTTTCTACTCAGACTCATTGACTCCTTCTGATTTTATATCAGCCACACAGAAGTCCATATTTGACCTACTGAACAAATTTTTGAGCCGAATCCTCAAATATGAACTTTCTATTCAGACTCATTGACTCCTTTTTTTTATTTTATTTCAGCCATACAGAATTCCATATCAGACCTACTGAACATTTTACTGCCAAAATAGTGCTCGATCATGAACTTTCTATACAAACTGATTGACTCCATGTGATTTTGGATCAGCCAGAGAGTCGTTTACATTTGACCGACCGAATATATCTTTTGCCAAAGAGTATTCGATATCGACATTTTTATATGTAATCATTGACGCTTTCTGATGTCACATGAGCCATACAGTAGTCCATATTTGACCTAATAAACATATTTCTGGCCCAAGAGCACTTGATCTTGGACGTTCTATAAATACATATTGACTCCTTCTAAAGTTACTTCAGCCATACAGAAGTCCATATTAGACCTACTGAACGTATTTCTGGCAATTTAGTCATCGATCATGAAATTTCTATATATACATAATCGTTGTCTACATCTGATGTTATCTCAGCCAGACAATAGTCCATGTTTGACCTACTGAATATATTTCTAGCCAAAGAGTATTCGATATTGAACTTTCTATTCACACTGATTGACTCCTGATTTTATGTCAGCTATCCAGAAGTCCATATTTGACCTACTTCATTTTTTTTCTGTCCCAAGGGTCCTCGATCATGAACTTTCTATACATACTCATTGCCTCACTCTGATGTTACTTGAGCCATACAGTGTTGCATATTTGACCTAATGGACATATTTCTGGCCAAAGAGTATTCGATATTGAACTTTTATGCATACTCGTTGAAGTCTTCTGATGTCACATAAGCCATATAAAAGTCCATATTTGAATTACTGAACATATTTCTGACCCAAGAGTCCTTAAATATGAACTTTCTATTCAGACTCATTGACTCCATCTGATTTTATTTCAGCCATACAGATGTCCATATTTGACCTACTGAACATATTTCTGGCCAAAGAGTATTCAATCTTGAACTTTCCATACATTACTATTGACTCCTTCTGATGTTAGTTCACCCATACAAAAGTCCATATAAGACCCTCTGAACCTATTTCTGGTAAATTAGACCTCGATCATGAACGCTCTATACTTATTCACTGAGTACATCTGATGTTAGATCAGCCAGACAGAAGTCCACATTTGACCGACTCGTACACTTCTGGCAAAAGAGCATTTGATAATGAATTCATTTATATTTACTCATCGATGCCATATGATGTCACTTCAGCCATACAGTAGTACATGTTTGACCTAATGAATATTTCTGGTAAATTAGTCCTCGATCATGAACATTCTATACTTCCAATTGATCTCAGACTTTCTATACATTACTGTTGACTCCTTCTGATGGTACTTCATCCATACAGAAGTCCATATTAGACCCTCTGAAGATATTTCTGGTAAATTAGTCCTCGATCATGAACGTTCTATACTTCCTCAATGACAACATCTGATGTGAGATCAGCCAGACAGTAGTCCATATTCGACCAACTGAACATACTTCTTGCAAAAGACTTTTCGATATTAATTTTTTGATATATACTCATTGAAGCCTTCTGATGCCACATCAGCCATATAGAAGTCTATATTTGGACAACTGAACATATTTCTGACCCAGGAGTCCTCCAATTTGAACTGTCTATTCAGACTCATTGACTCCTTCTGATTTTATTTCAGCCATACAGATGTCCATATTTGACCTACTGAACATATTTCTGACCCAAGTGTCCTCAATCATGAACTTTCTATTCAGACTCATTACCTCCTTTTTTGATTTTATGTCAGCCATACAGAAGTCCATATCTGATCTGCTTATTTTTTTTCTGTCCCAACATTCCTCGATAATGAACTTTCTATACATACTCATTGCCTCACTATAATGTTACTTCAGACATACAGTATTGCAAACTTGACCTAAGGGACATATTTCTGGCCAAAATGTATTCAATCTTGAACTTTTCATACATTACTATTGACTCCGTCTGATGTTAGTTGACCCATACAAAAGTCCATATAAGACCCTCTGAACCTATTTCTGGTAAATTAGACCTCGATCATGAACGCTCTATATTTATTCACTGAGTACGTCTGATGTTAGATCAGCCAGACAGAAGTACATATTTGACCGACTCGTACACTTCTGGCAAAAGAGCATTAAATATTGAATTCATTATATTCACTCATCGGTGCCATATGATGTCACTTCAGCCATACAGTAGTCCACGTTTGACCTAATGAACATATTTCTGGCCCACGAGCAATTGATCTCAGACTTTCTATACATTACTGTTGACTCCTTCTGATGCTACTTCATCCATACAGAAGTCCATATTAGACCCTCTGAACATATTTCTGGTAAATTAGTCCTCGATCATGAACGTTCTATACTTTCTCAGTGACAACATCTGATGTGAGATCAGCCAGACAGTAGTCCAAATTCAACCAACTGAACATACTTCTTGCAAAAGACTATTCGATATTAATTTTTTGATATATACTCATTGATGCCTACTGATGTCACATCAGCCATACAGTAGTCCACGTTTGTCCTAATGAACATATTTCTAGCCTAAGAGCAATTGATCTCTGACATCTTATATGTACTCATTGACTCCTTGTAATGTTACTTCAGCTATAAAGAAGGCCATATTTGACCAAAAGAATGTATTTCTGGCAAATTAGTCCTCGATTAT
Source organism: Hypophthalmichthys molitrix (assembly GCA_037950675.1). Taxonomy (NCBI): domain Eukaryota; kingdom Metazoa; phylum Chordata; class Actinopteri; order Cypriniformes; family Xenocyprididae; genus Hypophthalmichthys; species Hypophthalmichthys molitrix. Next base: position 13,181,431 of record CM075493.1, on the reverse strand, counting down.
GAATTTTTTATACATTCTCATTGCCTTTATTTTATATTGCATCAGCCAGAGAATAGTGCATATATGACATAATTAACAAATTCTTGGCCAAAGAGTATTCGATTTTGAACTTTTTATATGTACTCATTGAAGCATTCTGATGTCACGTCAGCCATATAGAAGTCCATATTTGACCTACTGAACAAATTTCTGAGCCGAGTCCTCAAATATGAACTTTCTATTCAGACTCATTGACTCCTTTTTTTATTTTATTTCAGCCATACAGAAGTCCATATCAGACCTACTGAACATTTTACTGCCAAAATAGTGCTCGATCATGAACTTTCTATACAAACTCATTGACTCCATGTGATTTTGGATCAGCCAGAGACTCGTTTATATTTGACCGACCGAACATATCTTTTGCCAAAGAGTATTCGTTATCGACATTTTTATATGTAATCATTGACGCTTTCTGATGTCACATGAGCCATACAGTAGTCCATATTTGACCTAATAAACATATTTCTGGCCCAAGAGCACTTGATCTTGGTCGTTCTATAAATACATATTGACTCCTTCTAAAGTTACTTCAGCCATACAGAAGTCCATATTAGACCTACTGAACGCATTTCTGGCAATTTAGTCATCGATCATGAAATTTCTATATATACATAATCGTTGTCTACGTCTGATGTTATCTCAGCCAGACAATAGTCCATGTTTGACCTACTGAATATATTTCTAGCCAAAGAGTATTCGATATTGAACTTTCTATTCACACTGATTGACTCCTGATTTTATGTCAGCTATCCAGAAGTCCATATTTGACCTACTTCATTTTTTTTCTGTCCCAAGGGTCCTCGATCATGAACTTTCTATACATACTCATTGCCTCACTCTGATGTTACTTGAGCCATACAGTGTTGAATATTTGACCTAATGGACATATTTCTGGCCAAAGAGTGTTCGATATTGAACTTTTATACATACTCATTGAAGTCTTCTGATGTCACATTAGCCATATAAAAGTCCATATTTGAATTACTGAATATATTTCTGACCCAAGAGTCCTCAAATATGAACTTTATGTACAGACTCATTGACTCCATCTGATGTTAAATTAGACAGACAGTGGTCCATATTTGACCTACCGAACATATTTCTGACCCAAGAGTCCTCAAATATGAACTTTCTATTCAGTCTCTTTGACTCCTTCTGATTTTATTTCAGCCATACAGATGTCCATATTTGACCTAATAGACATATTTCTGACCCAAGTCTCCTTAATCCTGAATTTTCTATTCAGGCTCATTCCCTCCTATTTTGATTTTATTTCAGGTAGACAGAAGTCCATATCTGATCTGATCATTTTTTTTCTACTGAACGCATTTCTGGCAATTTAGTCATCGATCATGAAATTTCTATATATACATAATCGTTGTCTACGTCTGATGTTATCTCAGCCAGACAATAGTCCATGTTTGACCTACTGAATATATTTCTAGCCAAAGAGTATTCGATATTGAACTTTCTATTCACACTGATTGACTCCTGATTTTATGTCAGCTATCCAGAAGTCCATATTTGACCTACTTCATTTTGTTTCTGTCCCAAGGGTCCTCGATCATGAACTTTCTATACATACTCATTGCCTCACTCTGATGTTACTTGAGCCATACAGTGTTGAATATTTGACCTAATGGACATATTTCTGGCCAAAGAGTGTTCGATATTGAACTTTTATACATACTCATTGAAGTCTTCTGATGTCACATAAGCCATATAAAAGTCCATATTTGAATTACTGAATATATTTCTGACCCAAGAGTCCTCAAATATGAACTTTATGTACAGACTCATTGACTCCATCTGATGTTAAATTAGACAGACAGTGGTCCATATTTGACCTACCGAACATATTTCTGACCCAAGAGTCCTCAAATATGAACTTTCTATTCAGTCTCTTTGACTCCTTCTGATTTTATTTCAGCCATACAGATGTCCATATTTGACCTAATGGACATATTTCTTACCCAAGTCTCCTTAATCCTGAACTTTCTATTCAGACTCATTCCCTCCTATTTTGATTTTATTTCAGCTAGACAGAAGTCCATATCTGATCTGATCATTTTTTTTCTGTCCCAACATTCCTCGATCATGAACTTTCTATACATACTCATTGCCTCACTCTGATGTTACTTGAGCCATACAGTGTTGCATATTTGACCTAATGGACATATTTCTGGCCAAAGAGTATTCGATATTGAACTTTTATGCATACTCGTTGAAGTCTTCTGATGTCACATAAGCCATATAAAAGTCCATATTTAAATTACTGAACATATTTCTGACCCAAGAGTCCTCAAATATGAACTTTCTATTCAGACTCATTGACTCCTTCTGATTTTATTTTAGCCATACAGATGTCCATATTTGACCTACTGAACATATTTCTGGCCAAAGAGTATTCAATCTTGAACTTTTCATACATTACTATTGACTCCTTCTGATGTTAGTTCACCCATACAAAAGTCCATATAAGACCCTCTGAACCTATTTCTGGTAAATTAGACCTCGATCATGAACGCTCTATACTTATTCACTGAGTACATCTGATGTTAGATCAGCCAGACAGAAGTCCACATTTGACCGACTCGTACACTTCTGGCAAAAGAGCATTTGATAATGAATTCATTTATATTTACTCATCGATGCCATATGATGTCACTTCAGCCATACAGTAGTACATGTTTGACCTAATGAACATATTTCTGGTAAATTAGTCCTCGATCATGAACATTCTATACTTCCAATAGAACGTTCTATACTTCCAATTGATCTCAGACTTTCTATACATTACTGTTGACTCCTTCTGATGGTACTTCATCCATACAGAAGTCCATATTAGACCCTCTGAACATATTTCTGGTAAATTAGTCCTCGATCATGAACGTTCTATACTTCCTCAATGACAACATCTGATGTGAGATCAGCCAGACAGTAGTCCATATTCGACCAACTGAACATACTTCTTGCAAAAGACTATTCGATATTAATTTTTTGATATATACTCATTGATGCCTACTGATGTCACATCAGCCATACAGTAGTCCACGTTTGTACTAATGAACATATTTCTAGCCTAAGAGCAATTGATCTCTGACATCTTTTATGTACTCATTGACTCCTTGTAATGTTACTTCAGCTATATACAGAAGGCCATATTTGACCAAAAGAATATATTTCTGGCAAATCAGTCCTCGATTATGAATTTTTTATACATTCTCATTGCCTTTATTTTATGTTGCATCAGCCAGAGAATAGTGCATATATGACATAATTAACAAATTCTTGGCCAAAGAGTATTGGGTTTTAAACTTTTTATATGTACTCATTGAAGCATTCTGATGTCACGTCAGCCATATAGAAGTCCATATTTGACCTACTGAACATATTTCTGACCCAAGAGTCCTCAAATATGAACTTTCTGTTCAGACTCATTGATTCCTTATGATTTTATATCAGCCACACAGAAGTCCATATTTGACCTACTGAACAAATTTCTGAGCCGAGTCCTCAAATATGAACTTTCTATTCAGACTCACTGACTCCTTTTTTATTTTATTTCAGCCATACAGAAGTCCATATCAGACCTACTGAACATTTTACTGCCAAAATAGTGCTCGATCATGAACTTTCTATACAAACTCATTGACTCCATGTGATTTTGGATCAGCCAGAGAGTCGTTTATATTTGACCGACCGAACATATCTTTTGCCAAAGAGTATTCGATATCGACATTTTTATATGTAATCATTGACGCTTTCTGATGTCACATGAGCCATACAGTAGTCCATATTTGACCTAATAAACATATTTCTGGCCCAAGAGCACTTGATCTTGGACGTTCTATAAATACATATTGACTCCTTCTAAAGTTACTTCAGCCATACAGAAGTCCATATTAGACCTACTGAATGTATGTCTGGCAATTTAGTCATCGATCATGAAATTTCTATATATACATAATCGTTGTCTACATCTGATGTTATCTCAGCCAGACAATAGTCCATGTTTGACCTACTGAATATATTTCTAGCCAAAGATTATTCGATATTGAACTTTCTATTCACACTGATTGACTCCTAATTTTATGTCAGCTATCCAGAAGTCCATATTTGACTTCATTTTGTTTCTGTCCCAAGGGTCCTCGATCATGAACTTTCTATACATACTCATTGCCTCACTCTGATGTTACTTGAGCCATACAGTATTGCATATTTGACCTAATGGACATATTTCTGACCAAAGAGTATTCGATATTGAACTTTTATGCATACTCGTTGAAGTCTTCAGATGTCACATAAGCCATATAAAAGTCCATATTTGAATTACTGAACATATTTCTGACCCAAGAGTCCTCAAATATGAACTTTCTATTCAGTCTCTTTGACTCCTTCTGATTTTATTTCAGCCATACAGAAGTCCATATTTGACCTACTGAACATATTTCTGACCCAGGAGTCCTCAATCATGAACCTTCTATTCAGACTCATTGACTCCTTTTTTTAATTTTTTTCTTTCAGCCATACAGAAGTCCATAACTGATCTACTTATTTTTATCTGTCCCAACGTTCCTCGATCATGAACTTTCTATACTCTTTGCCTTACTATGATGTTACTTCAGCCATACAGGATTGCATATTTGACCTAAGGGACATATTTCTGGCGAAAGAGTACTCGATCTTGAACTTTTCAGACATTACTGTTGACTACTTCTGATGTTACTTCATCCACAACAGAAGGCCATATTAGACCCTCTGTCACTCAATGACAACATCTGATGTTAGATCAGATCATATTTGTCCACCTTAACATACTTCCTACAAAAGAGCATTCGATATTCATTTTTTTTTTAAATACTCGTTGATGCCTTCTGATGTCACATCAGCCATACACTAGTCCATGTTTGTCCTAATGAACATATATCTAGCCCAAGAGCAATTTATCTCTGGCATTTTATATGTACACGTTTATATGTACATTTACGTCTGATGTTAGATCAGCCAGACAGAAGTCCATATTTGACCGACTCGTACACTTCTGGCAAAAGAGCATTTGATATTGAATTCATTATATTTACTCATCGATGCCATATGATGTCACTTCAGCCATACAGTAGTACATATTTGACTTAATGAACATATTTCTGGCCCACAATCAATTGATCTCAGACTTTCTATACATTACTGTTGACTCCTTCTGATGGTACTTCATCCATACAGAAGTCCATATTAGATCCTCTGAACATATTTCTGGTAAATTAGTCCTCCTTTTGTATACAATGCAAGGAAAATAGTGCATACAATGTACAACAGAATAAGTTATCATAAGATAGTTAATATGTTTATTGAATGCAATGCAATGCAGTTATTTCTGGTATACAATGCAACAGAACCCGTGTTGTGTTATCTGTTCATTGCACAACAGAATAAGTTAGATTTAGTATGCGGTGCAAGGAAATAGTGCTTACCTAACGGTAACCACGATTTTTATCTCTTCAGTGCATAACGAAAGAGTTCATTCATTGCAACACCGCCATGTATTTGTTGTCTCTTCATTGCTTAAGTAATAAGTTAGTTCTTGCAAACGTTGCAAGGAAACTGTGCATAACTTACAGTTATTGTATGCATTGCAATGCAACAGCCCTTGTTATATTAAATTCTTCTTTGCACAATGTAATAAGTTAATTATTGTATGTAATGCAACAGTATTTATTGCAGTACAGCAGCATAATATGATTTGTTTTCTTTTCAATGCACAAGAGTTAGTTCTTGTAAGCAATGCAGTGCAGCAAGCACCTGTCATGTTTTATCTCTTCAACCTATAACGGATACAAGTCTTGTATACATTTCATGAAACAGTTAGTTCTGGTGTTTTTTGCAACGCAACAAGCATATATGATTTGTGTTTTCTCTTTAATGCATAAAGGAAAGAGTTATCATTACCATCACCTGTGTTGTGTATCTCTTCACTGCACATCAGGTTAAGTTAGATCGTGTCTCTTCAGTGCACAAATGAATCATTTTTTACAGTCATTGCATTTTGTTGTTCTTTTATACAATAAAAGGAAACAATGCAAAAATCAACGGATGAGTTAGTCCATTCATTGCAACAACAAAAATGTTGTGTATCGGCAAATATGTGTTACGTTTTGGTTGTTTGGAAACAGTGCATACTGTTAGGTTTTGTATTCACGCCTGTTATCTCTTCAATGAACAACGGATGAGTTAGTTAGTTTATTCATTGCAACACCACATATGTTATGCGTTATTGCTTCGGTGCATAAAGGAATAAATTAGTTCTTGTATACAATGCAAGAGCATAGGCCATAACGTACATGATATTTCTTGAATGCATTGCAATGCAAGAGCACAGGCCATAACGTACATGATATTTCTTGAATGCATTGCAGTGCAACAGCACATATGTGTTAAAGCTTTAATGCACAACAGAATAAGTCTTTTCAATACACACACGAAATGAGTTGGTTCTTACATAAAAAGCATCATCCTTCATCATCATCACCTGTGTTGTGTTGTATTGTCTTCACTGCACAATCGGGTTAAGTTAGATCGTGTGTATGTTATCTTTTCAGTGCACAACTGAATAATTTCGTGCATTCAATGCATTTCGTTGTTTTATACAATAGAAGGAAACAGTGCATGGTTTATATGTAGTTCTTGTATTCATTGCTTTGCAACAGAACCAACGCGATCATATGAGAAAGCGTATCAGTAGTACGCTTGTGTAATCTCGTAGAATATATACGCCAAAATGAGTTTTGGCGTGTATATGATACGCAGTTTTTCGCGTGCATATGATACGCACTTTATGGCGTGTATATGACACGCTCTTGGGTAGGATAGGGTGATTCGTGCGTATAACACGCCATAGAGTGCGTATCATAATGCACGCCAAAACCCATTTTGGCGTATACATTCCACGACATTGCACACTCGTATTATTGATAGGCATTTTCGTGTGATCGGGCTGCACAGAACGTATATGTTACCTCTTTAAAGCACAACGAAATTAGTTATTTTATGTCAGTTTAGTTCTTGTATGTAATGCAGTGTTATGTGTTAGATACATTCAGTCCTGTTTAACTCCTGGATAATGAGCTCCTTAAATGCCCTGATCTTTAATGGGGCGTGTTGCTCAATTCTTCTCTATCTTTTGCATGTATAACGGAATAAGTTAGATCTATTATACAATGTAATGAAACAGTTCATATGTTGTGTATGTCTGTTTATCTCTTCTCTGCACAGCGGGTTTAAGTGTTTTATTGCAACGCAATTGCACGTTATTATTATTATTATTATTATTATTTTCTACAAAAGGAATTAGTTTTTTGTAAGCAATGCAGTTGAACAGCACCTGCGTAATGTGTTAAATGAACAATGCTCAACAAAATAAGTTATTGTATACAATGCAATGAAACACTGCATAACTTTTATGTTTTTAAGTTAGGTCGTGCATGATATGTTATGCACATATGTTATCTCTTCAATGCACAAACGAAATGATTTAGTTATTGTATGTATTACAATGCAATAGAACATATGTGTTATCGTTTCTATTCATAACGGGATAAGTTAGTTCTTTTTTATAATGCATTGTACTAGCACCTGTGTTGTGTATCATTGCACATCGGGTTAATTCAGATATGTGTTATCTCTTCAGTGCATAAAGAATGATTAATTTCTTTTACAGGCATTGCAATTCAGAGTTCTTTTAAAAACAAATACAAGGAAACTGTGCATAAGCTTACCTTCAATGCAACAGAAAAATGTTTACCTCTTTAATGCACAACGAAATATGTTATGTCATTTTAGTTCTTGTATGTAATGCACCTGTGATCTGTGTTGTCTGTTCATTGCAGAAAGTAAAAAGTGATTTTTCTTTGTATACAATGCAAGGAAATAGTGCATACGATGCAAAACAGAATATGTTAGTTAACGTAATGAAAGCAATACAATGCAACAGCACATATGCGTTATATCTTTATTGCAAAGATATGCATTGCATGCATTGCATATGATATGCATGCATTGCAATGCAAGAGCACAGGCCATAACGTACATGATATTTCTTGAATGCATTGCAATGCAACAGCACATATGTGTTAAAGCTTTAATGCACAACAGAATAAGTCTTTTCAATACACACACGAAATGAGTTGGTTCTTACATAAAAAGAATCATCCTTCATCATCATCACCTGTGTTGTGTTGTATTGTCTTCACTGCACAATCGGGTTAAGTTAGATCGTGTGTATGTTATCTTTTCAGTGCACAACTGAATAATTTCGTACATTCAATGCATTTCGTTGTTTTATACAATAGAAGGAAACAGTGCATAGTTTATATGTAGTTCTTGTATTCATTGCTTTGCAACAGAACCAACGCGATCATATGAGAATGCGTATCAGTAGTACGCGTGTGTAATCTCGTAGAATATATACGCCAAAATGAGTTTGATTAATTTTTTAATAACGGATTAAGTTAGTTCTTGTATACAATACACTGCACCAACACCTGTTTTGTGTATATCTTCACTGCACATCGGATTAAGTTATATCGTGTAGATATGTATGTTTCTCTTCAGTGCAGAATGATTCATTTTTTTTACATCGCATTTCGTTCTTTTAAACAATACAATGAAACAGAACCTGCAATGCAACAGAAAAATGTTTACCTCTTTAATGCACAACGAAATATGTTATGTCATTTTAGTTCTTGTATGTAATGCACCTGTGTTCTGTGTTGTCTGTTCATTGCAGAAAGTAAAAAGTTATTTTTCTTTGTATACAATGCAAGGAAATAGTGCATACGATGCAAAACAGAATATGTTAGTTAACGTAATGAATGCAATACAATGCAACAGCACATATGCGTTATATCTTTACCACATAACGGATTAAGTTAGTTCTTGTATACAATACACTGCACCAACACCTGTGTTGTGTATATCTTCACTGCACATCGGATTAAGTTATATCGTGTAGATATGTATGTTTCTCTTCAGTGCAGAATGATTCATTTTTTTACATCGCATTTCGTTCTTTTAAACAATACAAGGAAACAGTGAGCTTACCTGCAATGCAACAGAAAAATGTTTACCTCTTTAATGCACAACGAAATATGTTATGTCATTTTAGTTCTTGTATGTAATGCAGGTGCATTACATACAAGAACTAAAATGACATAACATATTTCGTTGTGCATTAAAGAGGTAAACATTCTGTAAACGTTCTGTGTTGTCTGTTCATTGCAGAAAGTAAAAAGTTATTTTTCTTTGTATACAATGCAAGGAAATAGTGCATACGATGCAAAACAGAATATGTTAGTTAACGTAATGAATGCAATACAATGCAACAGCATATATGCGTTATATCTTTACCACATAACGGATTAAGTTAGTTCTTGTATACAATACACTGCACCAACACCTGTGTTGTGTATATCTTCACTGCACATCGGATTAAGTTATATCGTGTAGATATGTATGTTTCTCTTCAGTGCAGAATGATTCATTTTTTTACATCGCATTTCGTTCTTTTAAACAATACAAGGAAACAGTGAGCTTACCTGCAATGCAACAGAAAAATGTTTACCTCTTTAATGCACAACGAAATATGTTATGTCATTTTAGTTCTTGTATGTAATGCACCTGTGTTCTGTGTTGTCTGTTCATTGCAGAAAGTAAAAAGTTATTTTTCTTTGTATACAATGCAAGGAAATAGTGCATACGATGCAAAACAGAATATGTTAGTTAACGTAATGAATGCAATACAATGCAACAGCACATATGCGTTATATCTTTACCACATAACGGATTAAGTTAGTTCTTGTATACAATACACTGCACCAACACCTGTGTTGTGTATATCTTCACTGCACATCGGATTAAGTTATATCGTGTAGATATGTATGTTTCTCTTCAGTGCAGAATGATTCATTTTTTTACATCGCATTTCGTTCTTTTAAACAATACAAGGAAACAGTGAGCTTACCTGCAATGCAACAGAAAAATGTTTACCTCTTTAATGCACAACGAAATATGTTATGTCATTTTAGTTCTTGTATGTAATGCACCTGTGTTCTGTGTTGTCTGTTCATTGCAGAAAGTAAAAAGTTATTTTTCTTTGTATACAATGCAAGGAAATAGTGCATACGATGCGAAACAGAATATGTTAGTTAACGTAATGAATGCAATACAATGCAACAGCACGTATGCGTTATTTCTTTACCGCATAACGGATTAAGTTTTTGTATACAATACACTGCACCAACACCTGTGTTATGTATATCTTCACTGCACATCGGATTAAGTTATATCGTGTAGATATGTGTTTCTCTTCAGTGCAGAATGATTCATTTTTTACATCGCATTTCGTTCTTAAAACAATACAAGGAAACTGTGCATAAGGAAATATGTTTTCCTCTTTAACGCACATCGAAATATGTTATTTCAATTTAGTTCTTGTAATGTAATGCAGTGCAACAGCACCCTTGTTATTTGTTATCTATTCATTGCACAAAGGAAAAAGTTATCTTTCTTTGTGTTCAATGTAAGGAAATAGTGAATACAGTGCAAAACAGAATAAGTTATTAGTTAGTCAACATATTGAATGCAATGTGATGCAACAGCGTATATGCGTCATATCTTTACCACACAGCGGATTAAGTTAGTTCGAGTATACAATGTAATGCACCAGCAACTGTGTTGTGTATCTCTTCACTGCTCACCGGCTTAAGTTAGATCGTGTAGATATGTATGTATTAATCTCTTCAATACACAATTGAAATGAGTTATTATATGTTACCTCTTTATTGCACAACGGAACAAGTTAGACCTTATATGAAATGCAACAGCACTATGTTATCTCTTCAATGCACAGACGAAATGAGTTATTGAATTAATTTCAGTGCAACATGCATAGTTTCTTTCCATGTATAACGGAAATTAAATCTATTACACAATGCAATAAAACAACACACATTTTGTTTATGTCTGTGTATCTCTTCACTGCACAAATGGGTTTAAGTGTATGTGATACAATTCACATGTTGTACGTCACTTTACAAGAAATTGGGTTAGTTCTTACATTCATTGCAACGCAACAGCATCAAATGTTATGTGTCTGGTCTTCATTGCATGACGGAATAGGTAGTTCTTGTATACAGTGCTTCAAAAACATACAATGTATGTTTGCAATGCTACAAAACATTGCAGTGTAATGCAACAGAACAAATGAAATAGTTTATTTCAATGCAACAGCACGTTATTTTTTTTTCTCTATGCAATGCAGTTCAGCAGCACCTGTGTAATATGTTAAATGAACAATGCGCACAATGCATTGTATACAATGCAATGAAACAGTGCATACCTTTTATGTTTTTCATCACTGCACATCGGGTTGAGTAAGATATGTATCCCTTCAGTGCATAAAGAATGATTACTTTCTTACATTCATTGCATTTGGTGTTCTTTTAAACAATACAAGGAAACAGTGAGCTTACCTGCAATGCAACAGAAAGATGTTTACCTCTTTAATGCACAACGAAATATGTTATGTCATTTTAGTTCTTGTATGTAATGCACCTGTGTTCTGTGTTGTCTGTTCATTGCAGTAAGTAAAAAGTGATTTTTCTTTGTATACAATGCAAGGAAATAGTGCATACGATGCAAAACAGAATATGTTAGTTAACGTAATGAATGCAATACAATGCAACAGCAGGTATGCGTTATATCTTTACCACATAACGGATTAAGTTAGTTTTTGTATACAATACACTGCACCAACACCTGTGTTGTGTATATCTTCACTGCACATCGGATTAAGTTATATCGTGTAGATATGTGTTTGTCTTCAGTGCAGAATGATTCATTTTTTTTTACATCGCATTTCGTTCTTAAAACAATACAAGGAAACTGTGCACAAGCTACCTTGCAGTGCAACAGGAAATATGTTTTCCTCTTTAATGCACGTCGTAATATGTTATGTCATTTTAATTCTTGTAAAGTAATGCAGTGCAACAGCACCCTTGTTATTTGTTATCTGTTCATTGCACAAAGGAAAAAGTTATCTTTCTTTGTATTCAATGTAAGGAAATAGTGAATACAGTGCAAAACAGAATAAGTTATAAGTTAGTCAACATATTGAATGCAATGTGATGCAACAGCGTATATGCGTCATATCTTTACCACACAGCGGATTAAGTTAGTTCGAGTATACAATGTAATGCACCAGCAACTGTGTTGTGTATCTCTTCACTGCTCACCGGCTTAAGTTAGATCGTGTAGATATGTATGTATTAATCTCTTCAATACACAATTGAAATAAGTTATTATATGTTACCTCTTTATTGCACAACGGAACAAGTTAGACCTTATATGAAATGCAACAGCACTATGTTATCTCTTCAATGCACAGACGAAATGAGTTATTGAATTAATTTCAGTGCAACATGCATAGTTTCTTTCCATGTATAACGGAAATTAAATCTATTATACAATGCAATAAAACAACACACATTTTGTTTATGTCTGTGTATCTCTTCACTGCACAAATGGGTTTAAGTGTATGTGATGCAATTCACATATTGTACGTCACTTTACAAGAAATTGGGTTAGTTCTTACATTCATTGCAACGCAACAGCATCAATGTTATGTGTCTGGTCTTCATTGCATGACGGAATAGGTAGTTCCGTCTGCACTGAAGAGAAACATACATATCTACACGATATAACTTAATCCGATGTGCAGTGAAGATATACACAACACAGGTGTTGGTGCAGTGTATTGTATACAAGAACAATACACTCAATACACAATATTCCGTCCGTAATACAGTGCTTCAAAAACATACAATGTATGTTTGCAATGCTACAAAACATTGCAGTGTAATGCAACAGAACAAATGAAATAGTTTATTTCAATGCAACAGCACGTTATTTTATTCTCTATGCAATGCAGTTCAGCAGCACCTGTGTAATATGTTAAATGAACAATGCGCACCATGCATTGTATGCAATGCAATGAAAGTGCATACCTTTTATGTTTTTCATCACTGCACATCGGGTTGAGTTAGATATGTATCCCTTCAGTGCATAAAGAATGATTACTTTCTTACATTCATTGCATTTGGTGTTCTTTTAAACAATACAAGGAAACAGTGAGCTATGTGACAGAAAAAATGTTATCTCTTTTCATGCACAACGAAATATGTTATGTCATTTTAGTTCTTGTATGTTAAATGCAGTGCAACAGCACCCGTGTTATGTGTTATCTGTTCAATGCACAAAGGAAAAAGTTATTTTTCTTTGTATAACAATGCAAGGAAATAGTGCATTCAATGCAAAACAGAATAATTTATAAGTGAGTTAACATACTGAATGCAACAGCGTGTCTGCGTTATATCTTGCAATGCACCAGCACCTGTGTATGATCTTTGTGTTATTCACTGCACATCGGATTTAGATCGTGTAGATATGTATGTTTCCTCTTCAGTGCAGAATGATTAATTTCTTATTCATTGCATTTCGTTGTTCTTTTAAACAATACAAGGAAACAGTGCATAAGCTTACATGCAGTGCAACAGAACATATGTGTTACCTCTTCAGTGCACAACGAAATATGTTGTCATTTTAGTTCTTTATGTAATGCAGTGCAAAAGCACCCGTGTTATGTGTTATCTGTTCATTGCACAACGGAATGTTATTTTTTGTATACAATGCAAGGGAAATAGTGCATACAACGTACAACAGAATAAGTTATCATAAGATAGTTAATATGTTTATTGAATGCAATGCAATGCAACAGCACATGTGTACCACATAACGGATTAAGTTAGTTCTGGTATACAATGCGACAGAACCCGTGTTGTGTTATCTGTTCATTGCACAACAGAATAAGTTAGATTTTGTATGCGGTGCAAGGAAATAGTGCTTACCTAACGGTCTTGTATTCATGGCAATGTAACCACGCTTTTTATCTCTTCAATGCATAACCGCCATGTATTTGTTGTCTCTTCATTGCCTAAGGAATAAGTTAGTTCTTGCAAACGTTGCAAGGAAACTGTGCATAACTTATATTTCTTGTATGCATTGCAATGCAATAGCCCTTGTTATATTAAATTCTTCTTTGCACAACGTAATAAGTTAATTATTGTAAGTAGTGCAACAGTATTTATTGCAATACAACAGCATAATATGATTTGTTTTCTTTTCAATGCACAAGAGTTAGTTCTTGTAAGCAATGCAGTGCAACAAGCACCTGTCATGTTTTATCTCTTCAACGTATAACGGATACAATTCTTGTATACATTTCATGAAACAGTTAGTTCTGGTGTTTTTTGCAATGCAACAGCATATATGATTTGTCTCTTTAAATGCATAAAGGAAAGAGTTATCATTACATCACCTGTGTTGTGTATCTCTTCACTGCACATCGAGTTAAGTTAGATCGTATCTCTTCAGTGCACAAATGAATCATTTCTTACAGTCATTGCATTTCGTTGTTCTTTTATACAATAAAAGGAAACAATGCAAAATTCAATGGATGAGTTAGTTCATTCATTGCAACAGCAACAATGTTATGTATCTCTTCAATGCACGAAGGAACGAGTTAGTTCCTGTATGCAACGCAATGCAACAGCACATTCATCACTGGATAATGGATTTAGTTATTTTATGCATTGTAATGCAACGGCACATATCTGTTACGTTTTGGTTGTTTGGAAACTGAATACTGTTAGGTTTTGTAATCATGGAATGCAGCCACGCCTGTTATCTCTTCAATGAACAACGGATGAGTTAGTTCATTCATTGCAACACCACATATGTCGTGTTATTGCTTCGGTGCATAAAGTAATAAATTAGTTCTTGTAAGAACACAGTGCTGAACGTACATGATATTTCTTGAATGCATTGCAATGCAACAGCACATATGTGTTAAATCTTTAATGCACAACATGTCACACACAATGTCTTTTCAATACACAAACGAAATGAGTTGGTTCTTATATAAAAAGCATCATCCTTCATTATCACCTGTGTTGTGTATCTCTTCACTGCACAATCGGGTTAAGTTAGATCGTGTGTATGTTGTCTTTTCAGTGCACAACTCAATAATTTCGTACATTCAATGCATTTTCTTTGTTTTATACAATACAAGGAAACAGTGCATAGCTTATATGCAGTTCTTGTATTGCAACAGTACATATATGTTACCTCTTTATTGCACAACTAAAATAGTTTTTTTTAGGTCAGTTTAGTTCTTGTATGTAATGCAGTGCAACAGCACCCGTGTCATGTGATAGTGGTTTAATGCACAACGGAATAAGTTTCTTTTATTCCGTGTAAGGAAACAGTTACTGTTAGGTCTTTTATTCATGGCAATGTATGGTTATCTCTTCCAAGCACCCCAGATGAGTTAGTTAATTCAGTGCAACACCACATATGTTATGTTATCGCTTCAATGCATAACGAATGTAACAAATTGTTGTATTCAATGCAAGAAACTTACATGATATTTCTTGTATGCGTTGCAATGCAACAACACACTCAGTGCACAGCATAAATGAGTACAGCCCTTCTGAACAAATACAAAAGATGTATTTTCTTTACGATCACTAATACAATTCATGGAAAGATGGCAAAACTAAATTTATTATACATATACATAATAAAAACTGAGATATATATATATATATATATTTCTCAGTAATTGCCATAAAATAAGAAAATTAGACAATTGTGTTTAAATTAAGGATTGCAGAAATGAGCACACCCTAGATTTAATTCAACAAATGTATAATATTCTAGTACTTAGTATGCCCTCCATAATTTTGAATATACTGCTCTGACTCTTCTTGCCACAGAGTGTGTACAAGTTCATGACAAATTGACTTTCAGAAGTTTCAGAGGGGTGTACACATTTATGCTGTGCTATGTATGTTAAGTCTTCTATTTGAACAAAAGAATAAATTTCTGGCAAATTAGTCCTCGATTATGAAGTTTTTCAGCCAGAGAGAAGTCCAGATTTGAACGACTCAAATACTTCTGGCAAAAGAGCATTCGATATTGAATTCATTATATTTACTCATTGATACCATATGATGTCACTTCAACCATACAGTAGTACGTTTGACCTAATGAACATATTTTTGGCCCAAGAGCAATTGATCTTGGACGATCTATAAATACATATTGACTCCTTCTAATGTTACTTTAGCCATAGAGAAGTCCATATTAGACCTACTGAACGTATTTCTGGCAATTTAGTCCTCGATCATGAAATTTCTATACATTTGTTGCCTATATCAGATGTTATGTCAGCCAGACAATAGTCCATATTTGACCTACTGAACATATTGCTGGCCAAAGAGTATTCGATATTGAACTTTTTATACATACTCATTGGCACCTTATGATATTACATCAGCTATACAGAAGTCCATATTTGACATACTGAACATATTTCTAGCCAAATAGTATTCGATTTTGAACTTTTATACATACTCATTGAAGTCTTCTGATGTCACATAAGCCATATAAAAGTCCATATTTGAATTACTGAACATATTTCTGACACAAGAGTCCTCAAATATGAACTTTATGTATAGACTCATTGACTCCATCTGATGTTAAATTAGACAGACAGTTGTCCATATTTGACCTACTGAACATATTTTTGACCCAAGAGTCCTCAAATATGAACTTTCTATTCAGTCTCTTTGACTCCTTCTGATTTTATTTCAGCCATACAGAAGACCATATTTGACCTACTGAACATATTTCTGACCCAAGAGTCCTCAATCATAAACTTTCTATTCAGACTCATTGACTCCTTTTTTTAATTTTATTTCAGGCATACAGAAGTCCATAACTGATATACTTATTTTTTCTTTCCCAACGTTCCTCAGTCATGAACTTTCTATACATACTCATTGCCTCACTATGATGTTACTTCAGGGTAACACTTTATTTTGATAGTCCATCTGTTGACACTCTACTAGTTATCAGTACTCATACAGTAGCATGTCAACAGTGCATCAGTTGACATTCAACAACATTGTTTCAACAGACAAGTAACATACATTCAACTAACTGCCTGTAGATTATAAGGTGCATTTTAATTTCTAATCTATAGATTTTACAAAAAGTGCATGCTGACTGTCAGTATTTATTTCGCAACAGGTTGTTAACTAGTAGTCAGCTGACTTTCTGTAGATTGTGTTACCATCTTCTAAGTTGTCTACCAACTACTCAAAATCAATCTGTCAGTTGAAAGTCTACAGTCATGTCAACGTATGATCAAGAGCATATTATATCATCCTTACTTAAGGGTCTCAAATGCATCAAATTAATAATTATTTAACCATTTCATTTTTATCAAGATCACTAGTTTATTATCTGTTGATAGTCAACTAAACATTGGTTGTGCATCTGTTGCTTGTCAACTAGTCTAAAGTTTACGTTCAGAAGATCATTAGTAGACATTCTTAACTAAGCATTTGTAGATATATTTTAGGACTATCCAATTAAAGTGAAAAACAGTTGATAACAGTTGAAAGTCTATAAGCTATCAACAGAAAACATACAGCCATCCATTAATTATATGCAAGATATTTGCCGTTTAAAATGAGAAGTTAATACCAGACTATGAACTACAATAGAACCAACACTACAGACAGGATATTAGAGAAAGTTGTTTTATTAACAATATATTTATACAAACCCATTGTTCACTAGGGCATCAGATCTGAACAGTCTAATTATGTTGTATCAAACTTTACTTGAATTAACATTACATAAAACAAAAATAAACATGCTGCACTGGCAGCACTACAAATAATCAAACAAGTCTCTACCATGTCATCGTAGGGGCAAAGCAACTTGAACTTTAAATTATGAAAAACAGAACGTATCTACTTACAATCTACTCAAACTTAGCTAACATCCTGTTTCCTACATTCAGTCTTTCTTTGCAGAAAAGGGGATGAGCTGTTTGGTATTTTTCAGTCATCAGTGCTAGTATCAGTGCTGGAGTCCAGCATCATGGCCTGTGGCTCCTCATCTCCAGTGGCCATTATCTCCATGTTCCCATCTGTCAAATGATAAAACAAACACAAATAATGTTTAGAGCGTAATTTCACCCTCAGCTCTGCACTTTTATCCACTTTATAGAATATTTATTTTTGTTAATTATTAATGTGGTGAAGATTACATTGTGTCTAAAGAGACATTGCAGAACTACAAATAATGTGTACAAAATCTCATAGGTTTGATTTCACATACAAAAAGAAGGAAAGGCTTATCATAAGGCTATCAGATCTGAACTGTGATTATGTGTGGCAAAAATGAAATGAAAAAACAAACAAACAAACTAACATGCTGCACTGCACTGCCACCACTACAATTAATGAAAGTCTTTACTATGCAGTGTTATTGGATGAACTGTAGGAAAAAAAGAAAAAAAAAAAAAATCAAATTTATTGTCCTAGGCCAACAACACCAAAGCAAAATAAAATAAATAATAAAAATAATAATAATAAAATAAAATAACAAAAAATATGAAAATAAAAATTAATTAATTAATTCTGCCTTTCATGATAGTAAGGGGGTCTTAAACTGATCTGTGGTTACTTACATTCCTTATGTCCTTGAGAAGTCTTCCAAGTACACCATGTTTATGTCTTCTGGCTAACCAGTAAGTCCACTCAATGAAGCAGAGCTGTTTTTTTAAGGCCTTCTCAGACCGATTACCCCGCATACGCCAAATTTCCCTCTTATATGTCTGCCACGCTCTCTCAATGTTTTGAGTATGCAGTCCTGTTTGAGGATCTACATAATTCTGGCTGTGGTTGACTCTCACATGCTTGTAGCCCTCCTGAGAAAGGCTGGTGTATGCTCTCCACTCATCACTCACTACAAGACTTTCTCTTTTTATGTGTTTTTTGATGATTGGATTTGTTTCTTTTTTTCACAAGGCGAAGAATTGGACGTCTGCTTGCAGCTTTGATTTCAAGTATACCAAAAACCCATGTTCGCTTTCTCTTCCAGGTGTTACCAAAGCGTCCTCTTGCATACTACAGAAAAAAGTATGAACAGTGTTAGAAAATAATCAAAATAATCTCTTGACCATGTAAAAGTATATTACTAGTTAGGAGTAATTACATGATAATACTTTTTCCATCCAAAACTTTTTAAAATTCCATATAATACAATAAATATGCTTACAATATAAGAAAATAAGAAAAAGTAAACCAAATTTGTATTAACTGATTGACAGCTTTGGGGAAAGTGATGTCCACCCTCACTACTTATATCCTAAACTATGATGCACATATTGATGTCAGCTCTTTCTGGTTCTACAATATGTAACACATTTCATCAAGTGCATTGCATTTAGATTACATTACCTTGCGTTTATGGCAGAACTTGCTCTCATCAATGTGAACTATGACATTAACTCCACCAACTTTTTGCCTCTTTTTCTTTCTGTGCTTTTCCAGGCTTTTTACACAAATTCTTCTGAGTTTCTTTGACATCATAGAAAGTGTTGCTGTGCTCTTTGCAATGCCATCTTGAAGCATGTCTACTTGCCGTAGATGTAAACCCTGTGCGAATCTACAAAGGATCAACATTAACAAAAATGATGACCATTAAATAAGAACAGTATATTTTCACATAAAGTAATCATAATAGCAAAGCATATTAATAATAAATAAAGCATAATTTGTATATTTTATTTTGG
Source organism: Hypophthalmichthys molitrix (assembly GCA_037950675.1). Classification (NCBI taxonomy): domain Eukaryota; kingdom Metazoa; phylum Chordata; class Actinopteri; order Cypriniformes; family Xenocyprididae; genus Hypophthalmichthys; species Hypophthalmichthys molitrix. Next base: position 13,161,621 of record CM075493.1, on the reverse strand, counting down.
ACACTAGTTTTTTGACTCTTGACATTACTGCTGAAATTCAACTATAGCTAACTAAAAAGTACAGTATAGTACAGTAACTAGAATTGATGCTCATTGCAACACAGTGCCACATCAAAGTCACCATCATGATCTTCTGTGAGAAGCCAAAATCTTTGAAAAAGAAATTGACATACTTAAAATTATGGTCAAAATATATTTATATGTTTATTATAACAAGCAAAATATCAAAACATGGTGACATATTACAGGACATGCTTTTGCAATAGAATATGCTATGCTATTGACCACAATGTATTTTTTAATCCATGCCAACATAAACTATGATAACATGTGCTGTAGTGCAATTGTGTTCTATGCACTCAAGCACTACACACATAGTGTAAAATGCAAAATATTGTACTTATGTAATAAACTTGCATTGCTTACCTATGTATGTACTTCATCCATGTGAATAGACTGCAGTGTGATTGTGAGAAGAGTGACTTTGACCTAACACTTCTTTTCAACCGTCCACATCTTTTACGTCGACACTCCCTGGGATTTTTTAAAACATGAAATTGTACGATAAACACAGAAATGTTTTAACATGTTTTTTCAACACACACACACACACAAACACACACACACACACACACACACACACACACATTGTTGTGACAGGCAACCCAGAGAGAAACTATAAGAACCGAATTAAATACCACATATTTGATACTCTTTAATGCAAAATAGCAATGGTGATCATAGAAAAATACCTACATAGCAATGGCTATTAGGGAAAAATTGAAAAAAAAAAAAAAAAAAAAATATATATATTATATATATATATATATATATATATATATATATATATATATATATATATATATATATACTTAATGTTGGGCTTCTAATTATAAACAAACACGAAATACACAGACACTCTTATTTTGAAATATCTGTTTTTACTACTTCCAGCCGCTCCTTCAAACAATTGGATCAAAATGCATTCTTGTAATAATAAGGAGAAAATCATATCTACAAGGTTGTGTCTATTGCAAAACAAAATATGGAACCATAGTTTACAAGAATTTATTCTTACCAGATGACATAATCGTTGGTCTGGGAGGCAACCATGTTCATTTTATGCCCGCAGTTCTTGCATTTAATTTTGCGTTTCAGCAAGCCAATCATCTGTAACCATTTTATCAATTTTAAACATGATTTTTTAGTTTCTCTAGCATAAACCTTTGTCAAAAGTTTTCTTTCCAGTGAATTCATAAAGCCGCCAGATCGAGCTAGGAGGCTAACTGTTTGTCAATTTAAGGACCAAGACAACCCAAAAATTAAAAACTGGCGCACTTTCATTTCATTGGCTAAATATGTTATCAGATACACCTACCACGGTTGAGTGTTGGCAGAGTTGTCACGTGATCGAGCACTTCAACAATCGGATTGGCTAAGTCGCACTCCCTGAAAATTTGGTTGACCAGATGGTAAGACTTAACTCTATTGAGAAACATTGTTCTTATTTCTTTTTGAAATTGGTTGTTATTACTTGCATGTAAACCAAAATCGTTATCAATTTTCTTTTCAGCATCAACATGTTTGATCCAGAGTATTCAGTACACCGCCCCCCATCTGGCAATGGGAGCAGTGCGCTCGGTACCTTGCATTTTACCCGGGCAAAGGCACAGAGGGGAAATACCGAGGGCGAAGGAGAAGATTCCACAAACAAAAGTGGTAAGTTGTGTTTATAAATGTAAAAGTAGTTTACATGAGGCTGATATTTCGCTTGACGCAATAATATATACAAAGTCAATTAAAAGACGCGAATGAACACAAATTCGCGCCAGACGATGCGTCACGGGAGTACGCGTCCGCCAAAATTGAAAGTGATTCAATTCACTGATTAATGTATTCCTTATTTTTTCTCTAATTTGTTGGTCTAAACACGCTAGACAAAAGGTATAACGTTAACTGTTGACTTTTGACTCTGTGCTTGAGGGTCTTCTAATGTATTACAAATTTTTCATGTCATGTTTTGCAGCTGCTAAGATGGACAGTCTCAAGCCTGTTAAACAACATATTCTCTGGAAGAAGAAGGCTGAGATGCTCCAGTCTCGGGTGGATGAGCTGGAGGAGGAAAATGGCTTACTCAAGAAGCAACTTGAAGAGTAGTCTGCACAAGAACAAGGTATGTATAAAAAATAAACACGTTTATGTGAAAATAATTAAATTTAAAACTCCATGGCACTGATTATTGTCCATAATGTTTAATTGAAACAAAAAAGGGTTGCCTTCAATATTATAATAGTTATAGTAAAGTTCTACACAATGCAGCTTGAAAATAGAACACTACTGTATTTTTTTTTTTTGTATATATCAAACCTAGGAGACTTTGTACACATTATTTGTAATTCTGCAATGTCTCTTTAGACATAATGTAATCTCCACCACATTAATAATCAACAATAATAAACATTCTATAATGTTATGCAGTGGGTATAAGTGCAGAGCTGAGGGTGTTTAGTGTTGGGTATCGTTGAATATCAGCCAGCTACATAAAAACTGGACTCATTTAAGAGCTGTTTGTGTGCAAAATAGAGCTGCATAATTCTGGATAAATTGAGACTTTTTTTTTTTTTTTTTTTTTTTTTTTAATGAAGGTTGTAGTTCTCTCACAATTCTGAAGAAAAATATTAGACAACTAAACAAAATCTCATGGAATTTATAAATGGAATGATTCAATGACTCACTCAAGATTTACTTGTTTTATTATTGGATGAATCAGTGTTTTTGAATAAATCTCTTGAATGAATGATTCAAAGACAAATACATTTTTAACAGCCACTTTCACCACCTAAAAAAAAAAAAGAAAAATGTTGCACACCCAGGAATAGATGGTGGAATTGAACTTGAATTTTACAACAACTACCTGATTCCTGACCTTAAGTATCCGATTCTGGAATTGGACTTGATTTTCGATTCCCAGTTCTAGTGAAGTTACGCTCTAAACATTATTTGTGTTTGTTTTATCATTTGACAGATGGGAACATGGAGATAATGGCCACTGGAGATGAGGAGCCACAGGCCATGATGCTGGACTCCAGCACTGATACTAGCACTGATTCAAGCTCTGATGAGTCCAGCTCCAGCTCTACCTCTGACTCTTCGGTTGAGGAAAAGGAGAAAAAGAAGTATAAAAAGAAAAATGGCAAGAAGAGAAGTAAAAAAAGAAAGAAGGAAAACAAAAAGATGAAGAGGTCAGGCGGAAAAGGAGAGCGAGGTATGGTAGGCTCTTAAGACATGCTGTACTTATTTAGGTATTAGCCTAGGTGTTTAGGTTATCATTTGTATCTTACCTGATAGCACACATACATGTAGACAGCAGATGCTTTCCAGATCAAGAGATCATTAACAGACATCTTACAGACTTACGTGTGCTATCTGGGTTAGTGGCTTTTTAACTGGATTTGAGGCATTGTGCACACTGTCCCGCATCACTCTTATCATCTCTCTTTTGAATGACATGAAATCAACATGTCAAAAGCTTAACTGTTCTGTTTGTTTTTCTTGAGTCAGCGATGATCTGTATCTAACTTTTTTTTTCTTACATATGTTTTGAATGAAGTAAATAAAGATTATGTATGCACTTACTTATTATGGCTGGATGAGGTGAAGCTGTAATTAATCATTAAATATAAAGAATATGCTGGCTAGTTTTTACCTAATTTTTTAAACCAATAATAAGCAAATAGTCTTGCCTTAATTAGCAGACTGCCCTCACACTATAAAATACAACAGATGTTCTAAATCAAAGACACACACCTTAATCTAAGTTGTAACTTTCCTTTTGAAGAGAACATTTTTGGGAAACACTGTGGCTCACCCTGCAACTAAGACACCACACAAGACACAACATAGAACTCATTGGTGATTTATTCAAATTGTTTTCTTTTCAGTTGCCTCAATTTCAGATGTGGTGAAAAGATATCTGCGTGTCCTCAAACTTGTGCAAAAAGGCTTTAGGATGACCGCAGCCTTCAAGAAAGCTCACGTTTCAAGAAATGCTGTGAAAGACACGGCAGCAATTGCAGAGATTTACATAGCAGACAAAAGTGTCCTAGACCAGTTCAAGGGTAAATACACACTTTTGAAACTAGCACAACTTTGTCAAAAAAAAATAGCTGGTGAACTGGCAGAAAAGATCATTGAAATGAAAAATAACAAATAGCTCATCCCCTTTTCTGCAAAGAAAGACTGAATGTAGGAAACAGGATGTTTGAGTAGATTGTAAGTAGATACGTTTTGTTTTTCATAATTTAAAGTTCAAGTTGCTTTGCCCCTACGATGACATGGTAGAGACTTGTTTGATTATTTGTAGTGCTGCCAGTGCAGCATGTTTATTTTTGTTTTATGTAATGTTAATTCAAGTAAAGTTTGATACAACATAATTAGACTGTTCAGATCTGATGCCCTAGTGAACAATGGGTTTGTATAAATATATTGTTAATAAAACAACTTTCTCTAATATCCTGTCTGTAGTGTTGGTTCTATTGTAGTTCATAGTCTGGTATTAACTTCTCATTTTAAACGGCAAATATCTTGCATATAATTAATGGATGGCTGTATGTTTTCTGTTGATAGCTTATAGACTTTCAACTGTTATCAACTGTTTTTCACTTTAATTGGATAGTCCTAAAATATATCTACAAATGCTTAGTTAAGAATGTCTACTAATGATCTTCTGAACGTAAACTTTAGACTAGTTGACAAGCAACAGATGCACAACCAATGTTTAGTTGACTATCAACAGATAATAAACTAGTGATCTTGATAAAAATGAAATGGTTAAATAATTATTAATTTGATGCATTTGAGACCCTTAAGTAAGGATGATATAATATGCTCTTGATCATATGTTGACATGACTGTAGACTTTCAACTGACAGATTGATTTTGAGTAGTTGGTAGACAACTTAGAAGATGGTAACACAATCTACAGAAAGTCAGCTGACTACTAGTTAACAACCTGTTGCGAAATAAATACTGACAGTCAGCATGCACTTTTTGTAAAATCTATAGATTAGAAATTAAAATGCACCTTATAATCTACAGGCAGTTAGTTGAATGTATGTTACTTGTCTGTTGAAACAATGTTGTTGAATGTCAACTGATGCACTGTTGACATGCTACTGTATGAGTACTGATAACTAGTAGAGTGTCAACAGATGGACTATCAAAATAAAGTGTTACCCTTCAGACATACAGTATTGTATGTTTGACCTAAGGGGACATATTTCTGGCCAAAGAGTATTCAATCTTGAACTTTTCATACATTACTATTGACTCCTTCTAATGTTAGTTCACCCATACAAAAGTCCATATAAGACCCTCTGAACCTATTTCTGGTAAATTAGACCTCGATCATGAATGCTCTTTACTTACTGATAATGTCTGATGTTAGATCGGCCAGACAGAAGTCCATATTTGACTGACTCAGATACTTCTGGCAAAAGAGCATTCAATATCGAATTCATTATATTTACTCACTGATGCCATATGATGTCACTTCAGCCATACAGTAGTACATGTTTGACCTAATGAACATATTTCTGGCCCACGAGCAATTGATCTCTAACTTTCTATACATTACTGTTGACTCCTTCTGATGTTACTTCATCCATACAGAAATCCATATTAGACCCTCTCAAAATATTTCTGGTAAATTAGTCCTCGATCATTTATGTTCTATACTTACTCAATGACATCTGATGTTAGATCAGCCAGACAGTAGTCCATATTCGACCAACTGAATATACTTCTTGCAAAAGAGTATTCAATATTAAATTTTTATATATACTCACTGATGCCTCCTGATGTCATATCAGCAATACAGTAGTCCACGTTTGTCCTAATGAACATATTTCTAGCCCAAGAGCATTTGATCTCTGACATTTTATATGTACTCATTGACTCCTTGTAATGTTACTTTAGCTATACAGAAGTCCATATTAGACTAAAAGAATAGATTTCTGGCAAATTAGTCCTCGTTCATGAATTCTTTGTACTTTATTTTACGTTTTATCAGCCAGAGAATAGTCCATATATGACATAATTAACAAAATTCTGGCCAAAGAGTATTCAATTTTGAACTATTCTGATGTGATGTCAGAAAATATGGACAGAAGTCCATATTTGACCTACTGAACATATTTCTGACCCAAGAGTCCTCGATCATGAACTTTCTATTCAGACTCATTGACTCATTTTTTTTTAGCCATACAGAAGTCCATAACTGATCAACTTATTTTTTTTTTGTCCCAAAGGTCCTCGATCATGAATTTTCTATACATACTCATTGCCTCACTCTGATGTTACTTCAGCTATACAGTATTGAATATTTGACCTAAGGGACATATTTCTGGCCAAAGAGTCCTCGATCATGCACTTTCTATTCAGACTCATTGACTCCTTTTGATTTTATTTCAGCCATACAGAAGTCCATATTAGACCTACTGAACATTTTTCTGCCAAAATAATGCTCGATCATGAACTTTCTGTAGAAACTCATTATTTACATCTGATGTTAGATCAGCCAGAGAGTCGTTTATATTTGACCGATCGAACATATCTTTTGAAAAAGAGTATTCGATATTGAAATTTTTATATGTACTCATTGATGCTTTCTGATGTCACATGAGCCATACAGTAGACCATATTTGACCTAATAAACATATTTCTGGCCCAAGAGCACTTGACCTTGGACGTTCTATAAATACATATTGACTCCTTTTAATGTTACTTCAGCCATACAGAAGTCCATATTAGACCTACTGAACGTATTTCTGGCAATTTAGTCCTCAATCATGAAATTTATATACATATCCGTTGCATAATATCTGATGTTATGTCAGCCAGACAAATTGTCCATATTTGACCTAAGGAACATATTTCTGGCCAAAGAGTATTCGATATTGAACTTTTTATACATACTCATCGACACCTTTTGATATTACATTAGCTCTACAGAAGTCCATATTTGACTACTGAACATATTTCTTTCTATTCACACTGATTGACTCACTCTGATGTTACATGAGCCATACAGCATTGCATATTTGACCTAATGGACACGTTTTTCTGTATGGCTGAAGCCATATAGAAGTCCATATTTGACCTACTGAACATATTTCTGACCCAAGAGTCCTCAAATATGAACTTTCTATTCAGTCTCATTGACTCCTTTTGATTTTATTTCAGCCATACAGAAGTCCATATGTGACCTACTGAACATATCTCTGATCCAAGAGTCCTCGATTATGAACTTTCTTTTAAGACTCATTTTTTTTTATTTTATTTCGGCCATACAGAAGTCCATAACTGATCTACTTTTTTTTTTCTGTCCCAACGTTCCTCGATCATGAACTTTCTATACTCATTGCCTCACTATGATGTCACTTCAGCCATACAGTATTGCATAAGTGACCTAAGGGACATATTTCTGGCCAAACAGTACTCGATCTTGAACTTTTCATACATTACTGTTGACTCCTTCTGATGTTACTTCATCCATACAGAAGTCCATATTAGACCCGCTGAACATATTTCTGGTAAATTAGTCCTTGATCATGAACGATCTATATTTACTCACTGACAACATCTGATGTTAGATCAGGCAGATAGTAGTCCATATTTGTCCAACTTAACATACTTCCTACAAAAGAGTATTAGGTATAATTTTTTTTTAAATACTCATTGATGCCTTCTGAATTCACATCAGCCATACACGTTTGTCCACGTTTGTCCTAATGAACATATTTCTAGCCCAAGAGCAATTGATCTCTGACATTTTATGTGTACTCATTGACTCCTTGTAATGTTACTTCAGCAATACAGAAGTCCATATTATACCAAAAAAATATATTTCTGGCAAATTAGTCCTCGATTATGAATTTTTTATACAATCTCATTGCCTTAACTTTATTTTCATCAGCCAGAGAATATATATATATTCTCATATATACAGTCCATATATGACATACTTAACAAATTTCTGGCCAGAGTGTATCCGATTTTGAACTTTTTATTTGTATTCTTTGAAGCCTTCTGATGTGACATCAGCCATATAGAAGTCCGTATTTGGACGACTGAACATATTTCTGACCCGAGTCCTTAATCATGAACTTTCTATTCAGACTCATTGACTCCTTTTTTTTTTAATATTATTTCGGCCATACAGAAGTCCATAACTGATCTACTTTTTTTTTTCTGTCCCAACGTTCCTCGATCATGAACTTTCTATACTCATTGCCTCACTATGATGTCACTTCAGCCATACAGTATTGCATAAGTGACCTAAGGGACATATTTCTGGCCAAACAGTACTCGATCTTGAACTTTTCATACATTACTGTTGACTCCTTCTGATGTTACTTCATCCATACAGAAGTCCATATTAGACCCTCTGAACATATTTCTGGTAAATTAGTCCTTGATCATGAACGATCTATATTTACTCACTGACAACATCTGATGTTAGATCAGGCAGATAGTAGTCCATATTTGTCCAACTTAACATACTTCCTACAAAAGAGTATTAGGTATAATTTTTTTTTAAATACTCATTGATGCCTTCTGAATTCACATCAGCCATACACGTTTGTCCACGTTTGTCCTAATGAACATATTTCTAGCCCAAGAGCAATTGATCTCTGACATTTTATGTGTACTCATTGACTCCTTGTAATGTTACTTCAGCAATACAGAAGTCCATATTATACCAAAAAAATATATTTCTGGCAAATTAGTCCTCGATTATGAATTTTTTATACAATCTCATTGCCTTAACTTTATTTTCATCAGCCAGAGAATATATATATATTCTCATATATACAGTCCATATATGACATACTTAACAAATTTCTGGCCAGAGTGTATCCGATTTTGAACTTTTTATTTGTATTCTTTGAAGCCTTCTGATGTGACATCAGCCATATAGAAGTCCGTATTTGGACGACTGAACATATTTCTGACCCGAGTCCTTAATCATGAACTTTCTATTCAGACTCATTGACTCCTTTTTTTTTAATATTATTTCAGCCATACAGAAGTCAATAACTGATCTACTTATTTTTTTTTTCTGTCCCAACGTTCCTCGATCAAGAACTTTTTATACATACTCATTGATTCCTTCTGATTATATATGTCATCCTTGGAATATTCCATGTTTTGACCTAATTGACAAAGAGTACTCGATCTCGAACTTCTTATGCAGAGTGTGCGTACGCTTAAATCCACGCTAACGCTCATATTTATAAAAACGGTCTTTGACGTGGAAAAGTGCTTAGAGCCACGTCAGGGTCTGAGCAGACGAACGCACTTTTCCTGGTCATATTACTGCAGGTTTTTTGAAATCTAAGCTATTTACCTCTTAGCACAACGAAATATATGTTATTTTACGTCTTGTATGTAAATGCACCTGTGTTATGTGTTATCTGTTCATTGCACAAAGGAAAAAGTTATTTTTCTTTGTATACAATGCAAGCAAATATTGAATACAATGCAAAACAGAATAAGTTATAAGTTAGTTAACATACTGAATGCAATACAATGCAACAGCGTATATGCGTTATATCTTTACCACATAAAGGATCAAGTGAGTTCTAGTATACAATGTAATGCACCAGTCCCTGTGTTGTGTATCTCTGCATTGCACATCGGATTACGTTAGATCATGTAGAATGTGTAAGTATGTGATGCAGTTCACGTATTGTACGTTCTTACATGCATTGCAACGCAACAGCATCGGTGTTGTGTTTGGTCTTCTTTGCATAACGGAATGAGTTATTTCTTATATACAATGTAAGGTGTATGTTTCTTCTTTAATGCAGTGTAATGCAACAGAACAAATGAAATAGTTGTTGTTTTATTGCAATGCAACAGCACGTTATTTTTTTCTCTACAAAGGAATTATTTTTTGTTATGAAATGCAGTTCATCAACACCTGTATAAATGTGTTAAATGAACAATGCACAACAAAATAAGTTCTTGTATGCAATGCAATGAAACATTGCATACCTTTAATGTTTTTCCTCATTGCACATCGGGTTAAGTTAGATATGTGTTATCTCTTCAGTGCATAAAGAATGTTTAATTTCTTACATTCATTGCATTTGGTGTTCTTTTAAACATGCAAGGAAACAGTGTATAAGATCACCTGCAATGCAACAGAAAAATGTTACCTCTTTTAATGCAACAACAAAATATGTTATGTCATTTTAGTTCTTGTATGTAATGTCGTGCAACAGCACCCGTGTTTTGTGTTATCTGTTCATTGCACAAAGGAAAAAGTTATTTTTCTTTTTTTATACAATGCAAGGAAATAGTGCATTCAATGCAAAACAGAATAAGTTATAAGTTAGTTAACTATTGAATGCAATGCAATGCAACAGCGTATAAGCCTTATATCTTGCAATGCACCAGCGCCTGTGAATGATCTTTGTGTTATTTACTGCACATCGGATTAAGTTAGATTGTGTAGATATGTGTTTTCTCTTCAGTGCAGAATGATTAATTTCTTATATTCATTGCATTTCGTTGTTCTTTTAAGCAATACAAGGAAACAATGTATAAGCTTACATGCAGTGCAACATATGTGTTACCTCTTTAATGCACAACGAAATATGTTGTCATTTTAGTTCTTGTATGTAATGCAGTGTAATAGCACCCGTGTTATGTGTTATCTGTTCATTGCAGAATGGAATGTTATTTTTTGTATACAATGCAAGGGAAATAGTGCATACAATGTACAACAGAATAAGTTGGTTAAGATATGTTCATAGAATGCAACGGATACAATTCTTTATACATTTCGATGAAACAGTTAGTTCTTGTGTTTTTTTGCAATGCAACAGCATATATGTTGTGTTTTCTCTTTAATGCATAAAGGAAAGAGTTATCATTACCATCACCTGTGTTGTGTATCTCTTCATTGTACATCGGGTTAAGTTAGATCGTATCTCTTCAGTGCGCAAATGAATAATTTCTTACAGTCATTGCATTTCGTTGTTCTTTTATACAATAAAAGTAAACAGTGCATTTCTTGTATGTAGTTCTTGTATGCATTGTAATGCAACAGACCATATGTGTTAACCTCTTCAATGCACAACTAATGTCATTCTTATATTCAACATTTTAGTTCATAGCAGCACGTAATTTCTTCTATGCACAGCGTAATGTTAACTATTGTATGCAATGCAATGAAACAGAGACTTCTTGTATTTATTGCAATTCAACAGAAGATATGATTTGGTTTTCTCCTTAATGCACAGAGGAAAGAATTATTTATTGTATGCGTTATATCTTCAATGCATAACGGAATGATTTAGTTCTTTTTAGCAATGCAGTGCATAACATTATCTCTTAAATTCAACGGATGAGTTAGTTAATTCATTGCAACAACAAAAATGTTGTGAATCTCTTCAATGCACGAAGGAACGAGTTAGTTCCTGTATGCAACGCAATGCAACATCATATTCATCACTGTATAACGGATTTAGTTCTTTTATACATTGTAATGCAACGGCACATATGTGTTACGTTTTGGTTGTTTGGAAACAGTGCATACTGTTAGGTCTTGTATTCATGTAATGCAGCCACGCCTGTTATCTCTTCAATGAACAGCGGATGAGATTAGTTCATTCATTGCAACACCACATATGTCAAGTGTTATTGCTTCGGTGCATAAAGTAATAAATTAGTTCTTGTAAGAACACAGTGCAGAACGTACATGATATTTCTTGAATGCATTGCAATGCAACAGTAAATATGTGTTAAATCTTCAATGCACAAACGAAATGAGTTAGTTCTTATATAAAAAGCATGATCCTTCATTATCGCCTGTGTTGTGTACCTCTTCACTGCACAATCGGGTTAAGTCAGATCGTGTATATATGTATGTCATCTTATCAGAGCACAACTGAATAATTTCGTACATTCAGTGCATTTCGTTGTTTTATACAATACAAGGAAACAGTGCATAGCTTATATGTAGTTCTTGTATTCATTGCATTGTGAGTTAAGTGAGTTAGTTCATTCATTGCAACACCACATATGTGTTATCTCTTCAATGCATAACGAATGTAACGAATTGTTGTATTCAGTGCAAGAAACTTACATGATATTACATGATATACAGCAACACATACAGTGCACAGCATAAATGAGTACACCCCCTCTGAACAAATACAAAAGATGTATTTTCTTTATGATCACTAATACAATTCATGGAAAGATGGCAAAACTAAAATGTATTAAACATATACATAATAAAAACTGAGAATAATATATATATCATTAATTGCCATAAAATAAGTAAATTAGTCAATTTTGTTTAAATTAAGGGTTGAAGAAATGAGTACACCCTAGATTTAATTCAACAAATGTATAATATTCTAGTACTTAGTATGCCCTCTATAATTTTGAATATACTGATTAAATGATTTATTTGGTCTCATGAGACCCGAGTATTGATTCCCAGAATCTATATTTTGTAAATATGGGCTTTGGAAATGGCTAACTGACTTTATTGTGCTTTGACTACAGTAGGTAGTTCCAGTGAGAACAACAACCATTGCATGTCATTTCTGCAGGCTGTATCTTACTCTGTGAGATAAACAGTCACTCTTTTCATAGCTTTTGCTGGCTCTGAGACACTCGCTTGGTATTTCTCCTGCTCTTTGTCTAGCAAAAGAACCCCATCACTAAATCACTAAATATGAAAGCTTAAAATGAAGGCCTGATTATTTCAGGGGCCTTGTCACATGTCCATTGTTTTTGAATTTCTGTGTTAGTTTTGCTATACTTTCACACGTAAAACAATGATTTGGTAATCCTTTTGTACCAATGTCCTCTTTTATGCTAAGAAATAAGTCTCCTGACAGTTCTCTTCCAAGTGGTTCCACTATTGTCAGCATTAAGTCTAAGAATGATTCAGTGGGCTATAGCCCTTATATAACACTTTTATTTGTCAAGAAATTTCTTCTCTTTATATGTTTAGGTTCAACATACCTGTTGATCAAACACTGCCTTAAACTTATTTAGTAACTTTTAGGAGGGTGTACTCATTTTTGCTAAATGATTAAAGCAGACTTGAGCATTATATCTCTAATGAACCCTAACATGTCTTCTACATAACTGAGTAATTGATGACTTTAAGAAGTTTCAGAGAGGGGGTTTATGCTGTGCATTTATATGCACATTAATTATGTGCTCGATTATGATTATACATTCTCAATGCCTTTATTTTACGTTACATCAGCCAGAGAATAGTCCATATATGACATAATTAACAAATTTCTGGCCAAAGAGTACTCAGATTTTTAACTTTTTATATGTGCTCATTGAAGCCTTCTGATGTCACATCAGCCATAACGAAAGTCCATATTTGGACCTACTGAAAATATTTCTGACCCAATAGACCTCAAATTTAAACTTTCTATTCAGACTCACTGACTCCTTCTGATTTTACTTCAGCCATACAGAAGTCCATATTTGACCTACTGAAGATGTTTCTTACCCAAGCATACTCGATTATAAACTTTCTATACATACTCATTGCCTCACTCTGATGTTACTTCAGCCATACAGTATTGCATATTTGAACTAATGAATATATTTCTGGCCAAAAATTAATTGATGTTAAATTTTTTTTATACATTACTTTTATACACTCCTTCTGATGTTACTTCTCCCATACAGAAGTCAACATTAGACCTAATGAACATATTTCAGGCCCAAGAGTACTCAGTCTTGAACTTTCTATACATAAACATTAATTCGCTTTGATGTTACTTCAGCCATATATGAACACATTTTGACCAACTGAACAAATTTCTGGCAAATTAGTCCTCGATGATGAACTTTTTATATAAACTCATAGAGTCCTTCTAATGATACATCAGCCATAGAGTATTGCATATTGGACCCAGTGGACATATTTCTGGCCAATAAGCCCTCGATCATGAACCATCTATACATACTCATTGACTCCATCTAATGTTACTTCACCCATACAGAAGTCCATATTAGACCAACTGAATATATTTCTGGCAGATTAGTGCCAAATGAATTTTTGATACATACTCATGGACTTTATCTGATGTTACATTAGACAGACAGTAGTCCATATTTGACCTAAAGAACATATTTATGGCCCGAAAACTCTTGATCTTGAACTTTCTATACATATTCATTGACTCCTTCTGATTTTTGTTTTTCAGCCATGCATACAGAAGTCCATATTAGACCTACTTACTTTTTTTTGGTCCCAAGACTCCTCGATCATGAATTTTGTATACAAAATACAGAACACATTTCTGACAAATGAGGCCTCAATTGTGAACTTTTTATACAAACTCATTGACTCCTTCTAATGATAAAATCAGCCATAGAGTATTGCATATTTGACCTAATTGTACATATTCTTGCCCAAAGAGTACTTGAATTTGAACTTTTTATATATACTTACTGACACCTTCTTTTTCACATCAGCCATATAGAAGTGTATATTTGACTTACTGAAACATATTCCTGACCCATGAGTACTCGATATTGAACTTTCTATACATACTCATTGACTCATTCTGATGTTACTTCAGCCATATGTCAACCAATTTTTGACCTACTGAACAAAGTTCTGGTAAATTAGTCCTCGATGATGAAATTTCTGTACAGACTCAATGACTCCGTGATAAGATAAGCCATACATACATATCTGGCCGACTGGCCAAAGTGTATTCGATATTGAAGTTTTTATATATTACTCAATGACTCCTTCTGATGTTACATCAGACAGACAGTAGTCCATATTTGACCTAATGAACATTTTTCTGACCCAAGAGTACTTGATCTTGAACTTTAAATACATACTCATAGACTCTTGATTTTATTTCAGCCATACAGTATTACATATTAAATCTGATTAATGTTTTTCTGTCCCAAAAGTCCGTGGTCATGAACTTTATACACTTGCCTCAATCTGATGTTTCTTCAGCCATAGACTATTGTATATGTGACCTACTGAACATATTTCTGGCCAAAGAGTACTTGATATTTTTATATAAACTCATTGACGCTTTCTGATATTACATCAGCTATACAAATGTCCATATTTGACCTACCGAAGATGTTTCTTACCCAAGCGTACTCGATTATATACTTTCTATACATACTTATTGCCTCACTCTGATGTTACTTTAGCCATACAGTATTGCATATTTGAACTAATGGATATATTTCTGGCCAGAGATTAATTGATCTTGAACTTTTTTTCATCCATTACTTTTATACACTCGTTCTGATGTTACTTCTCCCATACAGAAGTCAATATTAGAACTACTGGACATATTTCAGGCCCAAGAGTACTCAATCTTGAACCTTCTATACATATACATTAATTCACTTTGATGTTACTTCAGCCATATATGAACCCATTTTGACCAACTGAAAAAATTTCTGGCAAATTAGTCCTCGATGATGAACTTTTTATATAAACTCATAGAGTCGTTCTAATGAAACATCAGCCATAGAATATTGCATTTTGGACCCAATGGATATATTTCTGGCCAATAAGCCCTCGATCATGAACTTTCTATACATACTCATTGACTCCATCTTCACCCATACAGAAGTCCATATTAGACCAACTGAACACATTTCTGGCAAATTAGTCCTTGATCATGAATTTTCGATACATTCTCATGGACTTTTTCTGATGTAGAAGTTGTAGAAGTAAAAGAGACCTCAGTAACATCGCACATTGTGCTCAGATTTTCTCCTGAGCACAGTGTGTGATGTTGTTGAGATCTCTTCTGAAACTTCAGAGAAGTGAGAGTTCCTGAGTCTCTTGCTGAGGAGAAAAGTCTGAGCGCAGTGTGTGATGTTAGTGAGATCTCTTCTAAAACTTTAAAAGAGACCATTGTGAGAGTATTAGAGATTGTCTCAGGAGACAAGTGTGAGAAAGCAGGAGACTCAAACAAAAGTCTCCATTTGATGTTAATTTAACCTCAATTATGTCTAGCAGAAACATTTGAGATGTTAAAGGTTTTTTTTTCTCCCCTTTGGGTAGCTTCTATCTCATTCATCCACACCATTTCAATCAAGCACAATATGTGCATTCTCTTATTTGAAGTTTAGTGTAGACAGAGTTTTGTTGCACAATGACTTAATAGAGAAAAACATGACCTATATTTACATGCATGCAAAATGGGTTGTACAAGACAAACTTTGCAATGTTAAATGAAGAAAAAAAAAAGGTTATGCAACAACCATGAAGCACTGGTACACTAGTATTACATTTGTTAAAAGAAAGTATTTATCTTAGCCTAAAAATCTTACACTTGTCTAATACCTTGTTTGGTATATGTGCTGCATACAATGCTGGGCATTGAAGATAAATTAAAACGAGTAACCGAGTAACTTCATAGTCATAATCTGAAATGTATAATGTTATTTAAATAATAGTTTCAGTATTTACAAATTAGTAAAAATATAAAATTTAACATGTTTCTCCTAAAATAAAATTGAAGACTTCTGGGGCCGGATGCAAAAACGTCTTGGAGAAGTCTTAAAAGTTAGTCATCTATTTCCAAACCTGGTAATAACTTTTTAAAGTCATTTGCATAAAAAGGTATATCTGAAAAGTAAGACTGACTGCCCTTTGCTAACTGCTACTTAGTCAGCTGGCACCAAAAGACAAAGCTGATACTTAAATGAGACATATAAGAGAATAATCAGCTCTTAGTAGCCCAAGCTTAGAGAAAGCTCTGTCAGAGCTATAGCCTTGTGGACAGCACATCAACACTGAGGCACAGCAGCATCTCAGACAGCACGAGTTCAAATCCCAGCTAAAGGTACATTCCTGCTCCTGTTACCTTCTCTACTCTCCCATTGTTTTCTGTCTCTCATCCTACTGTCCTGTCCATAAAAGATTAAAATACCCATTGTCTGCAAAAAAAAAAAAAAAAAGCAACCTCTGAAAATATTTTTACAATAAAGAGATTTCTTGTTTCTCATTTTGGACTCCTTTCTCTCAGAAATTTCTCATGTCTCAGTTGTTTCTCCTTATATTTCTCTTAAAGCATTTTAGGAGAAACGTCTGAGACAGTGTTGATACTACAATGAGAGATATATGAGAATCCCAAGTCAGTCTCATGAGCTTAGAAAGAACAACCTCTGAGCAATAAAATATTCCTATAATGGAGTTGTGAAAGAGACTGCAGCAAGAAAATAAAGAGATGTTCTATGTTTCTTCCACCACATTCTCAGTTTTAACTCTTTTTTTTTTGTGTCTACTCTTATTTCTCCTAAGGAATTTTAGAAGACACATCTGAAACATTGCTGATCCTGAAATGAGAGATATGTGAGAATCATAACTAAGTCTCACAAATTTAGAAAGAGCAACCTCTGAGCAATAAAATACAGTCTTGAAAGAGACAATATTGTAAGACAATAATGAGATGTTCTAAGTGTCTTCCACCACTCTTTCAGTTTTGACTCTTTTTCTCTCAGATATTTCTCATGTCTCATTTCTTTCTACTCTTATTTCTCCTAAGGAATTTTAGGAGAAACATCTGAAACTCTATTGATACTAAAATGAGGGATATATGAGAATCACAGCTAAGTCTCATGAGCTTAAGAAAAGCAACCACTGAGCAATACATTTGTCCTATGGGTATGTTCACTTATTCAAATATGGACTACTGTCTCTCTAATGTAACATCAGAACGAGACAATAAGTGTGTATAGAAAGTTCAAGATCCAGTACTCTTTGCATAGAAAGTACAAGATTGAGTTGTCTTATTTTTTTATTTTATTTCACATTCTTAAAAGGTTCAGGAGGTCAAATATTGGGATTCTGTATGGCTGATGTAAAATCAGAAGCAGTGAATGATTATGTTTTGAATGTTCATGATCGGCTTTTGCCAGATATATGTTCAGTAGGTTAAATGTGGGCTTTTGTATGA
Organism: Hypophthalmichthys molitrix; assembly: GCA_037950675.1. Classification (NCBI taxonomy): domain Eukaryota; kingdom Metazoa; phylum Chordata; class Actinopteri; order Cypriniformes; family Xenocyprididae; genus Hypophthalmichthys; species Hypophthalmichthys molitrix. The sequence goes on along the minus strand of CM075493.1, from coordinate 13,143,616 downwards.
CTGAAGAAACATCAGAAGGAATCAATGAGTATTTTTTTTATAAAGTTCAAGTTTGAGTACTCTTCGGCCAGAAATATTTTCATTATGTCAAGTTTGGACTACTGTCTGTCTGATGTAACATTAGAAGGAGTCAATGAGTAATGAAAGTTCATGATCAAGGAAGCTTGGGTCAGAAAAATTTTCAGTGGGTCAAATATGGACATTTATATGGCTGATGTGACAACAGAAGTCAATGAGTGTATAAAAAAGTTAAATATGTATGGTCAGAAATATGTTCTGTGGGTCAAATGTGGACTACTGTCTGTCTGATCCAACATCAGATGGAGTCAATGAGTATGTATAGAATGTTCAAGACTCAGGACTAATTTCCCAGAAATATGTCCATTATGTCAAATATGCAATACTCTATGGCTGACGTATCATTAAAAGCAGTCAATGTATATGTACAAAAATTTCATGATTGAGGAGTAATTTTCCAGAAATATGTTCAATAGGACATACATGGGCTCATGTGTGGCTGAAGTAACATCAAAGTTAGTCAATGAGTATGTATAGAAAGTTCATGATTTGCCAGAAATATGTACATTAGGTCTAATGTGGACTTCTGTATGGATGAAGTAACATCTGAAGGAGTGAATAGAAATGTATAAAAAGTTCAGGTTCGAATAATCTTGGGCCAGAAATATATCAGGTAGGTCAAATATCCAATACTCTATGGCAGTGTTTAAAAAGTTCATGATCGAGGACTAATCTGCCAGAAATATGTTCAGTGGTTATAATATGGATTTCTGTATGGGTGAAGTAACATCAGAAGGAGGCACTCATAATGTATAGAAAGTTTGAGATCAAGCACTCTTTGACCAGAAATCTTTACCGTAGGTCAAATATGCAATACTCTTTGGCTGACGTACAATCAGGAGTCAAATGAGTATGTTTAAATGATCAAGGACTAATTTGCCAGAAATATGTTCATTAGGGCAATTATAGGCATGTATGGCTGAAGAAACCTCTGAGTGAGGCAATGCGCATGTATTATGGAAAGTTCACAATCGAGGACTGTTGGGAAAGAAAAACTTTAAGTATGCTTAATATGGACTTCTCTAGACTGAAATAAAATCAGAAGACAATGAGTAAGTATAGAAAGTTCAGGGTCGACTACACGTGGGCCAGAAATATATCCATTAGGTCATATATCCAATATTCTATAGCTGACATATCATCTGAAGGAGTCAATGTGTATGCATAAAAAGTTCATGATTGAGGACTAATTTGCCAGAAATATGTTCAGAAGGTCAAACATGGGCTCATGTATGGCTGTAATGCATCATTTATCATTGTAATATTTTAATATTTTTTCACCATATTTCACAATTTAATGTAAACAGGTTTGGTAAGGGATGTTTGGTGATGTTGTTTTTTTTTTTTCTTCCTTCTGTCTTTTTTTCCTATTTTGACTTGTATTTTAGGTAAAGAGTCTGTAAGATTGCAATCCTTCTTTAAAATCTGTCTTTTTTAATAAAACTTATTTGGTAAAAAAAAAAGAGTAAACAAATCACATATGCTGTTGCATTGCAATAAATACAAGAACTAACCATTTCATTGTATTGCATACAATAAATAACTTATTACTTTGTGCATAGAAGAAATTAACATATGTGCTGTTGCATTGCAATGCCTACAAGAACTAGTATGTAAGTTATGCACTTTCCTTGCATTGTATACAAAAATGAACTTATTCCTTATGCAATGAAGAGATAACACAAAACACGTGTCGCAATGAATGAACAAACTCATCGGTTATGCACTGAAGTGATAACGAATAATACACTACCAGTCAAAAGTTTGGACACGGTAAGATTTTTTATGTTTTTAAAAGAAGTTTTGTCTGCTCACCAAGGCTACATTTATTTAATTAAAAATACAGTAAAACAGTAATATTGTGAAATATTATTACAATTTAAAATAACTGTTTTCTGTTTGAATATATATTATAAAGTAATTTATTCTTCTGATGGCAAAGCTGAATTTTCAGCATCATTACTCCGGTCTTCAGTGTCACATGATCCCTTTTTACTGTATTTTCAAATAAATAAAAGCAGCCTTGGTGAGCAGACGAAACTTCTTTTAAAAACATTAAAAATCTTACCGTGTCCAAACGTTTGACTGGTAGTATATGTACATTGCATTGCAGTAATTTAATCCGTTGTGCAGTGCAGACAACACATGACATGTGCAGTTCATTGCAGTAACTTAATCCGTTATGCAGTGAAGAGATCACACATGGCAGGTGCTTGTAGCACTGCATTGCATAATAAATTGAACTCTGTGTATTGAAGAGAAATCAAATCACATATGGTGCTGCATTGCAATAAATACAATAACTAAACTTTTCATTGCATTGTATACAATAGTTAATGTATTATGCTGTGCATAGAAGAAATTAATATAAGATGATGTGCTACTGCATTACAACATGTAAGGTATGCACTGTGTCCTTGCATTGTATACAAGAACTAACTTATTCCTTAAGCATTAAAGAGATATTACACATAACATATGTGGTGTTGCGATGAATGACCTAACTCATCCGTTGCGCACTGAGGAGATAACACATAAAATGGGCATTGCATTGCAGTAACTTATTCCGTTTTGCAGTGAAGAGATAACAAGACAGGTGCTTGTTGTTCCGTTGCATTCAATATCTAAATTATTCTGTGTATTAAAGAGTGAGGTTTCGTGCTGTTGCATTGCAGTGCATATAAGATCTACCTTAATCTGTTGTGCAGTGAAGAGGTAACATACATGTGCCATAGCAATGCAATGCATAAAAAGAGTACATATAAGCTATGCGCTGTTTCACTACATTGTATACAAGAACTAACTTATTACATTGTGCATTAAATAGATAACGCATACCATTTGTGCTGTTTGCATTGCAATAAATAACTCATTACATGTGTGCATTGAAGAGATAACACATAACATATCCTGTGAAATTGCATTCAAAATCTAAATTATACCATTGCAGTGAAGTATAACATACAAGACATGCGCTGTTTCATTGCAATGTACACAACAATCCCGTGGCTCAATGAAGCCATACAGTAGTCCATATGTGACCTACTGAAGATATTTCTGGCCAAAGGGTTCTTGAACTTGAACTTTCTATACAGACTCATTGACTCCTTTTGATGTTACATCAGCCATATATGAAAATATTGCCTGCCTAAAAGTCATCAAACATGAACTTTCAATACATACTCATTAGCTCGCTCTGATGTTACGTCAGCCATATATGAACCCATTTTGACCAGCTGAACAAATTTCTGGCAAATTAACCCTCGATGATGAACTTTTTATTTAAACTCATAGAGTACTTCTGATGATACATCAGACATAGAGTGTTGCATATTGGACCCAATGGACATATTTCTGGCCAATAAGCCCTCAATCATGAACTTTCTATACATATTCATTGACTCCTTGTAATGTTACTTCACCTATACAGAATTCCATATTTCACTGACACCTTCTTATGTCACATCAGCCATATAGAAGTGACCTACTGAACATATTCCTGACCCATGAGTACTCTATATTGAACTTTTCTATACATACTCATTGACTCATTCTGATGTTACTTCAGCCATATGTCAACCAATCTTTGACCTACCGAACAAATTTCTGGCAAATTAGTCCTCAATGATAAAATTTCTGTACAGACTCAATGACTCCTTTCTGATGTAAGATAAGCCAGAAATACACATCTGGCCGACTGAACATATTTCTGGCCAAATTGTATTCGATATTGAAGTTTTTATATATTAATCAATGACTCCTTCTGATGTTACATCAGACCAACAGTAGTCCATATTTGACCTAATGAACATTTTTCTATGCTTACTCACTTTTTATGTATAGAACTTTCTATACATGATTCTTGATTTTATTTCAGACAGACAGAATTACATATTAAAAGTGATTCATTTTTTTTTTGTCCCAATAGTTCTTGATCATGAACTTTATATACATCCCTCAATCTGATGTTTCTTCAGCCATAGAGTATTGCATATTTGAACTAATTGATATATTTCTGGCCAAAGATTAATTGATCTTGAACTTTTTATATATACTCATTGATGCTTTCTGACTTCAGCTATACAGAAGTCCATATTTGACCTACCGAACATATTTCTTACCCAAGTGTACTCGATTATATACTTTCTATACATACTTATTGCCTCACTCTGATGTTACTTCAGCCATAGAGTATTGCATATTTGAACTAATTGATATATTTCTGGCCAAAGATTAATTGATCTTGAACTTTTTTTTATACATTGCTTTTATACACTCCTTCTGATGTTACTTCTCCCATACAGAAGTCAACATTAGACCTACTGAACACATTTCAGGCCCAAGAGTACTCCATCTTGAACTTTCTGTACATATACATTAATTAACTCTGATGTTACTTCAGCCATTTATGAACCCATTTTGACCAACTGAACAAATTTCTGGCAAATTAGTCCTTGATGATGAACTTTTTATATAAACTCAGAGTCTTTCTGATGATACATCAGCCATAGAGTATTGCATATTGGACCCAATGGACATATTTCTGGCCAATAAGCCCTTGATCATGAACTTTCTATACATACTCACTGACTCCATCCAATGTTACTTCACCCGTACAGAAGTCCATATGAGACCAACTGAACATTTTCCTGGCAAATTAGTGCCTGATCATGAATTTTCGTTACATACTCATTGACTCCATCTAATGTTACTTCACCCATACAGAAGTCCATATTAGACCAACTGAACATGTTCTTGGCAAATTAGTGCCCGATCATGAATTTTCGTTACATACTCATGGGCTTTATCCGATGTTACATTAGACAGACAATAGTCCATATTTGACCTAAAGAACATATTTATGGCCCAAAAGCTCTTGATCTTGAATTTTCTATACATACTCATTGACTCATTCTGATGTTACTTCAGCCATATGTCAACCAATTTTTGACCTACTGAACAAATTTCTGGCAAATTAGTCCTCGATGATGAAATTTCTGTACAGACTCAATGACTCCTTGATAAGATGCAGATAGGAGTTTTACTTACTCAAACATGTTCTGAGGGCAGAAAGGAAAATAATTGGTTTACAGATTCATCCAATGAAATTGAAGCAGACGCGGGGATAAGAGTTTGGATCGTGTGGAGGGAATCCTTCAGACAGAGCAGTTATCGCTCTCCATGACAGAATGCTTTTATTGCAAGGTAAGTGAATTTACAGTATATTGTTTTAAAATTCAACATCCTCTAACGTTTAATAAAAAATTTAGCGAACATTGCAAATGCCAGATGCTGGTCTCTGATGCTGGCCAGTCAATGATTACCAAAGGACTGGATGCAATAATGGAGATGCATGAAAAAAGGAGTGCGTTTGTTCCACCTGATAATCTCACAGAGTTGACATTGTGATGCATAAATGCCATTGCAAACTTAGTTTTCTCACTTTGTATTGTAGAGAAAGAAGGATTTAAAATTAAAAATGACAAGAATTTTTTTTATTGTTTCAGCAAAGTCCAAGTTTGTAAATTTGAGTCTGAAAAAGTGAAAAGTTTCAAAATGAAACTTGCTGTTATGGTCTTGGTATAAGAAAATTAAAGAACAATTGATTGTAAATAATCAGTTAACTAATTGTATTTTTTTTGTACAGTGTTTTTGTCCAATAATACAATAAAATAATCAAGTATAATTATTGCTTCTTTCCTTTTTGATGCAATTACAAAAATTCAGTGGAAAAAAATAAAAAAATAAATAAAAGGCAACATATCACAACATAAATGTAGAGCAAAAATGTATCATTAAACTGCTGTACTTTTAACTTTTTATTTCATATAATCATTATTTTAGACATGAATCAATGAACTTGAATGTGCCCCCATTTAAACCAGGCCCAAGGCCAAGGGTCACCTGGCCAAATGTTTCCCAGTGTCTCCAGAATTGTTTGTAAGGTCTTTGTGCAATTGAAATGCATAATTATTTTGGTTTCAATTTACACTGATAGTCATTAACAAACAACATAAAATGGGGATGTCCATGATTTAATATCTAAAAGTGAAACCTGTAGGTAAAATACATTTTCCCATATTGCCTGGACCACTTTCTTTAGAGGTGTAAATTTGGCTGTCAGGAACTTTTCATTGCTGACCAGCTCAATGCACTGCATCTAAAATGTAAACAAACAGAATTACTCAGAAAATCATAACTTTTAAAAAGACAAATTTATAACTCCCTCAAAATGGACAATTTCCTAGTGACAAATAGTACAACAGAATAGCAGTATTTTGTGAAAGACAAGAAGACAAGAGTGTAGAGTAATATTTCTACATCCTCTACACTCTTGTCTTCACAGTTTAGTGCACAGTGAAGTCAGTTTGGTGCACTTGGAAGGCTGCACACCCGTGTCAGCCACCTTTCCCTGTATTTTTGTTTTCTGTGCCTTTGCTTTTCGCAAAAATCCACAGTATTGCCTACCGGTTTAAACTGACGTGTGACACTGGTAATAACGGTATCACTGGCGGGGACTTTTAAATCGCTAATTTGAAAGTGAAATGCACACGTCCGCACGGGCATTCATAATGGTTTGGAGCAAAGCGAGCGTTTTCAATTAATTCCGATGGAAATTGAGCTTCCATAGGAATGAACTGAAAATGCTCGCTCTGCTCGTTCCGAGCCAGTGGACACGCACCATTATGAATGGCCATAAAGCTGTGCGCATTTTACTTACGCTTTGAAATGAGCTCCAATTGTTTGAATGGTGGGTTCATTAGCAGATTATTCTTAATGATAAACACAACAAATCAGTACAATGACAAAGTCACATAAATAGGCGCTTTTACATTTTGCTTTGAAACCAAATCTTCTGCTTTTTATCTTGTTTTATTCTGTGCTGCGACTTTCGTTTGACTCATGCTTTATTAAGCAGATATGTTCAGGTTTTAATTGTAGTGTCTGTTCTCTAACTGAACTAAATGATTTTATTAGTACAGAAAATAAAAATGATGGTAGGGGCGGTGCCACGGTGGGCAAGTGATGCAGTGTTGAGGCTGAACACCGGTAACACCGCCAACATCGACTATCGCAGCAGGCCTCACAACACTTTTTTTTTTAATATATTCAAATCTATAATACTATTTTAAAGGTTTTTAACAGTTAAATATGCATTTAAGGTAAATAAAATAACTTTAAATCTGATTTATTTAAATCCAATTTGAAGCTTGTGAAATAAACACAAAATTTACTCCAATCATCTTATTTAGCGTTCCGTTCAGGTCATTGGTATATTCAGATTTATCAATCTGAATGATTTAATTCCGATTGAGACAAAAAGTGTCCATGTAAACTTGGCTATTATGTAAATTTGTTACAAAAGTACCAGGAAGTGACACTGGAATTGCTGACATCTTTTTTTGGCAGTTCAGAATTGATCCATAATTTTAGGAGACAAGCTTTATTTATTATGTGTTTGATTTTTAAAACTTTGCATATGTTTTACATTCACAAACATCTATATTACATAACATATTCTGCAAAGAGAAGAAAATGTATGTAATTATTAGCATATCATGTGCGAATAGGAAAACAAAGAAATACAGTTTCTTTACAATGATTCTTTACAAGAATTTACAATGCAGCATACAGTGCACTAGTCATTTGTCCAGGACTATAGAAACAATAATTTGATAAAATTCATGACATATATCAATTTATTCTTAAAAAAAAAACAAAAAAAAACGTTTAGTTTGAATTCATTTTTAGCTCATTACAAAAAGTAAAAAAAAAAATACAAAAAAATATTTTAAACACTTGTTATTAAATGTTATGTAACAACTGAATCTTGTTTAAACACATTGTTCATGTTGCATCACAACAGTTCTGAGTACTCCTGCCCTAGGAGCAGCTCGATAAACACTAAAAATAACACAGCGATACGAACCTATTGAGTACTCCTGCCCTGAAAGCAGCGCGATAAACACTAAAAATAATGCAGCGATACGAATCTATTGAGTACTCCTGCCCTGAGAGCAGCGCGATAAACATTAAAAATAACCTAGCCATACAAACCTATTGAGTACTCCTGCCCTGAGAGCTGCGCGATAAAACCTAAAAATAACACAGCGATACGAACCTATTAAGTACTCCTGCCCTGAGAGCTGTGTGATAAAACCTAAAAATAACAGCGATCCGAACCTATTGAGGCTTGACACTTACTTTTTTGCCAAAGAGCAGTTGTGCTCCTAAGTTGAAAAATTTAAGAGCGCACTTACAATCTTTAGGGGCGCAATGAGAGGGAAAAAAAAAAAGCAAATAATTATTTTTTTTTTCAAGTCAAGTCACCTTTATTTATATAGCGCTTTTTACAATGCAAATTGTGTCAAAGCATCTTTATAGTGATAACTGGTATATAATTTTGGCTGCACAGCAGTTCTTAAAGAAAATGGTGTCAATGCAGGCAGATGCAAAGCACTGTTGAATATCAAATGTCAAGTGTCCCCAACTAAGCAAGCCAAAGGCGACAGCGGCAAGGAACCTAAACTCCAACAGGTGACATAAGGTGGCAAACAGGTGGCAAATAGGTTTTAAAATGGAGAAAAAAACCTTGGGAGAAACCAGGCTTAGTCGGGGGGCCAGTTCTCCTCTGGCGAACAGTGCTTTGTTACGATTCAGGTAGCTATCATAAGTCCGATGGGATCGCAACAGTCAAAGCATTAATTCCAGTTCCATCCAGTTGAGGATTGTATTCATCACGCCGGTATGGACGGTGTGTTGAGGAACTGTGCCACTGGCTGTCGTGTCGATGAGGCCTTCACAATGAATGATCTAGTTGACTCAGTCTCTGCTGATACTTCAGGTTGCGTTGTGGTCGTGTCAAGGCACAGGTCCTCGATCTCTCGATCGATTGACTACGGTAAACCTCGGGATAAACAGAGAGACTAATATTAGTGTAGATGCCATTCTTCTTCTGATGTAACGAGTACATCTGGTGTATTAGGAAGTGTTCCTGGTTCCGGCTGACCTAACTTATGCAGCCTAATAATCCTTTAACGGATTTGAAAATATAAATTGATAATGTGTTATATGTATGCCAGGTTAAAGAGATGCGTTTTTAGTCTAGATTTAAACTGACAGAGTGTGTCTGCTTCCCGAACAATGCTAGGAAGATTGTTCCAGAGTTTAGGTGCCAAATAGGAGAAGGATCTACCGCCTGTAGTTGATTTTGATATTCTAGGTATTATCAGCTGGCCTGAATTTTGAGATTGCAATAGACGTGAAGAACTATAATGCATTAAGAGCTCACTGATTGGTTGACTAAATGAAATGAGCCAGCTCCCTTGTCTCTATGACATTGTGATCAAGAGTTATGTTCAATACAAAATCCCAATGTAATTTACCATAGTAGGAAAAACACAGTCACTTCCTGGTTCATGGGCACGGCTTCACCATAGTAGAGAAAGGGAAAGTGACAGTTGAGAGTGACGGAATGTTCGTGAATTTGAATTTTTCAATGCAAGTCTATGGGACTTTTTTGGCCGCTTTTTCATCCGCTGTGCAAACATCGTTGGTCCAGTCGCTTAGAAAAGTCATAGCACACCTCTCCTCAATGAGCCGGTCAATTTGACACCTCATTCATGGGTCTAGGACAAACGGTGCGGGAGGAGTAGCGCGCCGAACTTTTGTGTGGAAGAAGAAGAATAACTAGAATGTACATTTCCTGAAGAAAATGTGAATGGTGCTTGCAGTGGCAAAACTCGGCACTCGGTTGCTAGGGTGTTTCTAGGCAATTGCTAAGGTGTTCTGGGTGGTTGCTAGGCGGTTGCTAGGTTGTTCTGGGTTGTTGCTAGGTGGTTGCTATGGTAACCTGGGTGGTCGCTAGGCGGTTGCTAGGCAGTTGCTAAGGTACTTGGGGTGAATGCTAATGTGTTGCTAGGCGGTTGCTAGGGTGTTCTGGGTGGTTGCTAGGCGGTTGCTATGGTAACCTGGGTGGTTGCTAGGCAGTTGCTAACGTACTTGTGGTGGTTGCTAAGGTGTTGCTAGGCGGTTGCTAGGGTGTTCTGGGTGGTTGCTATGGTAACCTGGGTGGTTGCTAGGGTGTTGCTAGGCAGTTGGTAAGGTACTTGGGGCAGTTGCTAAGGTGTTGCTAGGCGGTTGCTATGGTGTTATGGGTGGTTGCTAGGCAGTTGCTATGGTAAGCTGGCTGGTTGCCATGATGTTACTAGGTGGTTGGTAGTTGTCACAGATGGTTACTATGGTGTTTTCATAGAGTTCTTAGCATATTCTTAGCCCAATTTAACACTTAGCTAATCACTATTAGCATGTAGCTATTCACCGCTAGCATGTTTAGCATGTTGGAAGTCCAGTTTGCTAGCATGAGTCAAAAGAGCCAACTGCCATGTCTCTACAATGCTCTGATGCAGAGATATAGGACTTGCTAAACAGTTGCTAGGGTACTTTGTTTGGTTGCTAGGGAGTGGCTTGGCATCTGCCAGTGATGATACTCCAAAGACTGCTAGCCAATATAAACCAACCCCCATGCCTCTATGATGTTCTGATGCAGAGATATAGGTCTTGCAAAACGGTTGCTAGGGTACTCTGTTTGGTTGCTAGGGAGTGGCTTGGCAGCTGCCAATGATGATACTCCAAAGGCTGTTTGCCAGAATAAGAATGATGCTTTGCCTTTGGCAAGCACCATTAATAAGTATGCAGGAGAATAAGAATGATGCTAGGGAGTGGCTTCTCAGCTGCCAATGATGATACCAGTATGAATAATATAAACCAACCCCCATGCCTCTATGATATTCAGATTTGAAGATATCCCTCTATGCTTTGGGTTGCTAGGGTGCTCTAAATGGTTGCTAGGGTGTGGCTATGAAGTGTTGGAGGTGATTTGTGATTGGCCGCTTGCTGGCCCGAGTCAAACGAGCCCACACTCATGTTTCTATGACACTTCTATCCAAAGATATCCCTTTAACCTTTTTCAATTGAAGTCTATGGAACTTGTTGCTATGGTGCTCTAAATGGTTGCTAGGGCGTGGCTTGATAGCTTCACAATGATCCTGAGAGACTGATTGGTTGCCTGAGTGAAATGAGCCCGCCCCCTTGTCTCTATGACATTGTGATCCAGAGTTATGTTCAATACAAAATCCCTATCTAATTTACCATAGTAGGAAAAACACAGTCTCTTCCTGGTTTATGGGCACGGCTTCACCATAGTAGAGAAAGTGACAGTTGAGAGTGACGGAATGTTCGTGAATTTGAATTTTTCAATGCAAGTCTATGTGACTTTTTTGGCCGCTTTTTCGTCCACTGTGCGAGCATCGTTGGTCTGATCGCTTAGAAAAGTAATAGCACACCTCTCCTCAATGAGCCGGTTGATTTGACACCTCATTCATGGGTCTAGGACAAAAGCTGCGGGACAAGTTACGCGCCGAAGTTTTGTGTGGAAGAAGAAGAATAACTAGAATGTACATTTCCTGAAGAAAATGTGAATGGTGCTTGCAGTGGCAAAATTCGGCACTCGGTTGCTAGGGTGCTGTAATTGGTTGCTAGGGTGTGGCTATGAAGTCACTACTTATTGGCTGCTTGATAGGCCGAGTCAAAAGAGCCCAGCCCTAAGTCTCTATGACCTTCTGATCCAAAGATATGATCTCACAGATTTTGTTCCAATGTTAAGTCTATGGGTCCCTTTTTAGCCGATATTTCGTCCGCTGTGCGAACATCATACATCCGATCGCTTAGAAAAGTCATAGCACACCTCTCCTCAATGAGCCGGTCGATTTGACACCTCATTCGTGGGTCTACGACAAACGGTGCGGGACAAGTAGCGTGCCAAAGTTTTGTCCAGGTGAATAGTAATTACAATACTAGAATGTACATTTCCTGAAGAAAATGTGAATGGTGCTTGCAGTGGCAAAATTCGGCACTCGGTTGCTAGGGTGGTTGCTATAATAACCTGGGTGTTTGCTAGGCAGTTGCTAAGGTACTTGGGGTGGTTGCTAGGCGGTTGCTAGGGTGTTCTGGGTGGTTGCTAGGCGGTTGCTATGGTAACCTGGGTGGTTGCTAGGCAGTTGGTAAGGTACTTGGGGTGGTTGCTAAGGTGTTGCTAGGTGGTTGCTAGGGTGTTCTGGGTGGTTGCTATGTGGTTGCTGTGGTAACCAGGGTGGTTGCTAGGGTGTTGCTAGGCAGTTGGTAAGGTACTTGGGGCGGTTGCTAAGGTGTTGCTAGGCGGTTGCTAGGGTATCATGGTTGGTTGCTAGGCAGTTGCTATGGTAACCTGGGTGGTTGCTATGATGTTACTAGGTGGTTGGTAGTTGTCATAGATGGTTACTATATTGTTTTATAGAGTTCTTAGCATGTTCTTAGCCCACTTTAGCACTTAGCTAATCACTATTAGCATGTAGCTATTCACCGCTAGCATGTGTAGCATGTTGGAAGTCCAGTTTGCTAGCATGAGTCAAAAGAGCCAACCGCCATGTCTCTACGATGCTCTGATGCAGAGATATAGGTCTTGCTTAACGGTTGCTAGGGTACTCTGTTTGGTTGCTAAGGAGTGGCTTGGCATCTGCCATTGATGATACTCCAAAGACTGCTAGCCAATATAAACCAACCCCCATGCCTCTATGATGTTCTGATGCAGAGATATAGGTCTTGCAAAACGGTTGCTAGGGTACTCTGTTTGGTTGCTAGGGAGTGGCTTGGCAGCTGCCAATGATGATACACCAAAGGCTGCTTGCCAATATAAGCCAACCCCCATGTCTCTACGATGTTCTGATGCAGAGATATAGGTCTTGCAAAACGGTTGCTAGGGTACTTTGTTTGGTTGCTAGGGAGTGGCTTGGCAGTTGCCAATGATGATACTCCAAAGGCTGCTTGCCAATATAAACCAACACCCATGCCTCTATGATGTTCTGATGCAGAGATATACGTCTTGCAAACGGTTGCTAGGGTACTCTGTTTGGTTGCTAGGGAGTGGCTTGGCAGCTGCCAATAATGATACTCCAAAGGCTGCTTGCCAGTATGAATGATATAAACCAACCCCCATGCCTCTATGATATTCAGATTTGAAGATATCCCTCTATGCTTTGGGTTGCTAGGGTTCTCTAAATGGTTGCTAGGGTGTGGCTATGAAGTGTTGAAGGTGATTTGTCATTGGCCGTTTGCTGGCCCGAGTCAAATAAGCCCACACTCATGTTTCTATGACACTTCTATCCAAAGATATCCCTTTGACCTTTTTCAATTGAAGTCTATGGAACCTGTTGCTATGGTGCTCTATATGGTTGCTAGGGCGTGGCTTGATAGCTTCACATTGATCCTGAGAGACTGATTGGTTGCCTGAGTGAAATGAGCCCGCCCCCTTGTCTCTATTACATTGTGATCAATAGTGATTGATGTGAGTGAGTGAGAGAAAGGGTTCTAAGGCCCTGCGTGTGTGCGTGTGTGTGAGAAAGTGACAGTTGAGATTCAAATTTCTGAACATTCCGCCATTGAAAGTCAATGGGACTTTTTTGGCCGCTTTTTCGTCCGCTGTGCGAACATCGTTGGTCCGATCGCTTATAAAAGTCATAGCACACCTCTCCTCAATGAGCCGGTCGATTTGACACCTCATTCATGGGTCTAGGACAAAAACTGCGGGACAAGTTACGCGCCGAAGTTTTTGTCCAGAAGAAGAAGAAGAATAACTAGAATGTACATTTCCTGAAGAAAATGTGAATGGTGCTTGCGGTGGCAAAATTCGGCACTCGGTTGCTAGGGTGCTGTAATTGGTTGCTAGGGCGTGGCTATGAAGTCACCACTTATTGGCTGCTTGATAGGCCGAGTCAAAAGAGCCCAGCCCCAAGTCTCTATGACCTTCTGATCCAAATATATGATCTCACAGATTTTGTCCCAATGTTAAGTCTATGGGACTTTTTTGAGCCGATTTTTCGTCCGCTGGGCGAACATAGTACATCCGATTGCTTAGAAAAGTCATAGCACACCTCTCCTCAATGAACCGGTCGATTTGACACCTCATTCGTGGGTCTACGACAAACGGTGCAGGACAAGTAGCGTGCCAAAGTTTTGTCCAGGTGAATAGTAATTACAATACTAGAATGTACATTTCCTGAAGAAAATGTGAATGGTGCTTGCAGTGGTAAAACTCGGCACTCGGTTGCTAGGCTGTTTCTAGGCAATTGCTAAGGTGTTCTGGGTGGTTGCTAGGCGGTTGCTAGGGTGTTCTGGGTGGTTGCTAGGCGGTTGCTAGGCAGTTGGTAAGGTAGTTGGGGCAGTTGCTAAGGTGTTAGTAGGCGGTTGCTAGGGTGTTCTGGGTGGTTGCTAGGCGGTTGCTATGGTAACCTGGGTGGTTGCTAGGTGGTTGCTAGGCAGTTGCTAAGGTACTTGGGGTGGTTGCTAAGGTGTTGCTAGGCGGTTGCTAGGGTGTTCTGGGTGGTTGCTATGCGGTTGCTATGGTAACCTGGGTGGTTACTAGGGTGTTGCTAGGCAGTTGGTAAGGTACTTGGGGCAGTTGCTAACGTGTTGCTAGGCGGTTGCTAGGGTGTTCTGGGTGGTTGCTAGGCAGTTGCGATGGTAACCTGGGTGGTTGCTATGATGTTACTAGGTGGTTGGTAGTTGTCACAGATGGTTACTATAGTGTTTTTATAGAGTTCTTAGCATGTTCTTAGCCCAATTTAACACTTAGCTAATCACTATTAGCATGTAGCTATTCACTGCTAGCATGTGTAGCATGTTGGAAGTCCAGTTTGCTAGCATGAGTCAAAAGAGCCAACCGCCATGTCTCTACGATGCTCTGATGCAGAGATATAGGTCTTGCTAAACGGTTGCTAGGGTACTCTGTTTGGTTGCTAGGAAGTGGCTTAGCAGCTGCCAATGATGATACACCAAAGGCTGCTTGGCAATATAAGCCAACCCCCATGTCTCTACGATGTTCTGATGCAGAGATATAGGTCTTGCAAAACGGTTGCTAGGGTACTCTGTTTGGTTGCTAGGGAGTGGCTTGGCAGCTGCCAATAATGATACTCCAAAGGCTGCTTGCCAGTATGTTTGATATAAACCAACCCCCATGCCTCTATGATATTAAGATTTGAAGATATCCCTCTCAGCTTTGGGTTGCTAGGGTGCTCTAAATTGTTGCTAGGGCATGGCTATGAAGTCTTGAAGGTGATTCGTGATTGGCCCTTTGCTGTCCTGAGTCAAACGAGCCCACACTCATGTTTCTATGACACTTCGATCCAAAGATATCCCTTTGACCTTTTTCAATTGAAGTCTATGGAACCTGTTACTATGGTGCTCTATATGGTTGCTAGGGCGTGGCTTGATAGCTTCACATTGATCCTGAGAAACTGATTGGTTGCCTGAGTGAAATGAGCCCGCCCCCTTGTCTCTATGACCTTGTGATCCAGAGTTATGTTCAATACAAAATCCCTATGTAATTTACCATAGTAGGAAAAACACAGTCACTTCCTGGTTCATGGGCACGGCTTCACCATAGTAGAGAAAGCAAAAGTGACAGTTGAGAGTGACGGAATGTTCATGAATTTGAATTTTTCAATGCAAGTCTATGGGACTTTTTTGGCCGCTTTTTCGTCCGCTGTGCGAACATCGTTGGTCCGATCGCTTATAAAAGTCATAGCACACCTCTCCTCAATGAGCCGGTCGATTTGACACCTCATTCATGGGTCTAGGACAAAAACTGCGGGACAAGTTACGCGCCGAAGTTTTTGTCCAGAAGAAGAAGAAGAAGAATAATAATAACTAGAATGTACATTTCCTGAAGAAAATGTGAATGGTGCTTGCAGTGGCAAAACTCGGCACTCGGTCGCTAGGGTGTTTCTAGGCAATTGCTAAGGTATTCTGGGTGGTTGCTAGGCGGTTGCTAGGTTGTTCTGGGTGGTTGCTAGGTGGTTGCTATGGTAACCTGGGTGGTTGCTAGGCAGTTGCTAAGGTACTTGGGGTGATTGCTAATGTGTTGCTAGGCGGTTGCTAGGGTGTTTTGGGTGGTTGCTAGGTGGTTGCTATGGTAACCTGGGTGGTTGCTAGGCGGTTGCTAGGCAGTTGCTAAGGTACTTGGGGTGGTCGCTAAGGTGTTGCTAGGCGGTTGCTAGGGTGTTCTGGATGGTTGCTATGCGGTTGCTATGGTAACCTGGGTGGTTGCTAGGGTGTTGCTAGGCAATTGGTAAGGTACTTGGGGCAGTTGCTAAGGTGTTGCTAGGCGGTTGCTAGGGTGTTATGGGTGGTTGCTAGGCAGTTGCTATGGTAACCTGGGTGGTTGCTATGATGTGACTAGGTGGTTGGTAGTTGTCACAGATGGTTACTATGGTGTTTTTATAGAGTTCTTAGCATGTTCTTAGCCCACTTTAGCACTTAGCTAACCACTATTAGCATGTAGCTATTCACTGCTAGCATGTGTAGCATGTTGGAAGTCCAGTTTGCTAGCATGAGTCAAAAGAGCCAACCGCCATGTCTCTACGATGTTCTGATGCAGAGATATAGGTCTTGCAAAACGGTTGCTAGGGTACTCTGTTTGGTTGCTAGGGAGTGGCTTGGCAGTTGCCAATGATGATACTCCAAAGGCTGCTTGTCAATATAAGCCAACCGCCATGTCTCTACGATGTTCTGATGCAGAGATATAGGTCTTGCAAAACGGTTGCTAGGGTACTCTGTTTGGTTGCTAGGGAGTGGCTTGGCATCTTCCAGTGATGATACTCCAAAGACTGCTAGCCAATATAAACCAACCCCCATGCTTCTATGATGTTCTGCTGCAGAGATATAGGTCTTGCAAAACGGTTGCTAGGGTACTCTGTTTGGTTGCTAGGGAGTGGCTTGCCAGCTGCCAATGATGATACTCCAAAGGCTGCTTGCCAGTATGAATGATATAAACCAACCCCCATGCCTCTATGATATTCAGATTTGAAGATATTCCTCTATGCTTTGGGTTGCTATTGTGCTCTAAATGGGTTGCTAGGGCGTGGCTATGAAGTGTTGAAGGAGTTTTGTGATTGGCCGTTTGCTGCCCCGAGTCAAACAAACCCTCCCTCATGTTTCTATGACACTTCTATCCAAAGATATCCCTTTGACCTTTTTCAATGGAAGTCTATGGAACTTGTTGCTATGGTGCTCTAAATGGTAGCTAGGGCGTGGCTTAATAGCTTCACAATAATCCTGAGAGACTGATTGGTTGCCTGAGTAAAATGAGCCCACCCCCTTGTCTCTATGATATTGTGATCCAAAGTTATGTTCAATACAAAATCCATATGTAATTTACCATAGTAGGAAAAACACAGTCACTTCCTGGTTCATGGGCACGGCTTCACCATAGTATGTCTATGGGGCAACTTTGGGCAGCTCTTGCGCCCCAGGGGTACAACTTAAACCCCACTTTGATATATGGTCTGACAGAGACTGTCAGCCTCTTCAAACGTGGTAACCCATATGTTTCTACGAAATTCTCGTTAGGAGCTATGACACGTCAAAGTTCGTCGCAATGTTAAGTCTATGGGATTTTTCGGCTACTTTTTCGCCCGCCGGGCGAACATCGTACACCCGATCGCTTATAAAAGTCATAGCACACCTCTCCTCAATGAGCCGGTCGATTTGACACCTCATTCATGGGTCTAGGACAAAAACTGTGGGACAAGTTACGCGCCGAAGTTTTTGTCCAGAAGAAGAAGAATAATAACTAGAATGTACATTTCCTGAAGAAAATGTGAATGGTGCTTGCAGTGGCAAAATCGGCACTCGGTTGCTAGGGTGTTCTGCACGTTTGCAAGAGAGTGAACCACCATGTCTGTAGAATGTTCTGGTGCTGAGATATGGCTTCTTAATATTGCAATATGGTTGCTAAGGTGCTCTAAATGGTTGCTAGGGTGTGGCTACACAGTTGCTATGGTGATATTTGCAGACTGGTTTCTCACCTGCAAGAAAAGAGCACACCTGAAAATCCATTTATCCTTTCCTGAAACTTAAGTGTCATCATGATCTTGAACTAAAGCATCAATCACTGATTTTACTGGAAAAAAAACTATTATTACTTTACAATAAGGATCATTAGTTCAACTTTAATGTATTAACTAACATTTACTAACCATGAACAATACATTACTGTATTTAGTAATCTTTGTTAACGTTACTTCATGAAAATACAGTCGTTCACTGTTCATGTTAGTTCACAGTGCATTAACTAATGTTAACACGGTTCTAATAATGTATTAGTAAATGTTGAAATTAACATGAACAAATATTAATAAATTCTGTAGAAGTGCAGTTCATTATTAGTTCATGTTAACTAATGTAGTAACTAATGTCAACTAATGAAACTTATTGTAAAGTGTTAGAAAAAATGCTATACAAGGGTGGTTTCGAACTCTGAACCTCTTACATGCCAAACAAAATTGCTTACCCCTAGCCCACTTGGGAGCACGCAATATATTGGCGGATTTATGTATTAATTCACTCATGTCGCGAATCAAGAATCGCGAGCCTAACAGTACATAAACTTTATTATATTAAAGTCATACGATTTCTTATCATTGTTTGTGATATAAATGTGTCATATGTTTAAAAAAAAAAAACATTGTGTAACGTGAGGAGACTTGAAGAAAAATGCGCTTAATTTGAATTAATGGGTGGCTCTTAAAAGAGCCGTTGCTGCCCTTAAAAGGACATTTGATGGCTTCATCTTCGGAGTTCTACTTGCAGAGCTTCTCTTAGGTTACTCAGCAAAAGCTCATTCCCCTCTGGGCTCAGGTGGACTCCGTCCCCGATCAGATGCGGCAGGTCGAGGTTCGAGTGACGAACGCTGCGCATCTGTCTCTCTGCCAAGAAGCCTGCAATCGAACTGTTGAGCCACCGCCGGCTCCGTTCGACGCCGTATGCAGACCTAGCAGTCTGCCCTCGCCAGTTCAGTCGGGGCAGAATGAACGAAAAGAGAAGCCTGGTTCTGGGAAGCATCCTGAAGACTCTCGCCAGGTCCGTCTTCATTTCCCGAAGGAAATCCAGGCGGTTGCGGCCCTCCCGACATAAGCTGTTTCCACCGAGGTGAATAATCAAGATGTCGGGAGCTGGAGCTTTGGCCTTGAGAGACCGCAACACTGGAAGCAACTGCTCCCAGAGTCTGCCTCCTCTGCCCTCCCAAGTAATCCTGCAGCGAAGGCCAAGGCTCCTGTCGAGCCCCTGCTCACAGGTGTGAGCATACAGCCTTCGAATAATTGAACTCCCAACAATCCATACACGAGGTACTCTGTCATCCGCCATTTCGAAGAAGAGTGAGGGTGCTGTGATTTGGCGCCAGTATTTAGGATGAGCGCTGCGTTTCATTGTCAAAAGGTGGTGCTGTTGCGCATTCTACAGGCAGCGACCGGTTTAGAGCAGTTCAAAATCAATGAATATCCCACATTTATGCCAAGCGATTGCTGTTTATAATTTATGAAAATGTTTATGTTGCAGTGTATACATGGTAATATATTTTAGACTGTTGTATTTTATCTCCCTAATCTGAAATCGAATGAGCAGCCTCTAATAGTAAGACATACATTTCAAAATAAGAGTCCCGGTGTATATCGGTCTAGTTTATAATTAAAAGCTACGCATATGTATAATTTCTCACCTGGTCATTACTGATATTTTGTTACACAATAAACCCTGCAAAACAGATGCATTAGAGCAGTGGTTCCCAAACTTTTTAGAGTGGAGTACCCCCTGAGGCATTAACCATCCTTCTGCATACCTTTCCACTGCACCTTTTCCATTAAAGGATAATATTTGCCCCCTAAATAGACTTTGGCCATATTTTATCTTTATAAATACATTTACAAAAATAATATTTTAAATAAAAAAATTCAATAGAAAAAATACAATGATGATAAAAACGAAAAATTGTTTCGTTTTAAAAGAGAGCAATTACTGACAATACTGCGAAGAACATCACTTGATACTACCCCAGCCCATTTGAGAATGCTGGTTTATGTGGCAAATGTATGTATTTATTCACTCCCGTAAAGAATCACGAGCTTAATAGTACTACTATAGTAGATCTGATGCTAAGCATTAAACACCAGTTCTTTGTCAATAAATTAAACTCAATGATTTCTGGACACCAATAAGGTTATTTAATTTTTTGCAATCTTTAGTCCTGACATTAAATATTTTAATTAAAAATGAAAAATATGTAAAATATGCAAAGACATATTGTGGCCTTGATTAAAAGTATAAAAATCGTTTTTGGAACCAGCATACCTCGAGTAAGCAAGGTTTGGGTTAATCAACTGACCACAAGTTAACCTTGCTTTCTGGAATACCCCCTGGACCTTCTGTGAAGTTCACAAGAACACATTTTTAATGTGTCATTGAAGAAGATTCAATAAAGACAAAAACACTTGATGTGCCAATTCAACCAAAATGTTTATTAAAAGATTTAGAAAACGCCTGTTGTGCCAAATCCCACCCTATAATGTCGCACTAGCTCACATTTAAATATTATTTTAACTTCATATTAAAATGATCTAATATCTGCATTAACTCCAAGATTATAAAAATAAAAACATAAATACTTACTGTTGCAATAATAAAATTTTACTAGGAGAAAATTATACATTTGATTTGTTAACTTGTTTTACACAATACCAATTTTTGTTTTAAATTCTTCACTTTCACATACTTTACTGTTGCAATAATAAAATTTTACTAGGGGAATATATATATAATTTATTTATTTATAGTAACTAACTTATTTGTTAAATTGTTTTACACAATACTAATTTTTGTTTCAAATCCTTCACTTTCAAATTTTAAAACCTTTTTCACTTCCATCATTTCTAACACATAAGTTTCTATTTTGGCAGAATACTGGTGAAAGTGTTTGAATTATTGTATAAATAAAGTGAACCTTGTGCATGTTGCGTTCAAAGCCATTGTAAAATACTCAATTACTGTCCATGATTCTGTGAATTACTGTGCAAGTATTTATAGAAGGAATAAGCCCATAAGCCCTGTGATTTCAGAAAACCAGAGGGGCTTTTAACAACGCCCCTTAGCAGTTCTGAAAGCACTGTAAACCATGGCGTCACAGGGCTTACTGCTTTATCGTAAGTGACTAAGTCATAACATGATTGTTTTTATTTCAAATTGTGGAGCCTTGTTTATTAAAATTTGTATGATTTCATTAATAAAAAAATAATCATCGACTCGCAAACTGTGGTTTTGGAAACCCTGGTCGGCAGGGACCCGAGAGGGACACAGGATTTGACACAACACCCCCAGTGAGCAAGCCAGTGGCGACGGTGGCAAGAAAAAAACTCTTAAGGAGATAAAAAAAACCTTGAGAGGAACCAGACTCATCAGGGGGAACCCATCCTCCTCTGGCATGGCGCACACATTATAATGACATTCTTATTTAAGCTAATATGTGAAATATTAAATTGAAACCAAGTATTTAATATGATAATAAGATAATTTATAAATATATTAAAATGAATTAATTGATCATCCAAGATGCGATCAGTGGTGTAGTGAAGCATCTCCCGCCATCTAGCCGCTGGATCTGACATGGCATACAGGCTGGACACCCTGAGGTAGAGAAGGTAAAACAGATATGATCATGTTAGTGAATTTAATTGAATTGTTTTGATTCTGCAAGACTTATAGAGCCTAAAGTTTCAGGTCAGATGTATGTCTTGCAAGAGACATTTCTGCTCTCTCACTTCTGAGAACCATCATACACTTTAAAATCTAAGCTTTCACATCAAAGCACATGCCTCTGAACAAACACAATGTATGATAAAATGCACTGAAACACTAGACCTTACCAGTAGTATTGACAAACTTTACCTCAGTGCTTTAATGTGCTTCTTCCTTTGCTTCTTTAGTCTTCAGCATCGTCCTCAACTCCAAACACATCTGGTCCCGTCCTCTGGCAATGAAATTAATAAATGAATAACGGGATCCCTACATACACATTTACTAATAAACTAAAAAAAAATAATAATAAAAAAGTAAACCCAGAACTAAACCTTACTGAAAGAAATTAGCACATAAGCTGGTTTCCAGCTCATCATCATCATCATCGTTGTAGCACACTTGATCTCAGATATTCTGACTTGCCGGTTCCTGAAAAACATCAAAATCAAAATTAGATTAAAATATTCCTTTAAATGTGGTTATCGTGTGCAGTATTACAGTGAATGAAGTGAGATCTTTTAGCACTTAGCTTTAGATGGTATATTGCACTCATATCCAGTGTTGGAGAGGACTGTTATTGTCTCCAAATTCTTCCTGCAACTTTACAGAAGAGCGCACATCAATATTAGAATAGCAGAGGACTGCCAATAATACATCCAGTACACATTGTACCGACTGAACACAAAATAATTTAAAACAAATGTTATGTTAAGGTCAAAATCAAATACATCAATCACAACAGTGTCTTACTACTTCTCACTTTACCTTACTGTCTTTTATGACTTACTGCTGCTGTTGCTCTCACTGTCTGTGTCCTCCCTGGGGTTGCCACACTAATCCTCACTGCATCCTGTATGCTGCTGCCTTTACTTCCTAGTGTCCTCCCTGGAGCTGCCACACTACTCCTTCATCCTTCCTGCTGCTGTACTCTCTAGGTAGCTCAGTTGCATAACACCTTTATATGACCATAGACACCACAATCTAACCGCAACACGGCCATACGCGCCAACCCGTTGGCTAAGGCTCTCAGCGCCCCCACTGTCGTCGTTAATGCAGGTTCAGTGGCCCCCGGTTCCGTATGGCATAACACAACACAACCATACGCGCCAACCCGTTGGCTAAGGCTCTCAGCGCCCCCACTGTCGTCGTTAATGCAGGTTCAGTGGCCCCCGGTTCCGTATGGCATAACACAACACAACCATACGCGCCAACCCGTTGGCTAAGGCTGTCAGCGCCCCCACTGTCGTCGTTAATGCAGGTTCAGTGGCCCCCGGTTCCGTATGGCATAATGCAACACAACACAACAACACAAAACACGACACAACACGGCCATACGTGCCAACCCGTTGGCTAAGGCTGTCAGCGAGCCCCCACTGTCGTCGTTAATGCAGGTTCAGTGGCCCCCGGTTCCGTATGGCATAACACAACACAACCATACGCACCAACCCGTTGGCTAAGGCTTTCAGCGCCCCCACTGTCGTCGTTAATGCAGGTTCAGTGGCCCCCGGTTTCGTATGGCAACAACGCAACACCCAACAATTGCCGCAACACACAATAATACCCATCCACCATAAAAAGTACAGTACAGTACAGAACGTGACTAATCATTTACGCAAAATACAGTACACAGGATTGTGATAACTATGATAACTATGTAACACACCCGATTGAAGACACAAATCCGGATGAGAGATGTAAATGTGATCCAGTAGAGTGTGCTTTTTAGTCGTTGCTGTGGTGATCAGTTGCGTGTATCGTTTCGATCGAAATAATTCCAGAACAGTTTTTTCCCCTGCACTTAAGAGATCCTCATTGAAGTCGCCACAGACGATGACCTGTTCATCCACGATGTCCAAATAATCCAGCAGACTCTTCAAGTTCTTCATGAAATCCTCGAAACCGTAGTGTGGCGGCCTATACACAGCAGCGACGGTTGCTTTGATTGGACGATCCATTTTGATGACGACAAACTCCAGATCGGTTACGTTCTGTATAAACTGCCTAGCCTGAGCTGAAATATGCTCTTTACAATATATCGCGACTCCACCTCCACCTTTATTTGCGATGTCTTGATGAGTCGAGTAGGAGACATGTCTGTTGCGCATAAACAAGTTGTATCCATCCAATTGGAGATGGGGTGTAATGGATGATCCGGTCAGGTGAGTTTCCGTTACGCAAAAAATGTCTGCTAGTAGCAGCTCATGATGGCATCTAATGTCTTCAATGTGGGCTGCCAGTCCTTCTGTGTTATGATGAATTATTTTAAATGTTTGATCTATGTCAGTTTCCCTAATGTGCTGCAAAAGTGGCATGATTCCTGTCAGTGTTGCTCTTGTCATGTTTTGTAACGAGGCGGTGACTGCAGGATCAGCATAAATCTTGTTTTCACTGAAGTCAGTAACGTGTAACCCACGAAGCGATGTCGTTCTGCTAAGTGCAACGTAGGCCATTCCTGGCTCGAAAATCTTCTTCAGTGACACTACGGCATTCTGCATTGTCATGCCTTGCACTTTGTGAGCTGTGCAGGCATAAGCTAACTTAATAGGAAATTGACGACGAACTGCTCCTTTCCTTAGACTTTCTTCGGATCTCTCGATATAAACCAAGTCGTCTTCTTCACCTTGCACTCTTCTGCGGTGTTTCTTACCGGCGTTGGGATTGTCGAGCTGAAGCCCTAGCATTTTAACGGTGTCTATTCCATCTACTGTTTTAGTGACGATATGTGCAATTTTCCCAAAACATCCATTAACGACTCCATCCTCAACGTCCAGATTCCTAGTTATCACTACACGAACTCCCACTGCAATTTCTATGGAGTCAAGCAAGTCGTCCTTTTTTCCGATGACAGGCTTCTTTTGTTTCTTCATCCCTCCTGTTCTTGGGTCTTTCCTGTAGTCTTCGGCATCAATGGTTATGATGTCAGTGTGAAGAGCGTGGATTGTCTCGGTGTTGTGTCCGTGAACTTCCTTGTTGGTGGCAAATATGTGCAGTGCATTGCACGGGCAGTCTTTGGGATCCTTCACAGCCTGGAGTAACAAAGCTCTATCGTCTTCGCCAAGATCTTCGGTCTTCTTCTTCACTCGTAGTCTGTTCAAAAGCTGGGCAAAAGCAAGGTCTTCTTTCTGACGCATGACCTCTGAGAGGGTAATCATTTGGAAATGTTCTTTCCAGAAGTCCAAAACATCTTCTTCGTAGACACAGAGTGGTTTTGCTTTACCGGTAGGTGGCAGTTGGTAAAAGTCACCAACGGCGAGGACAGAGATGCCCCCGAAAGGTTTCTTGCTGCCTTTGATTTGCTGAAACCTCCAGTTGATGTAAGCAAAAAGATCCTTCGAAATCATAGACACTTCATCAATGATAAGAATTTCCACGTCGCGTAATCTTGCTCGCAGTTCATCCAGGGCGTTTCCAAGTCCCTGATATGGTGGCTTCAGATTCCTTGGAAGTTTTAAAATGGAGTGCAGAGTTTTACCGGAAATATTGAAAGCTGCGGTTCCAGTAAACGCACTCAAGAGCACTGTAGGCACGGAGAGATCCCCCTCCTCCCGCAGTCGAGGCAGCTGTCGCAGAATCTTGGTCGCTTCCGTGTATATGCACTTGATGACGTGTGATTTGCCACAACCAGCTCCACCTGATAGGAAGTAAAAAAACTGTTCTGGATTTTGACCCCACACACGTTTCTGACACCAATGGCAGACAGTGTAGAATATGGCTGCCTGTGTCTCATTTAGACTTCTAAACAACTTCCGAACAAATTCAACACTGAGCTGCGGTGCCTCTACTTGTGGAACGACTCCATCTCCATGTTCAACAATCTGATATTCTGGGACATCATCTTGTACATCCTCATCATCTGGATTGACGTCTTCTCGTTCGGCAATGCACTCCAAACGATCCGCTTCAATTTCAGGTGCAAATGCCGTCCAAGCGTTTTCAGGTGGTCCTTGCTGTTGCAGCTGATCTAATGCCTTATCCACTTCTTCACTGTGTTTTTCGAACTTCTCCTTGTGTGCTTGCACTACAGCACGAACAGGTATCAGGAGACCAGGGTGTGCAGGAAGTTCCACAGATGCACATTTGTAAAACTGCTCATACGTTGGAAATCTAGGAGGTTTTAGCTGTGCATTGAAGCGATGTGGCATGTAAAGCTTAAGTAATCTACAGTAAAACTTCTCAGGTTGTTTTTCTTCCGAATACCGTGCATATCTAATAACTGCAGCCTTACCAACAGTTCTTTTCTGAAAAAATCCCATACCGTTGAGCAGCTGGTGAACATTTTTACCTTTTGTTTGCTGACCATACACAATACGGTATTCCGAAGCAAAATCTGCCAGACATATCTTTTCAAACTCGGGTGTTTGTGGCCTTGCTCTATATTTATCTATTATCCCTGACATCCAGACATCCTCTGAATCGGGATCTTTGTTTTGGAGCGCACTAAGGGGAAGACTCATCTTCAGCGCATCGTCATCCGTCGGTATAAACACAACGCTTCGTGAACATTTCTTCAATGGTAAGCTGCATGTTCGTGCCACCGACTCCTGAGCACTTACTTGCCTGTGTTTGGAGTAGGCCTGCATTATGTGCTTCATTTCGTCTTCCTCGTTAACGTTAGTTTCGCGCACACCCTTGATTACGTTCTTCAGTACCTCATTCATTTCATGCTCCGGCTTAGAAATATACGATAACATATACATGACGCAGCTAAAAGGGTCAAGAACGAACTGAATGTCCATGTTAGCGTTCCATGCCCTCAACAAATCAGGATTGTATCCATTCACCCAAGACTCCTTTGGATCACGCTTCAGCAAAACCACGTTGGCAGTGGACAATGCCTCAACGTTGTCTTCGTACTCTGTCATGGTCATGTTACATTTTGTCAGAAGCTCTGACAAGCTGTCAAAGGAGGCTTGGGGATCATTCAACAAATCCCACACCGGTTTAAGTTTTAGCCTGGCTTCGCTCATTGCTTTTTGAGCAGCCTCCTGTCTCGCCTTCTTTCTGTCTTTCTGTCTATCCTCTTCTTCAGGACGCTGCGGTTGTGGACGAGCGATCGCGTTTTTAGATGCGAACATGCAGCTTCCTGATGAAGAAGCGTCCGGGTCATCCTCTTCTTCAGGACGCTGTGGTCGCGGACGAGTGATCGTGGTGCTACACATCGGTAGTTTAGGGAACCCGAATCTACATAATAAATTCCCTTTCTTACATGATTTGGAGTGGTTCCTGCTGTGAAGCTGAACCTCTGTGACAATTTGGTAAAGCTCAGGATCGGCCACGGAATCAGGCAGTCGGCACGATATGCAGCGGTCAATGAAGTCGCACACGACCTTATCGTCATCGTTTTCAAACTCGGGTGCATCCTTTATCCAAACAAGTAGATGGATATGTGGGCTTCCTCTAGCTTGAAACTCAACTCTGTAAAAGTAGTCCTCTACTTTACCAATGGGTTGGGCCGGCGACAAAAGCAGATGGGTCATTAGCGCATCCACGCGTTTCTCAAACATGCGCATGACAGTGACTGGGTTGCTTCGGAGGATTTCACATTTCGTCATCCAGTCAAGCTTTGAAAAGTCAACCTGTTCACCTTGCTGGGCCTTGATTGCGGTTATTATTTCAGGCCATCTCATTTCGGCTGCACTGAATGTGCAAAAAAACGTAGGGGTTCCTAACTGTCTAATCATAGCCTGTAGATCTCTCAACGTTTTCTCCCAGTAAAACGGAGAGCCTCTCAGTGGTTGCATAAAACGTGTGGCGTCCCTGTTGTGTACCAATCGTTCGATCTCACGGTTATCCTGAAGCAGCTTGTTGGATATTCTTCTGCCATCTCTTGTAATAGGCTTGCCCTTGCGCAACTGGATACTCATGCTGTTTCTAGCGAGTTGAGTCTCTGTCACAAACTGGGCAAAGAAAAGGTAACTCTGATCACTTGCAAAACGTGTGTCCACACAAAACAATCTTGCGTTGAAATACATGCTAGGCGATATTGCTATTCGTCTTGCCTCGTCAATTGTATTCTGTCCGGTGGGGAATTGAACAGGGAACGCCATGGCTTCCAGCTTTGGGATTTTGAAAAACCCAACAGGCTTTTGTCCTTGAGCAGGTGCGATGCTAAATATTCCCTCGCCGTACGACAAGATCTCCTGTCCGATGTCAGGTGGCTGCATACATGTGTCTAATGTGAGACCAGGTCTAAGTTCATCCTTCTCCTCAACGCTAACCTCTTGTTTATCCTGCTCAGCAACATTGATGACTCGCTGCTCTTCTGTGTCGTCATCTTCCTCATCTACGCGACTTTCAAATATCGCAGTTTCTCTTATGGAGATATCCCTGTACTCGGAATGCACTGCTTTTAACTTTGATAAGGCTGCAAGCACGTTATGCATGTTCACGGTATGGAAGTGCTGGTATCCTTTAAACTTTACGTGTCTCTTTAGTTTCACCTGCAGCAGCTGGGACTCACTGATTGGTCTTGGCAGACTGTTGACCGTCGACTCCACCTCAGAGGGAACACACACGACAGCACCATGCACTGCTCTTTGCTGTCCTTTCGGCAACGCAACTATTTTTGCAAATGGTATGATTTTTGAAATAAGCTGACGTTCAAGAACATTCAATTCAACCAGTTCCGCAGGGATGGGTGGCAATTCGAGTTTGTTAGCTGCTGCAATTGAAGACATGTTTCCTCTCTTAAGATGGTTGTCACACGTGTGGCAAATCCACTCCTGTCTTCTCTCTTCCGGAACCACACAAGAACCTGAGCAGGCACTATCACAAGCGTGAACATATTTCCCGGTTAAGCAAGATGCTGAAACATTAGCGTTTTTGTCGTAACTCGTTCTATTACAGACCTTGACTTGATCAGGAAACAGGGCTCTGTGACAGACCGTGCAGACATGTGTAGGGCCTCGCCGAATTTTACAACGGAACGCATGTATGGCGGTTTCCATCGCTTTGCTAACCAAAGGCTGGGGTGTCTCCTGGTTATAACGGATGTACGCCTTATATTTATTTTTGATCCTGAGTGCGCATTGCAACCGATGAAGAACATGATATGTTGCATCACCGACACATTTCTGTGTCTTGCGCAGGGTACATCTCAGGATGTGATGTGCTCTGAACTGTGGGTCATCTGCATATCTCCTCACCATGTACTCTTTCATCTTCCTCTGGAATAGAGTATCTGTGTTGTACCTCCTAACCATGTAATCTTTCATCTTCCTCTGGAATAGAGTATCTGTGCTGTACCGCCTAACCATGTAATCTTTCTTCTTTGACTGGAGAAGAGCATCTGTGTTGTATCTCCTAACCATGTAGTCTTTCTTCTTTGACTGCACAAGGGCATCTGTGTTGTACCTCCTAACCATGTACTCTTTCTTCTTTGACTGCACAAGGGCATCTGTGTTGTACCTCCTAACCATGTACTCTTTCTTCTTTGACTGCACAAGGACATCGGTGTTGTACCTCCTCATCATGTTTTCTTTCTTTTTCTGAACAACCTCATCTATTTTGTACCGTCTGGCCATATAGTCTTTCTTTTTGTTTCTGAAGTGACAATCCTGATTGTATTTTTCCTTAATGACTTCTTTTTTATTTGTCCGGTATTGTAAACATCTGACATACCTCTTTCTCTCAAGTTCCCTTTTTTTATGTTTTCTCATGACAGCTGCAGATGTGTCCTTAGGTCCTCCGCATTGTTTTAAAATGTCTATAGTTTTACGCATTTCTTTTCTTCTCCTGTGCTTATTTCTTTTATCTATCTTATCCTGGTTTTTAGCTCCTGAGCCAACAAGATTTACTTTGGCTCCAGCATTTGTTCCTGGTTCTGGTAGAACTGAAAACACTTGTGATTCCTGTTCACAAACCGATGGTGAAGGCAGTGGGCCAGACTGTTGCTCTGTTTGAAAAGACACAGGCATGAATTCATATCTGGCCTCAGGAGAATAATTCCGGAAAAGCTTGAGAATTCTTTCTGTCATGTCACTGAGGTGGGTGAAAGTTAACATCACAGCAGTTCCACCAGGAGTAGGCAAGCCTTCGGCAGTCCTCGAGTGAGAATCAAAGAATCCATATCTTCCAGATCCGTCTCTGAAAACAGCAATACACTCTGGAGCAACAGTGAGCAGTGCATGGCTTACATCCATTGAGAGACACTGTAGTCTTTCAGTAAGAGGAATCCACCACCCTTCCATGTCAGGGGACCCTCTGGCTCTTAGGTATCCATTCCTCACGTCAGACTTCCGCACATTGAGTGTTTGGTTAAACGTTGAAACACTCAGTGGTACTTCCTCCATAGTGAGATGGTTCCGATGAAATCTTTCCTCAGCAATAAGCTGCATTTTAATCCCGACATACAAAGCATCGCCCTCCTCTAAAACTCTATCCAGGTCAGGCATTTTGAACTGAATCCCTTCACTCTGGTTGGCCAAAAATGTCAATGCTATACATGTGCATTGATGATTTCTCGAGAATTTATCATACCTTACATCATTCTGACAATGAGATGCCTGCACAGACAAAACCCTGGGTGCACTATCACCACCTTCTGCATACATTCTAACTGAAAACTGAGCTACATCAGCACTGGTGCTTGCCTGTTCGACCTGTAAATAATCATTCATGCTGGTCAAAATTAGCGTTATATTTCTTTGCAGTCAGAACATTAATTTAGTACTATACTTAAAATTGGAATTATATAAGCCAAATAACATTTTGCTTTTAATGTTATTAAAACATTAACACAGTATACAGTTATACTTTGGTAAATTATGTTTTATTAAGACTATGATATGATATTTGAACACTATTTTAAGAAATCTTCAATGACGAAATATATGACTGAAAAATGGTCTTTATTTGAATGAAAGTCACAAAATGAAAAACAGGTGCAGGTGCATTTTGCGCTATTTCTGGTGTCATGCATTTTTAACTTTTTTTTTTTAAATAATCAAGCACTCAAATTTAATTGAGGAATTATGACAGCCCTAGTCCCAAACATTCAAGTGTAATCCAAGACACAGATATCAATAGTACCTTGTTAATCCCGGAGAGTCTGGTCTGTTCATCTTCCAGGTCTTCCCAGGTCAACTTTCTCCAGCGGATTTTTTGAGCCTGAGATCTCTTTCCTTTCCGCGGCATCCTTTACAATATCAAGAGATAAAAAGATATGAGACCAAAAAATCTTGACAAATATATCTGACTAACTCACTAATAAACGACAGCAGGTAAATTTGGATGCTGTCACTTTAAGACCAGCTGCACAGATCCATTATACATGCGCATTGTTCTTATTTAATTTCTCAAGTTCTTTCTCAACTGTTCACTTGCAAATACAATCAAACCAAAAATTATTCAAACATTTTTTTAAAATATTTTTACTAGTGGGTGCAGAACACTATAGTTCATTTATGCAAGTGAGGATAGCAGAGTAAAGTAAACTGTGACATATTATACCCAAAAATTCTTCATAAAGTGGACTACCAGTTCACAAAATTCATAAAACATTTGGACACTTTGACCTGACCATGTTTTGCTTAAGTGTTATTTGACATAAGATTTTTTTTTCTGACAGTTTAACTCTGAAATCTTGTCATATTTTATTACCATTTTTAAAACAATAGTGTTAATGAATGAAATGTTCAAGGTGTCTGAATAAATACTGGTTTGACTGTACAGGTCACTTTGACTTATATTTAACTGTCCAAGCCCTAGTAGGCAAAAAGCACTCCGTTCAGTTTTCACGCAGTCTATGAGCAGCGACTTCATGTCGTGCATCTCTCAGACAGCGAGAGAGGGCACATTTTGCTGCCAATTATGCTTCAACGGATTAAAATCACCTGTTTTTAAACCGCAGTGCTTAAAAACACATGCAAACGGTGAGCTTTTGTTAACGTGCAGCACAGCGTAATGTGATGTAACAGCGAAAGAAACGATAATCTAAAATCTCTACCGGTCGACACATTTTTACCGGTTAATCGTGTCTACCAGTATATCGCCCACCCCTGAAAGTAACCCAATGGGTTTCTTTTTAATCATCAAAAGTAGTGTCACTAATAGACATACCGAAATACACTTATTTGTTAGTCAAATTCATTTTAACAGGACATTCTCACTTTAATAGGCACATACTTTGAAAGTCCTCCTGGCGTAACAGCTCTTGAACCTAAAAAGATAAAACCTGTAGTAGTCTCAAGAAGAAAAACAGTTAAACAATAATGAAAAAAACACTGTGTAAACTTGTAAAATGCAATAAACAATTTTTTTTTTCCAAGAAAAGAACAAGTAAAATGAACTTATTAATGTATGAGAATGTAGAACAAAAATAACCAGAAAAAAAACTAATTAATATTTATAAATTAGATCTAAAAATCTAATTCTAATAAAAAAAACTAAAAATAAAATAAAAACTGTCTATTCAAATAAATTAAATAAACTGCTGTATTTAAAAAAAAAAAAATGCAGAATACAGAAAATCAATTAATTAATCTATTAATCAATTGATCAAAATAAATTTCAATTTAAGTTTCAAACAAAAAGTACTAGGAACAAATGAACTGCTCTCTGTAGAAAAAGCCAAAAGCCAAAACACAAGGAGCCTGAAAAAGAAACAGAAAAAAAGAAGAAAAATTAGGCCACAGGAACTAAAATTATGGTGATGTGATGAAAATGTCACAGTACTGCTTAAGAAACCACATTAATACTGACCAAGGAGAAAAGTGCAGTGAAGGGTTGTGCTCAGATCAGTCAGTCTGAAAAAATAACAATGACAACATAATGAAAAATTATTAAACTCAAGTCAATTGTGCATTACATCTTTCTATGTTAAATATTAATTGTATCTTTAATAAATATGTAGAATATAATTTTAGGAATTTATCTCAAGAATGTATTTTCCTTGATATACTCTGTGTTATTTTCAAGATTTCGAGTCATGTCAAATATGCAGCCTAAAACCTGTGATGTCATCTATCCAGGTTTACTATATAGGACAAGTGGTCTGGAAAATGTACTCTATCTATCTATCTTAATTATTTGTGTTATTAACAAAAAATAGTTTTTATGACCCTGATCTTTTTTTTTTTTTTAATTATAACTATTTTCTTATCAACAAGCTAAAATATGAAGCATTTCCTATTTATGGCCATGTTACTAATTAAACTCTTACCTCAAAATGCAGTAAAGAGTGCTCGTGAAACAGTATTCTGAAACAGAGAAACAAGAATGTTATAAAACTCACAACTTAACTTAAACTTTCATTGCAAATAATGAAAACACTTTTCAACTGTAAACATCTCACAGACAACCTGCACTAAAGTGAAATGTAGCCTCTCTGCTGTTCCTTATTCCATTAAGATTACCTTTTCTAAAAATCTTGCGTCTATAAATGTCAAAATAATTTTAATTCAATTGTAATATTAATAATAAAAATATATGCCACTGTAAATGTCGTCAAAGTAGTAATCAAGGCGATATGATTCACACTGTGCGTTATTATTTTGCTGTATTCTAGGTCTATATCCTACTTAAACCCATTCAAAATGATTGACAGCGCGGATTGCCGCTAAATGAACCACGTGACTGCGTGGCGCGAAATCAAGGGTTTTCGCGGCTCTCTCTCAAATAGTACCAAAGAACAGACAAAAACACCCGTTAGATTCAGTAAATCTGTCTATATCGCATAAATGAATTTCTTA
This sequence comes from Hypophthalmichthys molitrix, assembly GCA_037950675.1. Lineage (NCBI taxonomy): Eukaryota > Metazoa > Chordata > Actinopteri > Cypriniformes > Xenocyprididae > Hypophthalmichthys > Hypophthalmichthys molitrix. The sequence goes on along the minus strand of CM075493.1, from coordinate 13,110,188 downwards.
CATACATCATATCTGCACTTTGTTGTTTATGACAGAGAATTCTGTCAGTGAGCGCGCAATCTGTTCTCACCGGTTTGCTTCACCGGTGACTAATCAACTGCCTTCGATTGGATATTGCATTCCTAAGCTCAGCGAAAACGCGTATGATTGGTCAACGCTGTCTTTGATTGACATGAACCTAAAATTTAAATCTAAATAGATTTAATGCAGCAATCGACACTTTTCATCGTAATACCTATGCATCCATATGCCTGAATGTAAAATACAAACTTGTACATCAATCTTGCGTCTATAAATGTCAAAATAATTTTAATTCAATTGTAATATTAATAATAAAAATATATGCCACTGTAAATGTCGTCAAAGTAGTAATCAATGCGATATGATTCACATTGTGCGTTATTATTTTGCTGTATTCTAGGTCTATATCCTACTTAAACCCATTCAAAATGATTGACAGCGCGGATTGACGCTTAAATGAACCACGTGACTGCGTGGCGCGAAATCAAGGGTTTTCGCGGCTCTCTCTCAAATAGTACCAAAGAACAGACAAAAACACCCGTTAGATTCAGTAAATCTGTCTATATCGCATAAATGAATTTCTTACATACATCATATCTGCACTTTGTTGTTTATGACAGAGAATTCTGTCAGTGAGCGCGCAATCTGTTCTCACCGGTTTGCTTCACCGGTGACTAATCAACTGCCTTCGATTGGATATTGCATTCCTAAGCTCAGCGAAAACGCGTATGATTGGTCAACGCTGTCTTTGATTGACATGAACCTAAAATTTAAATCTAAATAGATTTAATGCAGCAATCGACACTTTTCATCGTAATACCTATGCATCCATATGCCTGAATGTAAAATACAAACTTGTACATCATCTCATTAGCTACCATTGTGGATGCTATAATGTTAGCTTAAATAAGCGCCAAAATTAACACACTCCTCAGCACGCAGTAGGTAATGCTAAATGCACATGGCAAACATAATATCAATCAAACACACACAATATCATATTACGATTTCACACAAAGATAGAAGTACGGCTTACGTTACCTGTAAACATTAACTTACTTACAGTATCAAACACATTACGATCTTGACAGAGATAAAGGTACATTCAATGTCAACAAAAACGATATAAACTATAGCCCACATTATAATACGAATAATGTTGCCTACATTTATTTAAAATAAAGAGCTACATTTCACATTACAAGCCTTTATAATACAGCATATTTGAACACAGCCGTCTCACTCACCTCAAGAGAATATTGTGGGACGATCCCTTGGCAACGGCTCCGGGTCGTCGATTTCGCAGCCAATCAGCAGCGAGCTTTGATTGTACAACCAATAGAATCACACCTTCGCTATATATTATTTTCACATTATTTTGTGACGAGGCAAATCCGTAATTAAAGTAATACATCATAATAATAATGTTATACGAATTATTATAGTTTTGATTTAATTAAATAAATGTTCAAAGCCTGAACGTGGCGCTGTTGTGCGTTCTTCAGACTGCTTCAGAGCAGTTCGCAATCAGATAATGAACTAATGTTGATCAATTATGACAATGTTTACTTTACAGTGTTTATATGGTAATATGTTGTATAGGTTGTAAGAATGCATATTTTATCTCCATCGTTTGAATTTTAATGAGCAGCCTGCAACAATAAAGCATATACATTTCAAAATAAGTGTCCTGGTGTATTTCGGGCTTGTTTATGAATAAAAGTCGCGCAGTGTCCAGTGTCCAACTTATTTAATCTAATTTAAATTTAATTTATAATTAATTTAAAGTAAACTATTGTAGCTTCTGTCTGGGATGCCCCATCACAGGAAGGAAAGACCAAGGACATTATTGATGCATATTAAAAATAAAAAGATTTTACTAGTATCAATATTATATTAACTAAAACCATGAAAAACTAAAAACTATGAAAAAACATTTGTCATTACTTGAAATAAATAAATGTTATCTGACATAAAATAAAACGTACACTTTTTTTTTAATATTTATTTTTAATTGAAATTAACCAGTTATTTCGTTTCATTAATCTGATGTACTAAACTGAAAATGAAATAAAAAATAATAAAAACTATACAGACATTTAAAAACAAACAAACAAAAAAGTTATAAAAATGGCAAAAACAACGAAATTAAAATGAAACCAGAAAATGCAAAAAATTTAATTGAATTCAAAATATTAATGAAAACTATAATAACACTGCCTACTAGTATGCCAAAATCTGTTTATTAAGGTGTGTGTATATATATATATATATATATATATATATATATATATGAAGAAATAGTTCAGGAAAAACATATTATTTGCTAATTTTTCATTGCACCCCTAAAGTTTACAGTTCATAAAGTTACATTCACACGCAGTACGGTTATTTACGGGAGTGACAACCGCATTATTTAACCAAACTCACACCCATAAATTTTCAGGACTCACAACTGCAAAATCTGCGTTGTGTGGACGGAACAGGACTGGACAACTAGTTGTCTGTCACATCAAACAGTGCGAGAGAGCTGCTCTTGGGGTTTTGTGTGTGGTTTCACTTTCAGTATGTTTCACTCTTCCGTACAGCAACAGAGATATGAGCTATGCGTCATCTTAATGTGTTAGATCCAGTCACTGGGAGCGGCTCCCGTCAGTTCTATGACACTTCTATCCAAAGGAATATCTTTGATCTTTTTTGAATGGAAGTCTATGGAACCTGTTGCTATAATCACTATTAGCATGTAGCAATTCACTGCTAGCATGTGTAGCATGTTGGAAGTCCAGCTAAGGTGTTGCTAGGCGGTTGCTAGGGTGTTATGGGTGGTTGCTAGGCGGTTGCTATGGTAACCTGGGTGGTTGCTATGATGTTACTAGGTGGTTGGTAGTTGTCACAGATGGTTACTATATTGTTTTATAGAGTTCTTAGCATGTTCTTAGCCCACTTTAGCACTTAGCTAATCACTATTAGCATGTAGCTATTCACCGCTAGCATGTGTAGCATGTTGGAAGTCCAGTTTGCTAGCATGAGTCAAAAGAGCCAACCGCCATGTCTCTACGATGCTCTGATGCAGAGATATAGGTCTTGCTTAACGGTTGCTAGGGTACTCTGTTTGGTTGCTAGGGAGTGGCTTGGCATCTGCCATTGATGATACTCCAAAGACTGCTAGCCAATATAAACCAACCCCCATGCTTCTATGATGTTCTGATGCAGAGATATAGGTCTTGCAAAACGGTTGCTAGGGTACTCTGTTTGGTTGCTAGGGAGTGGCTTGGCAGCTGCCAATGATGATACACCAAAGGCTGCTTGCCAGTATGAATGATATAAACCAACTCCCGTGCCTCTATGATATTCAGATTTGAAGATATCCCTCTATGCTTTGGGTTGTTAGGGTGCTCTAAATGGTTGCTAGGGTGTGGCTATGAAGTGTTGAAGATGATTTCTGATTGGCCGTTTGCTGGCCTGAGTCAAACGAGCCCACACTCATGTTTCTATGACACTTCTATCCAAAGATATCCCTTTGACCTTTTTCAATTGAAGTCTATGGAACCTGTTGCTATGGTGCTCTAAATGGTTGCTAGGGCGTGGCTTGATAGCTTTACATTGATCCTGAGAGACTGATTGGTCGCATGAGTGAAATGAGCCCGCCCCCTTGTCTCTATGACATTGTGATCCAGAGTTATGTTCAATACAAAATCCCTATGTAATTTACCATAGTAGGAAAAACACAGTCACTTCCTGGTTCATGGGCACGGCTTCACCATAGTAGAGAAAGCAAAAGTGACAGTTGAGATTCAAATTTCTGAACATTCCGCCATTGAAAGTCAATGGGACTTTTTTGGCCGCTTTTTCGTCCGCTGTGCGAACATCGTTGGTCCGATCTCTTAGAAAAGTCATAGCACACCTCTCCTCAATGAGCCGGTCGATTTGACACCTCATTCATGGGTCTAGGACAAAAACTGCGGGACAAGTTACGCGCCGAAGTTTTGTCCAGAAGAAGAAGAAGAAGCAGAATAATAATAAGTATGCAGGAGAATAAGAATGATGCTTTGCCTTTGGCAAGCACCATTAACTAGAATGTACATTTCCTGAAGAAAATGTGAATGGTGCTTGCAGTGGCAAAATTCGGCACTCGGTTGCTAGGGTGCTGTAATTGGTTGCTAGGGCGTGGCTATGAAGTCAATACTTATTGGCTGCTTGATAGGCCGAGTCAAAAGAGCCCAGCCCCAAGTCTCTATGACCTTCTGATCCAAAGATATGATCTCACAGATTTTGACCCAATGTTAAGTCTATGGGTCCCTTTTTAGCCGATATTTCGTCCGCTGTGCGAACATCGTACACCCGATCGCTTAGAAAAGTCATAGCACACCTCTCCTCAATAAGCCGGTCGATTTGACACCTCATTCATGGGTCTACGACAAACGGTGCGGGACAAGTAGCGTGCCAAAGTTTTGTCAAGGTGAATAGTAATTACAATACTAGAATGTACATTTCCTGAAGAAAATGTGAATGGTGCTTGCAGTGGCAAATTTCGGCACTCGGTTGCTAGGGTGCTGTAATTGGTTGCTAGGGCGTGGCTATGAAGTCACTACTTATTGGCTGCTTGATAGGCCGAGTCAAAAGAGCCCAGCCCTAAGTCTCTATGACCTTCTGATCCAAAGATATGATCTCACAGATTTTGTTCCAATGTTAAGTCTATGGGTCCCTTTTTAGCCGATATTTCGTCCGCTGTGCGAACATCGTACATCCGATCGCTTAGAAAAGTCATAGCACACCTCTCCTCAATAAGCCGGTCGATTTGACACCTCATTCATGGGTCTACGACAAACGGTGCGGGACAAGTAGCGTGCCAAAGTTTTGTCCAGGTGAATAGTAATTACAATACTAGAATGTACATTTCCTGAAGAAAATGTGAATGGTGCTTGCAGTGGCAAAATTCGGCACTCGGTTGCTAGGGTGCTGTAATTGGTTGCTAGGGCGTGGCTATGAAGTCAATACTTATTGGCTGCTTGATAGGCCGAGTCAAAAGAGCCCAGCCCCAAGTCTCTATGACCTTCTGATCCAAAGATATGATCTCACAGATTTTGACCCAATGTTAAGTCTATGGGTCCCTTTTTAGCCGATATTTCGTCCGCTGTGCGAACATCGTACACCCGATCGCTTAGAAAAGTCATAGCACACCTCTCCTCAATAAGCCGGTCGATTTGACACCTCATTCATGGGTCTACGACAAACGGTGCGGGACAAGTAGCGTGCCAAAGTTTTGTCAAGGTGAATAGTAATTACAATACTAGAATGTACATTTCCTGAAGAAAATGTGAATGGTGCTTGCAGTGGCAAAACTCGGCACTCGGTCGCTAGGGTGTTTCTAGGCAATTGCTAAGGTATTCTGGGTGGTTGCTAGGCGGTTGCTAGGTTGTTCTAGGTGGTTGCTAGGTGGTTGCTATGGTAACCTGGGTGGTTGCTAGACGGTTGCTAGGCAGTTGCTAAGGTACTTGGTGTGATTGCTAATGTGTTGCTAGGCGGTTGCTAGGGTGTTTTGGGTGGTTGCTAGGTGGTTGCTATGGTAACCTGGGTGGTTGCTAGGGTGTTGCTAGGCAGTTGGTAAGGTACTTGGGGCAGTTGCTAAGGTGTTGCTAGGCGGTTGCTAGGGTGTTATGGGTGGTTGCTAGGCAGTTGCTATGGTAACCTGGGTGGTTGCTATGATGTTACTAGGTGGTTGGTAGTTGTCACAGATGGTTACTATAGTGTTTTTATAGAGTTCTTAGCATGTTCTTAGCCCAATTTAACACTTAGCTAATCACTATTAGCATGTAGCTATTCACTGCTAGCATGTGTAGCATGTTGGAAGTCCAGTTTGCTAGCATGAGTCAAAAGAGCCAACCGCCATGTCTCTACGATGCTCTGATGCAGAGATATAGGTCTTGCTAAACGGTTGCTAGGGTACTCTGTTTGGTTGCTAGGAAGTGGCTTAGCAGCTGCCAATGATGATACACCAAAGGCTGCTTGGCAATATAAGCCAACCCCCATGTCTCTACGATGTTCTGATGCAGAGATATAGGTCTTGCAAAACGGTTGCTAGGGTACTCTGTTTGGTTGCTAGGGAGTGGCTTGGCAGCTGCCAATAATGATACTCCAAAGGCTGCTTGCCAGTATGAATGATATAAACCAACCCCCATGCCTCTATGATATTAAGATTTGAAGATATCCCTCTCAGCTTTGGGTTGCTAGGGTGCTCTAAATTGTTGCTAGGGCATGGCTATGAAGTCTTGAAGGTGATTCGTGATTGGCCCTTTGCTGTCCTGAGTCAAACGAGCCCACACTCATGTTTCTATGACACTTCTATCCAAAGATATCCCTTTGACCTTTTTCAATTGAAGTCTATGGAACCTGTTACTATGGTGCTCTATATGGTTGCTAGGGCGTGGCTTGATAGCTTTACATTGATCCTGAGAAACTGATTGGTTGCCTGAGTGAAATGAGCCCGCCCCCTTGTCTCTATGACATTGTGATCCAGAGTTATGTTCAATACAAAATCCCTATGTAATTTACCATAGTAGGAAAAACACAGTCACTTCCTGGTTCATGGGCACGGCTTCACCATAGTAGAGAAAGCAAAAGTGACAGTTGAGAGTGACGGAATGTTCATGAATTTGAATTTTTCAATGCAAGTCTATGGGACTTTTTTGGCCGCTTTTTCGTCCGCTGTGCGAACATCGTTGGTCCGATCGCTTATAAAAGTCATAGCACACCTCTCCTCAATGAGCCGGTCGATTTGACACCTCATTCATGGGTCTAGGACAAAAACTGCGGGACAAGTTACGCGCCGAAGTTTTTGTCCAGAAGAAGAAGAATAATAACTAGAATGTACATTTCCTGAAGAAAATGTGAATGGTGCTTGCAGTGGCAAAATTCGGCACTCGGTTGCTAGGGTGCTGTAATTGGTTGCTAGGGCGTGGCTATGAAGTCACCACTTATTGGCTGCTTGATAGGCCGAGTCAAAAGAGCCCAGCCCCAAGTCTTTATGACCTTCTGATCCAAATATATGATCTCACAGATTTTGTCCCAATGTTAAGTCTATGGGACTTTTTTGAGCCGATTTTTCGTCCGCTGGGCGAACATAGTACATCCGATTGCTTAGAAAAGTCATAGCACACCTCTCCTCAATGAGCCGGTCGATTTGACACCTCATTCGTGGGTCTACGACAAACGGTGCGGGACAAGTAGCGTGCCAAAGTTTTGTCCAGGTGAATAGTAATTACAATACTAGAATGTACATTTCCTGAAGAAAATGTGAATGGTGCTTGCAGTGGCAAAATTCGGCACTCGGTTGCTAGGGTGGTTGCTATAATAACCTGGGTGTTTGCTAGGCAGTTGCTAAGGTACTTGGGGTGGTTGCTAGGCGGTTGCTAGGGTGTTCTGGGTGGTTGCTAGGCGGTTGCTATGGTAACCTGGGTGGTTGCTAGGCAGTTGGTAAGGTACTTGGGGTGGTTGCTAAGGTGTTGCTAGGTGGTTGCTAGGGTGTTCTGGGTGGTTGCTATGTGGTTGCTGTGGTAACCAGGGTGGTTGCTAGGGTGTTGCTAGGCAGTTGGTAAGGTACTTGGGGCGGTTGCTAAGGTGTTGCTAGGCGGTTGCTAGGGTATCATGGTTGGTTGCTAGGCAGTTGCTATGGTAACCTGGGTGGTTGCTATGATGTTACTAGGTGGTTGGTAGTTGTCATAGATGGTTACTATATTGTTTTATAGAGTTCTTAGCATGTTCTTAGCCCACTTTAGCACTTAGCTAATCACTATTAGCATGTAGCTATTCACCGCTAGCATGTGTAGCATGTTGGAAGTCCAGTTTGCTAGCATGAGTCAAAAGAGCCAACCGCCATGTCTCTACGATGCTCTGATGCAGAGATATAGGTCTTGCTTAACGGTTGCTAGGGTACTCTGTTTGGTTGCTAAGGAGTGGCTTGGCATCTGCCATTGATGATACTCCAAAGACTGCTAGCCAATATAAACCAACCCCCATGCCTCTATGATGTTCTGATGCAGATATAGGTCTTGCAAAACGGTTGCTAGGGTACTCTGTTTGGTTGCTAGGGAGTGGCTTGGCAGCTGCCAATGATGATACACCAAAGGCTGCTTGCCAATATAAGCCAACCCCCATGTCTCTACGATGTTCTGATGCAGAGATATAGGTCTTGCAAAACGGTTGCTAGGGTACTTTGTTTGGTTGCTAGGGAGTGGCTTGGCAGTTGCCAATGATGATACTCCAAAGGCTGCTTGCCAATATAAACCAACACCCATGCCTCTATGATGTTCTGATGCAGAGATATACGTCTTGCAAACGGTTGCTAGGGTACTCTGTTTGGTTGCTAGGGAGTGGCTTGGCAGCTGCCAATAATGATACTCCAAAGGCTGCTTGCCAGTATGAATGATATAAACCAACCCCCATGCCTCTATGATATTCAGATTTGAAGATATCCCTCTATGCTTTGGGTTGCTAGGGTTCTCTAAATGGTTGCTAGGGTGTGGCTATGAAGTGTTGAAGGTGATTTGTCATTGGCCGTTTGCTGGCCCGAGTCAAATAAGCCCACACTCATGTTTCTATGACACTTCTATCCAAAGATATCCCTTTGACCTTTTTCAATTGAAGTCTATGGAACCTGTTGCTATGGTGCTCTATATGGTTGCTAGGGCGTGGCTTGATAGCTTCACATTGATCCTGAGAGACTGATTGGTTGCCTGAGTGAAATGAGCCCGCCCCCTTGTCTCTATTACATTGTGATCAATAGTGATTGATGTGAGTGAGTGAGAGAAAGGGTTCTAAGGCCCTGCGTGTGTGCGTGTGTGTGAGAAAGTGACAGTTGAGATTCAAATTTCTGAACATTCCGCCATTGAAAGTCAATGGGACTTTTTTGGCCGCTTTTTCGTCCGCTGTGCGAACATCGTTGGTCCGATCGCTTATAAAAGTCATAGCACACCTCTCCTCAATGAGCCGGTCGATTTGACACCTCATTCATGGGTCTAGGACAAAAACTGCGGGACAAGTTACGCGCCGAAGTTTTTGTCCAGAAGAAGAAGAAGAACTAGAATGTACATTTCCTGAAGAAAATGTGAATGGTGCTTGCAGTGGCAAAATTCGGCACTCGGTTGCTAGGGTGCTGTAATTGGTTGCTAGGGCGTGGCTATGAAGTCACCACTTATTGGCTGCTTGATAGGCCGAGTCAAAAGAGCCCAGCCCCAAGTCTCTATGACCTTCTGATCCAAATATATGATCTCACAGATTTTGTCCCAATGTTAAGTCTATGGGACTTTTTTGAGCCGATTTTTCGTCCGCTGGGCGAACATAGTACATCCGATTGCTTAGAAAAGTCATAGCACACCTCTCCTCAATGAGCCGGTCGATTTGACACCTCACTCGTGGGTCTACGACAAACGGTGCGGGACAAGTAGCGTGCCGAAGTTTTGTCCAGGTGAATAGTAATTACAATACTAGAATGTACATTTCCTGAAGAAAATGTGAATGGTGCTTGCAGTGGCAAAACTCGGCACTCGGTCGCTAGGGTGTTTCTAGGCAATTGCTAAGGTATTTTGGGTGGTTGCTAGGCGGTTGCTAGGGTGTTCTGGGTGGTTGCTAGGGTGGTGCTAAACAGTTGGTAAGGTACTTGGGGCAGTTGCTAAGGTGTTGCTAGGCGGTTGCTAGGGTGTTCTGGGTGGTTGCTAGGCGGTTGCTATGGTAACCTGGGTGGTTGCTATGATGTTACTAGGTGGTTGGTAGTTGTCACAGATGGTTACTATGGTGTTTTTATAGAGTTCTTAGCATGTCCTTAGCCCACTTTAGCACTTAGCTAATCACTATTAGCATGTAGCTATTCACTGCTAGCATGTGTAGCATGTTGGAAGTCCAGTTTGCTAGCATGAGTCAAAAGAGCCAACTGCCATGTCTCTACGATGCTCTGATGCAGAGATATAGGACTTGCTAAACGGTTGCTAGGGTACTTTGTTTGGTTGCTAGGGAGTGGCTTGGCCTCTGCCAGTGATGATACTCCAAAGACTGCTAGCCAATATAAACCAACCCCCATGCCTCAATGATGTTCTGATGCAGAGATATAGGTCTTGCAAAACGGTTGCTAGGGTACTCTGTTTGGTTGCTAGGGAGTGGCTTAGCAGCTGCCAATGATGATACACCAAAGGCTGCTTGCCAATATAAGCCAACTCCCATGTCTCTATGATGTTCTGATGCAGATATATAGGTCTTGCAAAACGGTTGCTAGGGTACTCTGTTTGGTTGCTAGGGAGTGGCTTGACAGCTGCCAATGATGATACTCCAAAGGCTGCTTGCCAGTATGTTTGATATAAACCAAACCCCCATGCCTCTATGATATTAAGATTTGAAGATATCCCTCTATGCTTTGGGTTGCTAGGGTGCTCTAAATTGTTGCTAGGGCATGGCTATGAAGTCTTGAAGGTGATTCGTGATTGGCCGTTTGCTGTCCTGAGTCAAACGAGCCCACACTCATGTTTCTATGACACTTCTATCCAAAGATATCCCTTTGACCTTTTTCAATTGAAGTCTATGGAACCTGTTGCTATGGTGCTCTATATGGTTGCTAGGGCGTGGCTTGATAGCTTCACATTGATCCTGAGAAACTGATTGGTTGCCTGAGTGAAATGAGCCCGCCCCCTTGTCTCTATGACCTTGTGATCCAGAGTTATGTTCAATACAAAATCCCTATGTAATTTACCATAGTAGGAAAAACACAGTCACTTCCTGGTTCATGGGCACGGCTTCACCATAGTAGAGAAAGCAAAAGTGACAGTTGAGAGTGACGGAATGTTCATGAATTTGAATTTTTCAATGCAAGTCTATGGGACTTTTTTGGCCGCTTTTTCGTCCGCTGTGCGAACATCGTTGGTCCGATCGCTTATAAAAGTCATAGCACCACCTCTCCTCAATGAGCCGGTCGATTTGACACCTCATTCATGGGTCTAGGACAAAAACTGCGGGACAAGTTACGCGCCGAAGTTTTTGTCCAGAAGAAGAAGAATAATAATAATAAGTATGCAGGAGAATAAGAATGATGCTTTGCCTTGGCAAGCACCATTAACTAGAATGTACATTTCCTGAAGAAAATGTGAATGGTGCTTGCAGTGGCAAAACTCGGCACTCGGTTGCTAGGGTGTTTCTAGGCAATTGCTACAGTGTTCTGGGTGGTTGCTAGGCGGTTGCTAGGTTGTTCTGGGTGGTTGCTAGGCAGTTGCTAAGGTACTTGGGGTGATTGCTAATGTGTTGCTAGGCGGTTGCTAGGGTGTTCTGGGTGGTTGCTAGGGTGGTGCTAGGCAGTTGGTAAGGTACTTGGGGCAGTTGCTAAGGTGTTGCTAGGCGGTTGCTAGGGTGTTCTGGGTGGTTGCTAGGCGGTTGCTATGGTAACCTGGGTGGTTGCTAGGCTGTTGCTAGGCAGTTGCTAAGGTACTTGGGGTGGTTGCTAAGGTGTTGCTAGGCCGGTTGCTAGGGTGTTCTGGGTGGTTGCTAGGCGGTTGCTATGGTAACCAGGGTGGTTGCTAGGCTGTTGCTAGGCAGTTGCTAAGGTACTTGGGGTGGTTGCTAAGGTGTTGCTAGGCGGTTGCTAGGGTGTTCTGGGTGGTTGCTAGGCAGTTGCTATGGTAACCAGGGTGGTTGCTAGGCGGTTGCTAGGCAGTTGCTAAGGTACTTAGAGTTGTTGCTAAGGTGTTGCTAGGCGGTTGCTAGGGTGTTCTGGGTGGTTGCTAGGCGGTTGCTATGGTAACCTGGGTGGTTGCTATGATGTTACTAGGTGGTTGGTAGTTGTCTCAGATGGTTACTATGGTGTTTTTATAGAGTTCTTAGCATGTTCTTAGCACACTTTAGCACTTAGCTAATCACTATTAGCATGTAGCTATTCACTGCTAGCATGTGTAGCATGTTGCAAGTCCAGTTTGACAGCATGAGTCAAAATAGCCAACCGCCATGTCTCTACGATGCTCTGATGCAGAGATATAGGTCTTGCTAAACGGTTGCTAGGGTACTCTGTTTGGTTGCTAGGGAGTGGCTTAGCAGCTGCCAATGATGATACACCAAAGGCTGCTTGCCAATATAAGCCAACCCCCATGTCTCTACGATGTTCTGAGACAGAGATACAGGTCTTGCAAAACGGTTGCTAGGGTACTTTGTTTGGTTGCTAGGGAGTGGCTTGGCAGTTGCCAATGATGATACTCCAAAGGCTGCTTGCCAATATAAACCAACACCAATGCCTCTATGATGTTCTGATGCAGAGATATACGTCTTGCAAACGGTTGCTAGGGTACTCTGTTTGGTTGCCTGGGAGTGGCTTGGCAGCTGCCAATAATGATACTCCAAAGGCTGCTTGCCAGTATGAATGATATAAACCAACCCCCATGCCTCTATGATATTCAGATTTGAAGATATCCCTCTATGCTTTGGGTTGCTAGGGTTCTCTAAATGGTTGCTAGGGTGTGGCTATGAAGTGTTGAAGGTGATTTGTCATTGGCCGTTTGCTGGCCCGAGTCAAATAAGCCCACACTCATGTTTCTATGACACTTCTATCCAAAGATATCCCTTTGACCTTTTTCAATTGAAGTCTATGGAACCTGTTGCTATGGTGCTCTAAATGGTTGCTAGGGCGTGGCTTGATAGCTTTACATTGATCCTGAGAGACTGATTGGTTGCATGAGTGAAATGAGCCCGCCCCCTTGTCTCTATGACATTGTGATCCAGAGTTATGTTCAATACAAAATCCCTATGTAATTTACCATAGTAGGAAAAACACAGTCACTTCCTGGTTCATGGGCACGGCTTCACCATAGTAGAGAAAGCAAAAGTGACAGTTGAGATTCAAATTTCTGAACATTCCGCCATTGAAAGTCAATGGGACTTTTTTGGCCGCTTTTTCGTCCGCTGTGCGAACATCGTTGGTCCGATCTCTTAGAAAAGTCATAGCACACCTCTCCTCAATGAGCCGGTCGATTTGACACCTCATTCATGGGTCTAGGACAAAAACTGCGGGACAAGTTACGCGCCGAAGTTTTGTCCAGAAGAAGAAGAAGAAGCAGAATAATAATAAGTATGCAGGAGAATAAGAATGATGCTTTGCCTTTGGCAAGCACCATTAATAATAAGTATGCAGGAGAATAAGAATGATGCTTTGCCTTTGGCAAGCACCATTAATAAGTATGCAGGAGAATAAGAATGATGCTTTGCCTTTGGCAAGCACCATTAATAATAATAAGTATGCAGGAGAATAAGAATGATGCTTTGCCTTTGGCAAGCACCATTAACTAGAATGTACATTTCCTGAAGAAAATGTGAATGGTGCTTGCAGTGGCAAAATTCGGCACTCGGTTGCTAGGGTGCTGTAATTGGTTGCTAGGGCGTGGCTATGAAGTCACCACTTATTGGCTGCTTGATAGGCCGAGTCAAAAGAGCCCAGCCCCAAGTCTCTATGACCTTCTGATCCAAATATATGATCTCACAGATTTTGTCCCAATGTTAAGTCTATGGGACTTTTTTGAGCCGATTTTTCGTCCGCTGGGCGAACATAGTACATCCGATTGCTTAGAAAAGTCATAGCACACCTCTCCTCAATGAGCCGGTCGATTTGACACCTCATTTGTGGGTCTACGACAAACGGTGCGGGACAAGTAGCGTGCCAAAGTTTTGTCCAGGTGAATAGTAATTACAATACTAGAATGTACATTTCCTGAAGAAAATGTGAATGGTGCTTGCAGTGGTAAAACTCGGCACTCGGTTGCTAGGGTGTTTCTAGGCAATTGCTAAGGTGTTCTGGGTGGTTGCTAGGCGGTTGCTAGGGTGTTCTGGGTGGTTGCTAGGCGGTTGCTAGGCAGTTGGTAAGGTAGTTGGGGCAGTTGCTAAGGTGTTAGTAGGCGGTTGCTAGGGTGTTCTGGGTGGTTGCTAGACGGTTGCTATGGTAACCTGGGTGGTTGCTAGGTGGTTGCTAGGCAGTTGCTAAGGTACTTGGGGTGGTTGCTAAGGTGTTGCTAGGCGGTTGCTAGGGTGTTATGGGTGGTTGCTAGGCGGTTGCTATGGTAACCTGGGTGGTTGCTAGGCAGTTGCTAAGGTACTTGGGGTGTTTGCTAAGGTGTTGCTAGGCGGTTGCTAGGGTGTTCTGGATGGTTGCTATGTGGTTGCTATGGTAACCTGGGTGGTTGCTAGGCGGTTGCTAGGCAGTTGGTAAGGTACTTGGGGCAGTTGCTAAGGTGTTGCTAGGCGGTTGCTAGGGTGTTATGGGTGGTTGCTAGGCAGTTGCTATGGTAACCTGGGTGGTTGCTATGATGTTACTAGTTGGTTGGTAGTTGTCACAGATGGTTACTATGGTGTTTTTATAGAGTATTTAGCATATTCTTAGCCCAATTCAACACTTAGCTAATCACTATTAGCATGTAGCTATTCACCGCTAGCATGTGTAGCATGTTGGAAGTCCAGTTTGCTAGCATGAGTCAAAAGAGCCAACCCCCATGTCTCTATGATGCTCTGATGCAGAGATATAGGTCTTGCTAAACGGTTGCTAGGGTACTCTGTTTGGTTGCTAGGGAGTGGCTTAGCAGCTACCAATGATGATACTCCAAAGTCTGCTAGCCAATATAAACCAACACCCATGCCTCTATGATGTTCTGATGCAGAGATATAGGTCTTGCAAAATGGTTGCTAGGGTACTCTGTTTGGTTGCTAGGGAGTGGCTAGGGAGTGGCTTGGCAGCTGCCAATGATGATACTCCAAAGGCTGCTTGCCAGTATGAATGTTATAAACCAAACCCCCATGCCTCTATGATATTCAGATTTGAAGATATCCCTCTATGCTTTGGGTTGCTAGGGTGCTCTAAATGGTTGCTAGGGTGTGGCTATGAAGTGTTGAAGGTGATTTGTGATTGGCCGTTTGCTGGCCCGAGTCAAACAAGCCCGCACTCATGTTTCTATGACACTTCTATCCAAAGATATCCCTTTGACCTTTTTCAAGGGAAGTCTATGGAACTTGTTGCTATGGTGCTCTAAATGGTTGCTAGGGCGTGGCTTGATAGCTTCACATTGATCCTGAGAGACTGATTGGTTGCCTGAGTGAAATGAGCCCGCCCCCTTGTCTCTATGACCTTGTGATCCAGAGTTATGTTCAATACAAAATCCCTATGTAATTTACCATAGTAGGAAAAACACAGTCACTTCCTGGTTCATGGGCACGGCTTCACCATAGTAGAGAAAGCAAAAGTGACAGTTGAGAGTGACGGAATGTTCATGAATTTGAATTTTTCAATGCAAGTCTATGGGACTTTTTTGGCCGCTTTTTCGTCCGCTGTGCGAACATCGTTGGTCTGATCGCTTATAAAAGTCATAGCACACCTCTCCTCAATGAGCCGGTCGATTTGACACCTCATTCATGGGTCTAGGACAAAAACTGCGGGACAAGTTACGCGCCGAAGTTTTTGTCCAGAAGAAGAAGAATAATAATAATAAGTATGCAGGAGAATAAGAATGATGCTTTGCCTTTGGCAAGCACCATTAACTAGAATGTACATTTCCTGAAGAAAATGTGAATGGTGCTTGCAGTGGCAAATTTCGGCACTCGGTTGCTAGGGTGCTGTAATTGGTTGCTAGGGCGTGGCTATGAAGTCACTACTTATTGGCTGCTTGATAGGCCGAGTCAAAAGAGCCCAGCCCCTAAGTCTCTATGACCTTCTGATCCAAAGATATGATCTCACAGATTTTGTTCCAATGTTAAGTCTATGGGTCCCTTTTTAGCCGATATTTCGTCCGCTGTGCGAACATCGTACATCCGATCGCTTAGAAAAGTCATAGCACACCTCTCCTCAATAAGCCGGTCGATTTGACACCTCATTCATGGGTCTACGACAAACGGTGCGGGACAAGTAGCGTGCCAAGTTTTGTCCAGGTGAATAGTAATTACAATACTAGAATGTACATTTCCTGAAGAAAATGTGAATGGTGCTTGCAGTGGCAAAACTCGGCACTCGGTTGCTAAGGTGTTATGGGTGGTTGCTAGGCAGTTGCTATGGTAAGCTGGGTGGTTGCTATGATGTTACTAGGTGGTTGGTAGTTGTCACAGATGGTTACTATGGTGTTTTTATAGAGTTCTTAGCATATTCTTAGCCCAATTTAACACTTAGCTAATCACTATTAGCATGTCGCTATTCACTGCTAGCATGTGTAGCATGTTGGAAGTCCAGTTTGCTAGCATGAGTCAAAAGAGCCAACCGCCATGTCTCTACGATGTTCTGATGCAGAGATATAGGTCTTGCTAAACGGTTGCTAGGGGTACTCTGTTTGGTTGCTAGGAAGTGGCTTAGCAGCTGCCAATGATGATACACCAAAGGCTGCTTGCCAATATAAGCCAACCCCCATGTCTCTACGATGTTCTGATGCAGAGATATAGGTCTTGCTAAACGGTTGCTAGGGTACTTTGTTTGGTTGCTAGGGAGTGGCTTGGCAGTTGCCAATGATGATACTCCAAAGGCTGCTTGCCAATATAAACCAACACCCATGCCTCTATGATGTTCTGATGCAGAGATATACGTCTTGCAAACGGTTGCTAGGGTACTCTGTTTGGTTGCTAGGGAGTGGCTTGGCAGCTACCAATAATGATACTCCAAAGACTGCTTGCCAGTATGAATGATATAAACCAACCCCCATGCCTCTATGATATTCAGATTTGAAGATATCCCTCTATGCTTTGGGTTGCTAGGGTTCTCTAAATGGTTGCTAGGGTGTGGCTATGAAGTGTTGAAGGTGATTTGTCATTGGCCGTTTGCTGGCCCGAGTCAAATAAGCCCACACTCATGTTTCTATGACACTTCTATCCAAAGATATCCCTTTGACCTTTTTCAATTGAAGTCTATGGAACCTGTTGCTATGGTGCTCTATATGGTTGCTAGGGCGTGGCTTGATAGCTTCACATTGATCCTGAGAGACTGATTGGTTGCCTGAGTGAAATGAGCCCGCCCCCTTGTCTCTATGACATTGTGATCAATAGTGATTGATGTGAGTGAGTGAGAGAAAGGGTTCTAAGGCCCTGCGTGTGTGCGTGTGTGTGAGAAAGTGACAGTTGAGATTCAAATTTCTGAACATTCCGCCATTGAAAGTCAATGGGACTTTTTTGGCCGCTTTTTCGTCCGCTGTGCGAACATCGTTGGTCCGATCGCTTATAAAAGTCATAGCACACCTCTCCTCAATGAGCCGGTCGATTTGACACCTCATTCATGGGTCTAGGACAAAAACTGCGGGACAAGTTACGCGCCGAAGTTTTTGTCCAGAAGAAGAAGAATAATAACTAGAATGTACATTTCCTGAAGAAAATGTGAATGGTGCTTGCAGTGGCAAAACTCGGCACTCGGTTGCTAGGGTGCTGTAATTGGTTGCTAGGGCGTGGCTATGAAGTCACCACTTATTGGCTGCTTGATAGGCCGAGTCAAAAGAGCCCAGCCCCAAGTCTCTATGACCTTCTGATCCAAATATATGATCTCACAGATTTTGTCCCAATGTTAAGTCTATGGGACTTTTTTGAGCCGATTTTTCGTCCGCTGGGCGAAAATAGTACATCCGATTGCTTAGAAAAGTCATAGCACACCTCTCCTCAATGAGCCGGTCGATTTGACACCTCACTCATGGGTCTACGACAAACGGTGCGGGACAAGTAGCGTGCCAAAGTTTTGTCCAGGTGAATAGTAATTACAATACTAGAATGTACATTTCCTGAAGAAAATGTGAATGGTGCTTGCAGTGGCAAAATCGGCACTCGGTTGCTAAGGTGTTATGGGTGGTTGCTAGGCAGTTGCTATGGTAAGCTGGGTGGTTGCTATGATGTTACTAGGTGGTTGGTAGTTGTCACAGATGGTTACTATGGTGTTTTTATAGAGTTCTTAGCATGTTCTTAGCCCACTTTAGCACTTAGCTAATCACTATTAGCATGTAGCTATTCACTGCTAGCATGTGTAGCATGTTGGAAGTCCAGTTTGCTAGCATGAGTCAAAAGAGCCAACTGCCATGTCTCTACGATGCTCTGATGCAGAGATATAGGTCTTGCTAAACGGTTGCTAGGGTACTCTGTTTGGTTGCTAGGGAGTGGCTTGGCATCTGCCAGTGATGATACTCCAAAGACTGCTAGCCAATATAAACCAACCCCCATGCTTCTATGATGTTCTGATGCAGAGATATAGGTCTTGCAAAACAGTTGCTAGGGTACTCTGTTTGGTTGCTAGGGAGTGGCTTGGCAGCTGCCAATGATGATACTCCAAAGGCTGCTTGCCAGTATGAATAATATAAACCAACCCCCATGCCTCTATGATATTCAGATTTGAAGATATCCCTCTATGCTTTGGGTTGCTAGGGTGCTCTAAATGGTTGCTAGGGTGTGGCTATGAATTGTTGAAGGTGATTCGTGATTGGCCGTTCGCTGGCCCGAGTCAAACGAGCCCACCCTCATGTTTCTATGACACTTCTATCCAAAGATATCCCTTTGACATTTTTCAATTGAAGTCTATGGAACTTGTTGCTATGGTGGTCTAAATGGTTGCTAGGGCGTGGCTTGATAGCTTTACAATGATCCTGAGAGACTGATTGGTTGCCTGAGTGAAATGAGCCCGCCCCCTTGTCTCTATGACATTGTGATCCAGAGTTATGTTCAATACAAAATCCCTATGTAATTTACCATAGTAGGAAAAACACAGTCACTTCCTGGTTCATGGGCACGGCTTCACCATAGTAGAGAAAGCAAAAGTGACAGTTGAGATTCAAATTTCTGAACATTCCGCCATTGAAAGTCAATGGGACTTTTTTGGCCGCTTTTTCGTCCGCTGTGCGAACATCGTTGGTCCGATCTCTTAGAAAAGTCATAGCACACCTCTCCTCAATGAGCCGGTCGATTTGACACCTCATTCATGGGTCTAGGACAAAAACTGCGGGACAAGTTACGCGCCGAAGTTTTGTCCAGAAGAAGAAGAAGAAGAATAATAATAATAAGTATGCAGGAGAATAAGAATGATGCTTTGCCTTTGGCAAGCACCATTAATAATAATAAGTATGCAGGAGAATAAGAATGATGCTTTGCCTTTGGCAAGCACCATTAACTAGAATGTACATTTCCTGAAGAAAATGTGAATGGTGCTTGCAGTGGCAAATTTCGGCACTCGGTTGCTAGGGTGCTGTAATTGGTTGCTAGGGCGTGGCTATGAAGTCACTACTTATTGGCTGCTTGATAGGCCGAGTCAAAAGAGCCCAGCCCTAAGTCTCTATGACCTTCTGATCCAAAGATATGATCTCACAGATTTTGTTCCAATGTTAAGTCTATGGGTCCCTTTTTAGCCGATATTTCGTCCGCTGTGCGAACATCGTACATCCGATCGCTTAGAAAAGTCATAGCACACCTCTCCTCAATAAGCCGGTCGATTTGACACCTCATTCATGGGTCTACGACAAACGGTGCGGGACAAGTAGCGTGCCAAAGTTTTGTCCAGGTGAATAGTAATTACAATACTAGAATGTACATTTCCTGAAGAAAATGTGAATGGTGCTTGCAGTGGCAAAATTCGGCACTCGGTTGCTAGGGTGGTTGCTATAATAACCTGGGTGTTTGCTAGGCAGTTGCTAAGGTACTTGGGGTGGTTGCTAGGCGGTTGCTAGGGTGTTCTGGGTGGTTGCTAGGCGGTTGCTATGGTAACCTGGGTGGTTGCTAGGCAGTTGGTAAGGTACTTGGGGTGGTTGCTAAGGTGTTGCTAGGTGGTTGCTAGGGTGTTCTGGGTGGTTGCTATGTGGTTGCTGTGGTAACCAGGGTGGTTGCTAGGGTGTTGCTAGGCAGTTGGTAAGGTACTTGGGGCGGTTGCTAAGGTGTTGCTAGGCGGTTGCTAGGGTATCATGGTTGGTTGCTAGGCAGTTGCTATGGTAACCTGGGTGGTTGCTATGATGTTACTAGGTGGTTGGTAGTTGTCACAGATGGTTACTATGGTGTTTTTATAGAATTCTTAGTATGTTCTTAGCCCACTTTAGCACTTAGCTAATCACTATTAGCATGTAGCTATTCACTGCTAGCATGTGTAGCATGTTGGAAGTCCAGTTTGCTAGCATGAGTCAAAAGAGCCAACCGCCATGTCTCTACGATGCTCTGATGCAGAGATATAGGTCTTGCTAAACGGTTGCTAGGGTACTCTGTTTGGTTGCTAGGGAGTGGCTTAGCAGCTGCCAATGATGATACACTAAAGGCTGCTTGCCAATATAAGCCAACTCCCATGTCTCTATGATGTTCTGATGCAGAGATATAGGTCTTGCAAAACGGTTGCTAGGGTACTCTGTTTGGTTGCTAAGGAGTGGCTTGGTAGCTGCCAATGATGATACTCCAAAGGCTGCTTGCCAATATAAACCAACACCCATGCCTCTACGATGTTCTGATGCAGAGATATAGGTCTTGCAAAACGGTTGCTAAGGCACTCTGTTTGGTTGCTAGGGAGTGGCTTGGCAGCTGCCAATGATGATGCTCCAAAGGCTGCTTGGCAGTATGAATGATATAAACCAACCCCCATGCCTCTATGATATTCAGATTTGAAGATATCCCTCTATGCTTTGAGTTGCTAGGGTGCTCTAAATGGTTGCTAGGGTGTGGCTATGAAGTGTTGAAGGTGATTTGTGATTGGCCGTTTGCTGGCCCGAGTCAAACAAGCCCGCACTCATGTTTCTATGACACTTCTATCCAAAGATATCCCTTTGACCTTTTTCAATGGAAGTCTATGGAACTTGTTGCTATGGTTCTCTAAATGGTTGCTAGGGCGTGGCTTGATAGCTTCACATTGATCCTGAGAGACTGATTGGTTGCCTGAGTGAAATGAGCCCGCCCCCTTGTCTCTATGACATTGTGATCCAGAGTTATGTTCAATACAAAATCCCTATGTAATTTACCATAGTAGGAAAAACACAGTCACTTCCTGGTTCATGGGCACGGCTTCACCATAGTAGAGAAAGCAAAAGTGACAGTTGAGATTCAAATTTCTGAACATTCCGCCATTGAAAGTCAATGGGACTTTTTTGGCCGCTTTTTCGTCCGCTGTGCGAACATCGTTGGTCCGATCTCTTAGAAAAGTCATAGCACACCTCTCCTCAATGAGCCGGTCGATTTGACACCTCATTCATGGGTCTAGGACAAAAACTGCGGGACAAGTTACGCGCCGAAGTTTTGTCCAGAAGAAGAAGAAGAAGAATAATAATAACTAGAATGTACATTTCCTGAAGAAAATGTGAATGGTGCTTGCAGTGGCAAAATCGGCACTCGGTTGCTAGGGTGCTGTAATTGGTTGCTACGGCGTGGCTATGAAGTCACCACTTATTGGCTGCTTGGTAGGCCGAGTCAAAAGAGCCCAGCCCCAAGTCTCTATGACCTTCTGATCCAAAGATATGATCTCATAGATTTTGTCCCAATGTTAAGTCTATGGGACTTTTTTGAGCCGATTTTTCGTCCGCTGGGCGAACATAGTACATCCGATTGCTTAGAAAAGTCATAGCACACCTCTCCTCAATGAGCCGGTCGATTTGACACCTCACTCATGGGTCTACGACAAACGGTGCGGGACAAGTAGCGTGCCAAAGTTTTGTCCAGGTGAATAGTAATTACAATACTAGAATGTACATTTCCTGAAGAAAATGTGAATGGTGCTTGCAGTGGCAAAACTCGGCACTCGGTTGCTAGGGTGTTTCTAGGCAATTGCTAAGGTGTTCTGGGTGGTTGCTAGGCGGTTGCTAGGGTGTTCTGGGTGGTTGCTAGGCGGTTGCTAGGCAGTTGGTAAGGTAGTTGGGGCAGTTGCTAAGGTGTTAGTAGGCGGTTGCTAGGGTGTTCTGGGTGGTTGCTAGGCGGTTGCTATGGTAACCTGGGTGGTTGCTAGGTGGTTGCTAGGCAGTTGCTAAGGTACTTGGGGTGGTTGCTAAGGTGTTGCTAGGCGGTTGCTAGGGTGTTCTGGGTGGTTGCTATGTGGTTGCTATGGTAACCTGGGTGGTTGCTAGGGTGTTGCTAGGCAGTTGGTAAGGTACTTGGGGCAGTTGCTAACGTGTTGCTAGGCGGTTGCTAGGGTGTTCTGGGTGGTTGCTAGGCAGTTGCGATGGTAACCTGGGTGGTTGCTATGATGTTACTAGGTGGTTGGTAGTTGTCACAGATGGTTACTATAGTGTTTTTATAGAGTTCTTAGCATGTTCTTAGCCCAATTTAACACTTAGCTAATCACTATTAGCATGTAGCTATTCACTGCTAGCATGTGTAGCATGTTGGAAGTCCAGTTTGCTAGCATGAGTCAAAAGAGCCAACCGCCATGTCTCTACGATGCTCTGATGCAGAGATATAGGTCTTGCTAAACGGTTGCTAGGGTACTCTGTTTGGTTGCTAGGAAGTGGCTTAGCAGCTGCCAATGATGATACACCAAAGGCTGCTTGGCAATATAAGCCAACCCCCATGTCTCTACGATGTTCTGATGCAGAGATATAGGTCTTGCAAAACGGTTGCTAGGGTACTCTGTTTGGTTGCTAGGAAGTGGCTTAGCAGCTGCCAATGATGATACACCAAAGGCTGCTTGGCAATATAAGCCAACCCCCATGTCTCTACGATGTTCTGATGCAGAGATATAGGTCTTGCAAAACGGTTGCTAGGGTACTCTGTTTGGTTGCTAGGGAGTGGCTTGGCAGCTGCCAATAATGATACTCCAAAGGCTGCTTGCCAGTATGTTTGATATAAACCAACCCCCATGCCTCTATGATATTAAGATTTGAAGATATCCCTCTCAGCTTTGGGTTGCTAGGGTGCTCTAAATTGTTGCTAGGGCATGGCTATGAAGTCTTGAAGGTGATTCGTGATTGGCCCTTTGCTGTCCTGAGTCAAACGAGCCCACACTCATGTTTCTATGACACTTCTATCCAAAGATATCCCTTTGACCTTTTTCAATTGAAGTCTATGGAACCTGTTACTATGGTGCTCTATATGGTTGCTAGGGCGTGGCTTGATAGCTTCACATTGATCCTGAGAAACTGATTGGTTGCCTGAGTGAAATGAGCCCGCCCCCTTGTCTCTATGACCTTGTGATCCAGAGTTATGTTCAATACAAAATCCCTATGTAATTTACCATAGTAGGAAAAACACAGTCACTTCCTGGTTCATGGGCACGGCTTCACCATAGTAGAGAAAGCAAAAGTGACAGTTGAGAGTGACGGAATGTTCATGAATTTGAATTTTTCAATGCAAGTCTATGGGACTTTTTTGGCCGCTTTTTCGTCCGCTGTGCGAACATCGTTGGTCCGATCGCTTATAAAAGTCATAGCACACCTCTCCTCAATGAGCCGGTCGATTTGACACCTCATTCATGGGTCTAGGACAAAAACTGCGGGACAAGTTACGCGCCGAAGTTTTTGTCCAGAAGAAGAAGAATAATAATAATAAGTATGCAGGAGAATAAGAATGATGCTTTGCCTTTGGCAAGCACCATTAACTAGAATGTACATTTCCTGAAGAAAATGTGAATGGTGCTTGCAGTGGCAAAACTCGGCACTCGGTCGCTAGGGTGTTTCTAGGCAATTGCTAAGGTATTCTGGGTGGTTGCTAGGCGGTTGCTAGGTTGTTCTAGGTGGTTGCTAGGTGGTTGCTATGGTAACCTGGGTGGTTGCTAGACGGTTGCTAGGCAGTTGCTAAGGTACTTGGTGTGATTGCTAATGTGTTGCTAGGCGGTTGCTAGGGTGTTTTGGGTGGTTGCTAGGTGGTTGCTATGGTAACCTGGGTGGTTGCTAGGGTGTTGCTAGGCAGTTGGTAAGGTACTTGGGGCAGTTGCTAAGGTGTTGCTAGGCGGTTGCTAGGGTGTTATGGGTGGTTGCTAGGCAGTTGCTATGGTAACCTGGGTGGTTGCTATGATGTTACTAGGTGGTTGGTAGTTGTCACAGATGGTTACTATAGTGTTTTTATAGAGTTCTTAGCATGTTCTTAGCCCAATTTAACACTTAGCTAATCACTATTAGCATGTAGCTATTCACTGCTAGCATGTGTAGCATGTTGGAAGTCCAGTTTGCTAGCATGAGTCAAAAGAGCCAACCGCCATGTCTCTACGATGCTCTGATGCAGAGATATAGGTCTTGCTAAACGGTTGCTAGGGTACTCTGTTTGGTTGCTAGGAAGTGGCTTAGCAGCTGCCAATGATGATACACCAAAGGCTGCTTGGCAATATAAGCCAACCCCCATGTCTCTACGATGTTCTGATGCAGAGATATAGGTCTTGCAAAACGGTTGCTAGGGTACTCTGTTTGGTTGCTAGGGAGTGGCTTGGCAGCTGCCAATAATGATACTCCAAAGGCTGCTTGCCAGTATGAATGATATAAACCAACCCCCATGCCTCTATGATATTAAGATTTGAAGATATCCCTCTCAGCTTTGGGTTGCTAGGGTGCTCTAAATTGTTGCTAGGGCATGGCTATGAAGTCTTGAAGGTGATTCGTGATTGGCCCTTTGCTGTCCTGAGTCAAACGAGCCCACACTCATGTTTCTATGACACTTCTATCCAAAGATATCCCTTTGACCTTTTTCAATTGAAGTCTATGGAACCTGTTACTATGGTGCTCTATATGGTTGCTAGGGCGTGGCTTGATAGCTTTACATTGATCCTGAGAAACTGATTGGTTGCCTGAGTGAAATGAGCCCGCCCCCTTGTCTCTATGACATTGTGATCCAGAGTTATGTTCAATACAAAATCCCTATGTAATTTACCATAGTAGGAAAAACACAGTCACTTCCTGGTTCATGGGCACGGCTTCACCATAGTAGAGAAAGCAAAAGTGACAGTTGAGAGTGACGGAATGTTCATGAATTTGAATTTTTCAATGCAAGTCTATGGGACTTTTTTGGCCGCTTTTTCGTCCGCTGTGCGAACATCGTTGGTCCGATCGCTTATAAAAGTCATAGCACACCTCTCCTCAATGAGCCGGTCGATTTGACACCTCATTCATGGGTCTAGGACAAAAACTGCGGGACAAGTTACGCGCCGAAGTTTTTGTCCAGAAGAAGAAGAATAATAATAATAAGTATGCAGGAGAATAAGAATGATGCTTTGCCTTTGGCAAGCACCATTAATAAGTATGCAGGAGAATAAGAATGATGCTTTGCCTTTGGCAAGCACCATTAATAATAATAAGTATGCAGGAGAATAAGAATGATGCTTTGCCTTTGGCAAGCACCATTAACTAGAATGTACATTTCCTGAAGAAAATGTGAATGGTGCTTGCAGTGGCAAAATTCGGCACTCGGTTGCTAGGGTGCTGTAATTGGTTGCTAGGGCGTGGCTATGAAGTCACCACTTATTGGCTGCTTGATAGGCCGAGTCAAAAGAGCCCAGCCCCAAGTCTCTATGACCTTCTGATCCAAATATATGATCTCACAGATTTTGTCCCAATGTTAAGTCTATGGGACTTTTTTGAGCCGATTTTTCGTCCGCTGGGCGAACATAGTACATCCGATTGCTTAGAAAAGTCATAGCACACCTCTCCTCAATGAGCCGGTCGATTTGACACCTCATTTGTGGGTCTACGACAAACGGTGCGGGACAAGTAGCGTGCCAAAGTTTTGTCCAGGTGAATAGTAATTACAATACTAGAATGTACATTTCCTGAAGAAAATGTGAATGGTGCTTGCAGTGGTAAAACTCGGCACTCGGTTGCTAGGGTGTTTCTAGGCAATTGCTAAGGTGTTCTGGGTGGTTGCTAGGCGGTTGCTAGGGTGTTCTGGGTGGTTGCTAGGCGGTTGCTAGGCAGTTGGTAAGGTAGTTGGGGCAGTTGCTAAGGTGTTAGTAGGCGGTTGCTAGGGTGTTCTGGGTGGTTGCTAGACGGTTGCTATGGTAACCTGGGTGGTTGCTAGGTGGTTGCTAGGCAGTTGCTAAGGTACTTGGGGTGGTTGCTAAGGTGTTGCTAGGCGGTTGCTAGGGTGTTATGGGTGGTTGCTAGGCGGTTGCTATGGTAACCTGGGTGGTTGCTAGGCAGTTGCTAAGGTACTTGGGGTGTTTGCTAAGGTGTTGCTAGGCGGTTGCTAGGGTGTTCTGGATGGTTGCTATGTGGTTGCTATGGTAACCTGGGTGGTTGCTAGGCGGTTGCTAGGCAGTTGGTAAGGTACTTGGGGCAGTTGCTAAGGTGTTGCTAGGCGGTTGCTAGGGTGTTATGGGTGGTTGCTAGGCAGTTGCTATGGTAACCTGGGTGGTTGCTATGATGTTACTAGTTGGTTGGTAGTTGTCACAGATGGTTACTATGGTGTTTTTATAGAGTATTTAGCATATT
Organism: Hypophthalmichthys molitrix; assembly: GCA_037950675.1. NCBI lineage: Eukaryota > Metazoa > Chordata > Actinopteri > Cypriniformes > Xenocyprididae > Hypophthalmichthys > Hypophthalmichthys molitrix. The sequence continues at coordinate 13,083,849 of CM075493.1, read as the reverse complement.
CTTAGCCCAATTCAACACTTAGCTAATCACTATTAGCATGTAGCTATTCACCGCTAGCATGTGTAGCATGTTGGAAGTCCAGTTTGCTAGCATGAGTCAAAAGAGCCAACCCCCATGTCTCTATGATGCTCTGATGCAGAGATATAGGTCTTGCTAAACGGTTGCTAGGGTACTCTGTTTGGTTGCTAGGGAGTGGCTTAGCAGCTACCAATGATGATACTCCAAAGTCTGCTAGCCAATATAAACCAACACCCATGCCTCTATGATGTTCTGATGCAGAGATATAGGTCTTGCAAAATGGTTGCTAGGGTACTCTGTTTGGTTGCTAGGGAGTGGCTAGGGAGTGGCTTGGCAGCTGCCAATGATGATACTCCAAAGGCTGCTTGCCAGTATGAATGTTATAAACCAAACCCCCATGCCTCTATGATATTCAGATTTGAAGATATCCCTCTATGCTTTGGGTTGCTAGGGTGCTCTAAATGGTTGCTAGGGTGTGGCTATGAAGTGTTGAAGGTGATTTGTGATTGGCCGTTTGCTGGCCCGAGTCAAACAAGCCCGCACTCATGTTTCTATGACACTTCTATCCAAAGATATCCCTTTGACCTTTTTCAAGGGAAGTCTATGGAACTTGTTGCTATGGTGCTCTAAATGGTTGCTAGGGCGTGGCTTGATAGCTTCACATTGATCCTGAGAGACTGATTGGTTGCCTGAGTGAAATGAGCCCGCCCCCTTGTCTCTATGACCTTGTGATCCAGAGTTATGTTCAATACAAAATCCCTATGTAATTTACCATAGTAGGAAAAACACAGTCACTTCCTGGTTCATGGGCACGGCTTCACCATAGTAGAGAAAGCAAAAGTGACAGTTGAGAGTGACGGAATGTTCATGAATTTGAATTTTTCAATGCAAGTCTATGGGACTTTTTTGGCCGCTTTTTCGTCCGCTGTGCGAACATCGTTGGTCTGATCGCTTATAAAAGTCATAGCACACCTCTCCTCAATGAGCCGGTCGATTTGACACCTCATTCATGGGTCTAGGACAAAAACTGCGGGACAAGTTACGCGCCGAAGTTTTTGTCCAGAAGAAGAAGAATAATAATAATAAGTATGCAGGAGAATAAGAATGATGCTTTGCCTTTGGCAAGCACCATTAACTAGAATGTACATTTCCTGAAGAAAATGTGAATGGTGCTTGCAGTGGCAAAATTCGGCACTCGGTTGCTAGGGTGATGTAATTGGTTGCTAGGGCGTGGCTATGAAGTCGCTACTTATTGGCTGCTTCATAGGCCGAGTCAAAAGAGCCCAGCCAAAAGTCTCTATGACCTTCTGATCCAAAGATATGATCTCACAGATTTTGTCCCAATGTTAAGTCTATGGGACTTTTTTGAGCCGATTTTTCGTCCGCTGGGCGAACATAGTACATCCGATTGCTTAGAAAAGTCATAGCACACCTCTCCTCAATGAGCCGGTCGATTTGACACCTCACTCATGGGTCTACGACAAACGGTGCGGGACAAGTAGCGTGCCAAAGTTTTGTCCAGGTGAATAGTAATTACAATACTAGAATGTACATTTCCTGAAGAAAATGTGAATGGTGCTTGCAGTGGTAAAACTCGGCACTCGGTTGCTAGGGTGTTTCTAGGCAATTGCTAAGGTGTTCTGGGTGGTTGCTAGGCGGTTGCTAGGGTGTTCTTGGTGGTTGCTAGGCGGTTGCTAGGCAGTTGGTAAGGTAGTTGGGGCAGTTGCTAAGGTGTTAGTAGGCGGTTGCTAGGGTGTTCTGGGTGGTTGCTAGGCGGTTGCTATGGTAACCTGGGTGGTTGCTAGGCAGTTGCTAAGGTACTTGGGGTGGTTGCTAAGGTGTTGCTAGGCGGTTGCTAGGGTGTTCTGGGTGGTTGCTATGCGGTTGCTATGGTAACCTGGGTGGTTGCTAGGGTGTTGCTAGGCAGTTGGTAAGGTACTTGGGGCAGTTGCTAACGTGTTGCTAGGCGGTTGCTAGGGTGTTCTGGGTGGTTGCTAGGCAGTTGCGATGGTAACCTGGGTGGTTGCTATGACGTTACTAGGTGGTTGGTAGTTGTCACAGATGGTTACTATAGTGTTTTTATAGAGTTCTTAGCATGTTCTTAGCCCAATTTAACACTTAGCTAATCACTATTAGCATGTAGCTATTCACTGCTAGCATGTGTAGCATGTTGGAAGTCCAGTTTGCTAGCATGAGTCAAAAGAGCCAACCGCCATGTCTCTACGATGCTCTGATGCAGAGATATAGGTCTTGCTAAACGGTTGCTAGGGTACTCTGTTTGGTTGCTAGGAAGTGGCTTGGCCTCTGCCAGTGATGATACTCCAAAGACTGCTAGCCAATATAAACCAACCCCCATGCCTCAATGATGTTCTGATGCAGAGATATAGGTCTTGCAAAACGGTTGCTAGTGTACTCTGTTTGGTTGCTAGGGAGTGGCTTGCCAGCTGCCAATGATGATACACCAAAGGCTGCTTGCCAGTATGAATGATATAAACCAACCCCCGTGCCTCTATGATATTCAGATTTGAAGATATCCCTCTATGCTTTGGGTTGCTAGGGTGCTCTAAATGGTTGCTAGGGTGTGGCTATGAAGTGTTGAAGGTGATTTGTCATTGGCCGTTTGCTGGCCCGAGTCAAATAAGCCCACACTCATGTTTCTATGACACTTCTATCCAAAGATATCCCTTTGACCTTTTTCAATTGAAGTCTATGGAACCTGTTGCTATGGTGCTCTATATGGTTGCTAGGGCGTGGCTTGATAGCTTCACATTGATCCTGAGAGACTGATTGGTTGCCTGAGTGAAATGAGCCCGCCCCCTTGTCTCTATGACATTGTGATCAATAGTGATTGATGTGAGTGAGTGAGAGAAAGGGTTCTAAGGCCCTGCGTGTGTGCGTGTGTGTGAGAAAGTGACAGTTGAGATTCAAATTTCTGAACATTCCGCCATTGAAAGTCAATGGGACTTTTTTGGCCGCTTTTTCGTCCGCTGTGCGAACATCGTTGGTCCGATCGCTTATAAAAGTCATAGCACACCTCTCCTCAATGAGCCGGTCGATTTGACACCTCATTCATGGGTCTAGGACAAAAACTGCGGGACAAGTTACGCGCCGAAGTTTTTGTCCAGAAGAAGAAGAAGAAGAAGAATAATAACTAGAATGTACATTTCCTGAAGAAAATGTGAATGGTGCTTGCAGTGGCAAAATTCGGCACTCGGTTGCTAGGGTGCTGTAATTGGTTGCTAGGGCGTGGCTATGAAGTCACCACTTATTGGCTGCTTGATAGGCCGAGTCAAAAGAGCCCAGCCCCAAGTCTCTATGACCTTCTGATCCAAATATATGATCTCACAGATTTTGTCCCAATGTTAAGTCTATGGGACTTTTTTGAGCCGATTTTTCGTCCGCTGGGCGAACATAGTACATCCGATTGCTTAGAAAAGTCATAGCACACCTCTCCTCAATGAGCCGGTCGATTTGACACCTCACTCGTGGGTCTACGACAAACGGTGCGGGACAAGTAGCGTGCCGAAGTTTTGTCCAGGTGAATAGTAATTACAATACTAGAATGTACATTTCCTGAAGAAAATGTGAATGGTGCTTGCAGTGGCAAAACTCGGCACTCGGTCGCTAGGGTGTTTCTAGGCAATTGCTAAGGTATTTTGGGTGGTTGCTAGGCGGTTGCTAGGGTGTTCTGGGTGGTTGCTAGGGTGGTGCTAAACAGTTGGTAAGGTACTTGGGGCAGTTGCTAAGGTGTTGCTAGGCGGTTGCTAGGGTGTTCTGGGTGGTTGCTAGGCGGTTGCTATGGTAACCTGGGTGGTTGCTATGATGTTACTAGGTGGTTGGTAGTTGTCACAGATGGTTACTATGGTGTTTTTATAGAGTTCTTAGCATGTCCTTAGCCCACTTTAGCACTTAGCTAATCACTATTAGCATGTAGCTATTCACTGCTAGCATGTGTAGCATGTTGGAAGTCCAGTTTGCTAGCATGAGTCAAAAGAGCCAACTGCCATGTCTCTACGATGCTCTGATGCAGAGATATAGGACTTGCTAAACGGTTGCTAGGGTACTTTGTTTGGTTGCTAGGGAGTGGCTTGGCCTCTGCCAGTGATGATACTCCAAAGACTGCTAGCCAATATAAACCAACCCCCATGCCTCAATGATGTTCTGATGCAGAGATATAGGTCTTGCAAAACGGTTGCTAGGGTACTCTGTTTGGTTGCTAGGGAGTGGCTTAGCAGCTGCCAATGATGATACACCAAAGGCTGCTTGCCAATATAAGCCAACTCCCATGTCTCTATGATGTTCTGATGCAGATATATAGGTCTTGCAAAACGGTTGCTAGGGTACTCTGTTTGGTTGCTAGGGAGTGGCTTGACAGCTGCCAATGATGATACTCCAAAGGCTGCTTGCCAGTATGTTTGATATAAACCAAACCCCCATGCCTCTATGATATTAAGATTTGAAGATATCCCTCTATGCTTTGGGTTGCTAGGGTGCTCTAAATTGTTGCTAGGGCATGGCTATGAAGTCTTGAAGGTGATTCGTGATTGGCCGTTTGCTGTCCTGAGTCAAACGAGCCCACACTCATGTTTCTATGACACTTCTATCCAAAGATATCCCTTTGACCTTTTTCAATTGAAGTCTATGGAACCTGTTGCTATGGTGCTCTATATGGTTGCTAGGGCGTGGCTTGATAGCTTCACATTGATCCTGAGAAACTGATTGGTTGCCTGAGTGAAATGAGCCCGCCCCCTTGTCTCTATGACCTTGTGATCCAGAGTTATGTTCAATACAAAATCCCTATGTAATTTACCATAGTAGGAAAAACACAGTCACTTCCTGGTTCATGGGCACGGCTTCACCATAGTAGAGAAAGCAAAAGTGACAGTTGAGAGTGACGGAATGTTCATGAATTTGAATTTTTCAATGCAAGTCTATGGGACTTTTTTGGCCGCTTTTTCGTCCGCTGTGCGAACATCGTTGGTCCGATCGCTTATAAAAGTCATAGCACACCTCTCCTCAATGAGCCGGTCGATTTGACACCTCATTCATGGGTCTAGGACAAAAACTGCGGGACAAGTTACGCGCCGAAGTTTTTGTCCAGAAGAAGAAGAATAATAATAATAAGTATGCAGGAGAATAAGAATGATGCTTTGCCTTTGGCAAGCACCATTAACTAGAATGTACATTTCCTGAAGAAAATGTGAATGGTGCTTGCAGTGGCAAAACTCGGCACTCGGTTGCTAGGGTGTTTCTAGGCAATTGCTACAGTGTTCTGGGTGGTTGCTAGGCGGTTGCTAGGTTGTTCTGGGTGGTTGCTAGGCAGTTGCTAAGGTACTTGGGGTGATTGCTAATGTGTTGCTAGGCGGTTGCTAGGGTGTTCTGGGTGGTTGCTAGGGTGGTGCTAGGCAGTTGGTAAGGTACTTGGGGCAGTTGCTAAGGTGTTGCTAGGCGGTTGCTAGGGTGTTCTGGGTGGTTGCTAGGCGGTTGCTATGGTAACCTGGGTGGTTGCTAGGCTGTTGCTAGGCAGTTGCTAAGGTACTTGGGGTGGTTGCTAAGGTGTTGCTAGGCGGTTGCTAGGGTGTTCTGGGTGGTTGCTAGGCGGTTGCTATGGTAACCAGGGTGGTTGCTAGGCTGTTGCTAGGCAGTTGCTAAGGTACTTGGGGTGGTTGCTAAGGTGTTGCTAGGCGGTTGCTAGGGTGTTCTGGGTGGTTGCTAGGCAGTTGCTATGGTAACCAGGGTGGTTGCTAGGCGGTTGCTAGGCAGTTGCTAAGGTACTTAGAGTTGTTGCTAAGGTGTTGCTAGGCGGTTGCTAGGGTGTTCTGGGTGGTTGCTAGGCGGTTGCTATGGTAACCTGGGTGGTTGCTATGATGTTACTAGGTGGTTGGTAGTTGTCTCAGATGGTTACTATGGTGTTTTTATAGAGTTCTTAGCATGTTCTTAGCACACTTTAGCACTTAGCTAATCACTATTAGCATGTAGCTATTCACTGCTAGCATGTGTAGCATGTTGCAAGTCCAGTTTGACAGCATGAGTCAAAATAGCCAACCGCCATGTCTCTACGATGCTCTGATGCAGAGATATAGGTCTTGCTAAACGGTTGCTAGGGTACTCTGTTTGGTTGCTAGGGAGTGGCTTAGCAGCTGCCAATGATGATACACCAAAGGCTGCTTGCCAATATAAGCCAACCCCCATGTCTCTACGATGTTCTGAGACAGAGATACAGGTCTTGCAAAACGGTTGCTAGGGTACTTTGTTTGGTTGCTAGGGAGTGGCTTGGCAGTTGCCAATGATGATACTCCAAAGGCTGCTTGCCAATATAAACCAACACCAATGCCTCTATGATGTTCTGATGCAGAGATATACGTCTTGCAAACGGTTGCTAGGGTACTCTGTTTGGTTGCCTGGGAGTGGCTTGGCAGCTGCCAATAATGATACTCCAAAGGCTGCTTGCCAGTATGAATGATATAAACCAACCCCCATGCCTCTATGATATTCAGATTTGAAGATATCCCTCTATGCTTTGGGTTGCTAGGGTTCTCTAAATGGTTGCTAGGGTGTGGCTATGAAGTGTTGAAGGTGATTTGTCATTGGCCGTTTGCTGGCCCGAGTCAAATAAGCCCACACTCATGTTTCTATGACACTTCTATCCAAAGATATCCCTTTGACCTTTTTCAATTGAAGTCTATGGAACCTGTTGCTATGGTGCTCTAAATGGTTGCTAGGGCGTGGCTTGATAGCTTTACATTGATCCTGAGAGACTGATTGGTTGCATGAGTGAAATGAGCCCGCCCCCTTGTCTCTATGACATTGTGATCCAGAGTTATGTTCAATACAAAATCCCTATGTAATTTACCATAGTAGGAAAAACACAGTCACTTCCTGGTTCATGGGCACGGCTTCACCATAGTAGAGAAAGCAAAAGTGACAGTTGAGATTCAAATTTCTGAACATTCCGCCATTGAAAGTCAATGGGACTTTTTTGGCCGCTTTTTCGTCCGCTGTGCGAACATCGTTGGTCCGATCTCTTAGAAAAGTCATAGCACACCTCTCCTCAATGAGCCGGTCGATTTGACACCTCATTCATGGGTCTAGGACAAAAACTGCGGGACAAGTTACGCGCCGAAGTTTTGTCCAGAAGAAGAAGAAGAAGCAGAATAATAATAAGTATGCAGGAGAATAAGAATGATGCTTTGCCTTTGGCAAGCACCATTAATAATAAGTATGCAGGAGAATAAGAATGATGCTTTGCCTTTGGCAAGCACCATTAATAAGTATGCAGGAGAATAAGAATGATGCTTTGCCTTTGGCAAGCACCATTAATAATAATAAGTATGCAGGAGAATAAGAATGATGCTTTGCCTTTGGCAAGCACCATTAACTAGAATGTACATTTCCTGAAGAAAATGTGAATGGTGCTTGCAGTGGCAAAATTCGGCACTCGGTTGCTAGGGTGCTGTAATTGGTTGCTAGGGCGTGGCTATGAAGTCACCACTTATTGGCTGCTTGATAGGCCGAGTCAAAAGAGCCCAGCCCCAAGTCTCTATGACCTTCTGATCCAAATATATGATCTCACAGATTTTGTCCCAATGTTAAGTCTATGGGACTTTTTTGAGCCGATTTTTCGTCCGCTGGGCGAACATAGTACATCCGATTGCTTAGAAAAGTCATAGCACACCTCTCCTCAATGAGCCGGTCGATTTGACACCTCATTTGTGGGTCTACGACAAACGGTGCGGGACAAGTAGCGTGCCAAAGTTTTGTCCAGGTGAATAGTAATTACAATACTAGAATGTACATTTCCTGAAGAAAATGTGAATGGTGCTTGCAGTGGTAAAACTCGGCACTCGGTTGCTAGGGTGTTTCTAGGCAATTGCTAAGGTGTTCTGGGTGGTTGCTAGGCGGTTGCTAGGGTGTTCTGGGTGGTTGCTAGGCGGTTGCTAGGCAGTTGGTAAGGTAGTTGGGGCAGTTGCTAAGGTGTTAGTAGGCGGTTGCTAGGGTGTTCTGGGTGGTTGCTAGACGGTTGCTATGGTAACCTGGGTGGTTGCTAGGTGGTTGCTAGGCAGTTGCTAAGGTACTTGGGGTGGTTGCTAAGGTGTTGCTAGGCGGTTGCTAGGGTGTTATGGGTGGTTGCTAGGCGGTTGCTATGGTAACCTGGGTGGTTGCTAGGCAGTTGCTAAGGTACTTGGGGTGTTTGCTAAGGTGTTGCTAGGCGGTTGCTAGGGTGTTCTGGATGGTTGCTATGTGGTTGCTATGGTAACCTGGGTGGTTGCTAGGCGGTTGCTAGGCAGTTGGTAAGGTACTTGGGGCAGTTGCTAAGGTGTTGCTAGGCGGTTGCTAGGGTGTTATGGGTGGTTGCTAGGCAGTTGCTATGGTAACCTGGGTGGTTGCTATGATGTTACTAGTTGGTTGGTAGTTGTCACAGATGGTTACTATGGTGTTTTTATAGAGTATTTAGCATATTCTTAGCCCAATTCAACACTTAGCTAATCACTATTAGCATGTAGCTATTCACCGCTAGCATGTGTAGCATGTTGGAAGTCCAGTTTGCTAGCATGAGTCAAAAGAGCCAACCCCCATGTCTCTATGATGCTCTGATGCAGAGATATAGGTCTTGCTAAACGGTTGCTAGGGTACTCTGTTTGGTTGCTAGGGAGTGGCTTAGCAGCTACCAATGATGATACTCCAAAGTCTGCTAGCCAATATAAACCAACACCCATGCCTCTATGATGTTCTGATGCAGAGATATAGGTCTTGCAAAATGGTTGCTAGGGTACTCTGTTTGGTTGCTAGGGAGTGGCTAGGGAGTGGCTTGGCAGCTGCCAATGATGATACTCCAAAGGCTGCTTGCCAGTATGAATGTTATAAACCAAACCCCCATGCCTCTATGATATTCAGATTTGAAGATATCCCTCTATGCTTTGGGTTGCTAGGGTGCTCTAAATGGTTGCTAGGGTGTGGCTATGAAGTGTTGAAGGTGATTTGTGATTGGCCGTTTGCTGGCCCGAGTCAAACAAGCCCGCACTCATGTTTCTATGACACTTCTATCCAAAGATATCCCTTTGACCTTTTTCAAGGGAAGTCTATGGAACTTGTTGCTATGGTGCTCTAAATGGTTGCTAGGGCGTGGCTTGATAGCTTCACATTGATCCTGAGAGACTGATTGGTTGCCTGAGTGAAATGAGCCCGCCCCCTTGTCTCTATGACCTTGTGATCCAGAGTTATGTTCAATACAAAATCCCTATGTAATTTACCATAGTAGGAAAAACACAGTCACTTCCTGGTTCATGGGCACGGCTTCACCATAGTAGAGAAAGCAAAAGTGACAGTTGAGAGTGACGGAATGTTCATGAATTTGAATTTTTCAATGCAAGTCTATGGGACTTTTTTGGCCGCTTTTTCGTCCGCTGTGCGAACATCGTTGGTCTGATCGCTTATAAAAGTCATAGCACACCTCTCCTCAATGAGCCGGTCGATTTGACACCTCATTCATGGGTCTAGGACAAAAACTGCGGGACAAGTTACGCGCCGAAGTTTTTGTCCAGAAGAAGAAGAATAATAATAATAAGTATGCAGGAGAATAAGAATGATGCTTTGCCTTTGGCAAGCACCATTAATAAGTATGCAGGAGAATAAGAATGATGCTTTGCCTTTGGCAAGCACCATTAACTAGAATGTACATTTCCTGAAGAAAATGTGAATGGTGCTTGCAGTGGCAAAACTCGGCACTCGGTTGCTAGGGTGTTTCTAGGCAATTGCTAAGGTGTTCTGGGTGGTTGCTAGGCGGTTGCTAGGGTGTTCTGGGTGGTTGCTAGGGTGGTGCTAGGCAGTTGGTAAGGTAGTTGGGGCAGTTGCTAAGGTGTTACTAGGCGGTTGCTAGGGTGTTCTGGGTGGTTGCTAGGCGGTTGCTATGGTAACCTGGGTGGTTGCTATGATGTTACTAGGTGGTTGGTAGTTGTCACAGATGGTTACTATGGTGTTTTTATAGAGAACTTAGCATATTCTTAGCCCAATTCAACACTTAGCTAATCACTATTAGCATGTAGCTATTCACCGCTAGCATGTGTAGCATGTTGGAAGTCCAGTTTGCTAGCATGAGTCAAAAGAGCCAACTGCCATGTCTCTACGATACTCTGATGCAGAGATATAGGACTTGCTAAACGGTTGCTAGGGTACTTTGTTTGGTTGCTAGGGAGTGGCTTGGCATCTGCCAGTGATGATACTCCAAAGACTGCTAGCCAATATAAACCAAACCTCATGCCTCTACGATGTTCTGATGCAGAGATATACGTCTTGCAAAACGGTTGCTAGGGTACTCTGTTTGGTTGCTAGGGAGTGGCTTGGCAGCTGCCAATGATGATACTCCAAAGGCTGCTTGCCAGTATGAATGACATAAACCAACCCCCATGCCTCTATGATATTCAGATTTGAAGATATCCCTCTATGCTTTGGGTTGCTAGGGTGCTCTAAATGGTTGCTAGGGTGTGGCTATGAAGTGTTGAAGGTGATTTGTCATTGGCCGTTTGCTGGCCCGAGTCAAATAAGCCCACACTCATGTTTCTATGACACTTCTATCCAAAGATATCCCTTTGACCTTTTTCAATTGAAGTCTATGGATCTTGTTGCTAGGGTGCTCTAAATGGTTGCTAGGGTGTGGCTTGATAGCTTCACAATGATCCTGAGAGACTGATTGGTTGCTTGAGTGAAATGAGCCCGCCCCCTTGTCTCTATGACATTGTGATCCGGAGTTATGTTCAATACAAAATCCCTATGTAATTTACCATAGTAGGAAAAACACTTCACTTCCTGGTTCATGGGCACGGCTTCACCATAGTATGTCTATGGGGCAACTTTGGGCAGCTCTTGCACCCCAGGGGTACAACTTACACCCCATTTTGAGATATGGTCTGACAGAGACTGTCAGCCTCTTCAAACGTGGTAACCCACATGTTTCTACGAAATTCTCGTTAGGAGCTATGACATGTCAAATTTCATCGCAATGTTAAGTCTATGGGATTTTTCGGCTACTTTTTCGCCCGCTGGGTGAACATCGTACTCCCGATCGCTTATAAAAGTCATAGCACACCTCTCCTCAATAAGCCGGTCGATTTGACACCTCATTCATGGGTCTAGGACAAACGCTGCGGGAGGAGTAGCGCGCCAAACTTTTGTGTGGAATAACAATAATAAGTATGCAAGAGAACACTAATGATGCTTTGCCAGAGGCAAGCACCATTAACTAGATAAAAAAGTTTGTGAACACTCAGGTACTCGGGGTGGTTGCTAAGGTGTTGCTACGTGTTGCTATCGTACTCTGGGTGGTTGCTAAGGTGTTGCTACGCAGTTGCTAGGGTACTCTGGGTGGTTGCTAAGTTGTTGCTACGCAGTTGCTAGGGTACTCTGGGTGGTTGCTAGGTTGTTGCTACGTGGTTGCTAGGGTACTCTGGGTGGTTGCTTGGGTGTTGCTACACAGTTGCTAAGGTACTCTGGGTGGTTGCTAGGGTGTTGCTACCTGGTTGCTAGGGTACTCGGGTTGGTTTCTAGGATGGTGCCAGGCTGATTTGTGTGGTTGCTAGGCGGTTGCTAGGTTGTTCTGGGTAGTTAATATTAAATAGATAGATAGACAGACCCGAATTTGGAGTATGTAGAGTTAAAGCTCTAGGAGGAGTTAGATATAGAAATTTTAGTCTCAGAAGAATAATAATATTAAGTTTAAATAGCATTACAGTAAGTTGGCTTTTTCAAGCCAACTTAATAATAATAAGTTTATATAGTAGATCAGTAAGTTGGCCTTTTCAAGCCAACTTAAAAAGTTTATACAGCTTCGGAGCAAAATGAATCAGTGTATCGAATCATGATTCGGATCGCGTGTCAAACCGCCAAACTGCTGAAATCACGTGACTTTGGCGCTCCGAATCGCTGATTCGACACGCTGATTCATTATGCTCCAACGCTTCCTGAAGCAGTGTTTTGAAATTGGCCATCACTATATAAGTCATTATTTTGTTTTTTTTGGCGCACCAAAAATATTCTCGTCGCTTTATAATATTAATATTGTACCACTGTACTCACATGAACTGATTTAAATATGTTTTTAGTACCTTTATGGATCTTGAGAGAGGAAATGTCATTGCTCCCTATGCAGGCCTCACGGAGCCATTGGATTTAAACAAAAATATCTCAATTTGTGTTCCAAAGATTAACAAAGGTCTTACGGGTGTGGAATGGCATGAGGGTGAGTAATAAATGACAGAATTTTCATTTTTGTGTGAACTAATCCTTTAACAGAAATAAACAGAAAACCCCAAAACAGAAAATAAAGTGTCCAAATAAACAGGGGACCTAGTGTCCTCGTTGTGCCAGGGAAACGTGAAGGAAAGGTAGTAAGCAGATAGGATGGGTCCAGGTAAGGGGCGGGGTCCGGCGGCCGCATGCGTTTCTCTCTCTTCGGTCCAAGGCGCGAGGGGCGGCGGCTTCGGCGCAGTGGCTCGTCCTCTTTAAGCCGTGACAACAGAAGGGAATAGCGGCCCGGCGTCCTAACCTGTCGGCGGCGTTACGCATACTTCTCCATTCCAGACCGTGGGTCCGGCAACTCACATCTATGGCGGTGCGGGAGTCCCTCCGAGCTCCCTTCCTGGACCCACAAGGACACAGGGGGAAGAGACCGGTCTCCTGAAGTGAGGCACACTCAGCATTTAACAGCGGCGGTGACGAGGCTTCATTATCTTCAGGTGTGCCTCATCACATGCACATATGTTGACTATTTTAACAATGTTTTTACTACTTTTTTGGACCTTAAATTTGGTAATTTCATTGCTTTCAATGGAGGATAAAAAAACCTCTGATTTCATCAAAAATAATCTGTGTTTCGAAGATGAACGAAGGTCTTACGGGTGTGGAACAACATGAGGGTTTTGTTGCAATATTTCATCCGTATTCTTGCACTAGGCCTATATCACACATCTATCTTTGTAAAAAACATTTATTTTGAATCATGAATCCTTGAATCATGTTTTTTTTTTTTTTAATTGCAGAAGGCAATGATTAGGCTACGTCAGCATAGACAAAAACACGGACAAATTGGCCTATAAAAGAAACGGTCCCACTTTATATTAGGTGGCCTTAACTACTGTGTACTTACATTTAAATTAATCATTTGATACAATGCACTTATTGTGTACATACATGTTTTTACATTGTAATTATATTTTAAAAATACCTGCATGTAATTACATTACATTCATTTCTGTATTTACACTGTTGACCCATCCCTTACCCCTTAACCCACCCTTAAACCTACCCATACCACTAAACCTGTCCCTAACCTTACTTGTATCCCACCCCAATAGCAGCAAATGTGTTTTACAATACAATATAAACACAAGTACATTGTACTTATTTTTTGATGTAAGTACATAGTAGTTAAGGCCACCTAATATAAAGTGGGACCAAAGAAAGATTCAAAATAAACTGCTTAAAATTTTCAGGTAAAGTAGGTATATCAGTCAGGGAAACAGGACCCAGAGGCAAAAGAGTACGATGAACACAGTTTTAATTGTCCTTCAAAAATAGAAATATAGGCAGTCTGCCAAGTGCGGAGACACACACACACTCGCAGCTGGTATCAAAAAACAAACAGTCTATAATGACAATTAAGGGGAGCTGCAGAGCCGTCTCAGGCCAGGGTATCTTCAGGCTGGAGATGGGAAACCCACGGCCGGCAGATGGAGAGACCAGGCAGAGGGAATTGAAGATACAGATGGTGAGATCCAGAGAAGGCATCTGTGACTGGGACAGGGACTAAGATTGAGGCACATACAATATAACAGGTCAGAAAGGTCTCTTAAGACAGCGAGGAGCAAACGCCAGCGTGGGAAAGCAATAATCCGACACTGAAGCAGCAGAGCAAAGAAGGGGAAACAATCAGAGAATAAACGCAACAGATGCGTGAACAATCAGCGCGAACGCTGAGAAGAAATGAGCTGCAGGTGAAAATAACTAAAAGAAACGATAGGAAGAAAGGAGAAAATAAAGAACAATTAAACCTGGTTCATGACAGTACCCCTCCCCCGAGGAGCGCCCCCTGGCGCTCCCAAGGCAGAGGACTGGCAAGAGTGGAGGAAGTCCTCGATGAGCGAGCGGGCCAGGACGTCCCGGGCAGGAATACAGCTTCTCTCCTCAGGACCATAACCCTCCCAATCAACCAGGTACTGATGTCCGCGCCCACGGCGATGCACGTCCAGCAACTTCCTCACTCTATAAATAGGAGAACCCTCAACAAGGACAGGACAAAGGGAGGGCTGGGCGGGAGTGCAAATAACTGGTTTAATACATGACACATGGAAAACGGGGTGTACGCATCGTAAGTTGGGGGGCAATTTGAGTCTAACAGCAACAGGACTAAGAATCTTGGCAATGGAAAAAGGACCAATGAAATGCGGAGCTATTTTATGGGAGGCGTGTTGTAATGGCAAGTCTCGTGTGGAAAGCCACACTTTCTGCCCACAGACATACCTCGGAGCTTTGACGTGACGGCGATTGACAGAGCGGCGAGTACGTTCTCTGTTACGACACAAGGCGGCTCTGACAGTCTTCCAAGTACGCTGACAGCGACGAATAAATGCTTGGACCGAGGGCACCGAGGCCTCCGACTCCTGGGAAGAAAAGAGAGGCGGCTGGTACAAAGTCCATTGCAATGTGAGACCAAGGTCGGGATGGAATAGGAAGTGGGTGGAATAGCCCCGCAGGAGGAGAGTTACTAGACTTGGCCTGGGCGCAAATGGCACAAGTAGTGATAAATTTACGAACGTCTCGAGAAAGAGCGGGCCACCCAAATCGCTGACTTATGGCTGCGAGCGTACCTCTTATTCCAGGATGAATCATTAACTTAGACGAGTGGCCCCATCGTAGTACTGCGGGACGAAAGGAGATAGGGACGAACAGAGCGTTGTGGGGGCAATTGGAAGGAACAGTTACATTAGTCAGCGCTGATCTGACCTGTCTCTCTATTCTCCAGACCACGCCTCCAACCACACAACCATCAGGCAAAATGGTCTCGGGAGTGGCGGCGCTGTCCGAGGTCCCAAACTAGCGAGAGAGAGAGAGTCTGGCTCGATTGCTCCTGTCTGCCTCACTGCTCAGAGTGGTTTGCGTCTGTGACTCCGCATAGCTTTGTTTTGAATCTCTTACTTTTGTTCATTGTTGCTTATATTATCATTACCTTATATAATACCTTATATAATATTGCCTACCACATTAATCTGACGTCGCTAGCTTGTAATCTTTGAATCTAAATCGCTGTTACAACACGTTTGCATCTCGCTAGCTTGTTAACTTGTCATCAGTCTCTCGCGCGCTTCTTTTTCAACGCGTTCATCAAACAGCTGTGGTAACTCGGATCAGTCTACAAACACGGTGAGTCATGTCATCCTTTCCCTGTATCGTGTCGTGTTCCATATGCAACATGTTCAGTATAGCTCTCTCTGTCAGCGATGAGGGATTTACATGTCATAAATGTAGGGAAATAGTCAGGCTGACAGAGAGAATCTCAGAATTAGAGACACGCATCCAAACTTTAATCGAGGATAGTAAGAATGCAAGGGCTTCAGATACTGTTTTGGATGCGACTAGCTTAGTGAACTCTGTACATTGTTCGGTTCCGGCTGTAGAGCCCGCGCAGCAGGGCAATTGGGTAACGGTGAGGCGGCCTAGCCGCGGAAAACACCACTCTTCCGTTCCAATTAGAACATCAAACAGGTTCTCCCCACTCAGTGAGGCACCCACTGAGAATCCTGTTGAAAGTGCCCTAGTTATTGGCGATTCTATTACACGGAACGTGAAAATAGAGACACCAGCCACCATAGTCACATGTTTGCTGGGAGCCAGAGCACCTGACATCAAAGCAAATTTAAAAGTGCTGGCTAATGCTAATCGTAAATACACTAAAATTGTTATTCACGTCGGCACTAATGATGTTCGACTTCGGCAGTCGGAGATCACTAAAATTAACATTAAAGAGGTGTGTGAACTCGCAAGTACAATGTCAGAAGAAGTAATTTGCTCTGGCCCTCTTCCTGTTCGTCGGAGTGATGAGATAGTTAGCAGATTATCATCACTCAATGGCTGGCTGTCTAAGTGGTGTCCGCAGAATAATATAGGTTTCATAGACAATTGGAAAAGTTTTTGGGGCAGACCTGACCAGTTGAAAAGAGACGGTATTCATCCCTCCCGGGATGGTGCTGCTCTTCTCTCTAGTAATATGGCACATAGTCTTAGAACTAAAACATGACAAACTGGGGTCCAGGTCAGGAAGCAGACAGACTGGCTAAACCGACCGTCTGCTAGCTGCCTCACGTTACAGAAGTCAGATAATTCCCAACACATAGAAACTCTTACACCTAGATATTATCACATAGAGACTGTGTCTGTACCCCGAATTAGTAAAAACAAAAAACTTCCAAACCCATTTAATGGTAAAAATTTAATTGATGTTCAACAAATAAAAAATAGAGATAAAAATGATAAACAAACGATAAAGCTTGGGTTGTTAAATATTAGATCCCTTTCTTCAAAAGTACTTATTGTAAATGATATTATCACAGACAATAATCTAGATGTGCTGTGTTTGACAGAAACTTGGCTAAAACCAGATGATTACATTACTTTAAATGAGTCTAGCCCGCAAGGTTATGATTATCGACGCAATCCTCGTCAGAAAGGCAAAGGGGGAGGTGTTGCTGTAATTTATAGTAATATTTACAGTATTAGTCAAAAGTCTTCCAAATATAATTCCTTTGAAGTGACATCTTTACGTAACATTATGTAAGTTGACATTTGTGCTGGCTACTGTATACAGGCCACCAGGGCACCATACTGACTTTATCAAAGAATTTGCTGCTTTTCTTTCAGAGTTAGTACTAACTGCAGATAAAGTCCTTGTTGTTGGTGATTTTAATATCCATGTAGATAATAAAAAAGACTCATTGGGATTGGCATTTACAGACATTCTAAACTCTATTGGTGTTAGACAACACGTGTCAGGACCCACTCATTGTCGTAATCATACTTTAGATCTAATATTGTCACATGGAATCGATATTGATGCCGTTGAAATTCTGCAGCAGAGTGACGACATCTCAGATCATTATTTAGTCTTGTGTATACTACATTTAGTCAAGGCAGCTAAACTGCCTCCCTGCCATAAATATGGTAGAACCATCACTTCTACCACTAAAGATCGCTTTCTAAATAATCTTCCTGATCAGTTTCATCACCTTAGCATACCAGATAGCTTAGAAGACCTCGATGTTGAAACAGAAACTATTGCCTCTGTCTTTTCCAGCACATTAGACTCGGTTGCTCCTTTGCGTTTAAAAAAGATTAAGGAAATTAATCCAACGCCGTGGTACGATGAGCACACCCGGGCCCTAAAGGTAGCAGCCAGAAAAATGGAGCGCAGCTGGAAGAAAACAAAACTAGAAGTTTTTTGCATCTCATGGAGAGAGAGAATGATTGAGTACAGAAAGGCCTTAAAAACTGCTAGATCTGCCTATTTTTCAAAACTTTTAGAAGAAAATAAGCACAACCCTAGGTATTTATTTGATACAGTGGCTAAATTAACAAGAAATAAAGCTTCAACTTCTGATGTTTCCAAAGAGCACAGCAGTAATGACTTTATGAACTTCTTTACTTGTAAGATTGATAATATTAGAGAAAAAATTATAACCATGCAACAGTCTACTACAGTATCGCGTCAGACAGTGCATTGTAGTGTCCCTGAGGAAAAATTAAATTCATTTACTGCTTTAGGAAAGGAAGAATTGTCTAAACTTATTAAATCATCAAAATCAACAACATGTATGTTAGACCCTATACCGACTAAACTATTGAAAGAGATGCTTCCAGAGATCATAGATCCTCTTCTTAATATCATCAATTCATCTTTATCACTAGGATACGTACCAAAAAGTTTTAAGCTGGCTATTATTAAACCTCTTATTAAAAAACCACAACTTGATCCTAGAGAATTAGTCAATTACAGGCCGATCTCAAATCTCACTTTTCTGTCAAAAATACTAGAAAAGGCAGTATCATCACAACTATGTTCCTTTTTAGACAGAAATAGTATCTGTGAGGATTTCCAGTCAGGTTTTAGACCGTACCATAGTACTGAGACTGCTCTCATTAGAGTTACTAATGATTTGCTCTTATCATCAGATCGTGGTTGTATCTCTCTATTAGTGTTACTGGATCTTAGTGCTGCATTTGACACTATCGATCACAACATTCTTTTAAATAGACTCGAAAATTATGTTGGCATTAGTGCAACTGCATTGTCATGGTTCAAATCATACTTATCTGACCGTTATCAGTTTGTAGTAGTAAACGAAGAGAGGTCATATCGATCACAGGTTCAATATGGAGTACCGCAAGGCTCAGTACTAGGACCGTTGCTTTTCACTCTGTACATGCTACCCTTGGGAGATATCATTAGGAAGCATGGCGTTAGTTTTCACTGTTACGCTGATGATACTCAGCTCTATATTTCTTCGCGCCCTGACGAAACTTACCAACTCACAAAATTAACAGAATGCATAGCTGATATAAAAAATTGGATGACCAGTAATTTCCTACTTCTAAATTCAGAAAAAACAGAGATTCTAATTTTTGGACCAAAAACCTCTTCACGTAATAACCTAGAATACTGTCTAACACTTGATGGCTGCTCTGTTAAGTCTTCGTCGTCCGTTAGGAACCTGGGTGTGCTCTTTGATACCAATCTTTCATTTGAAGGCCATGTTACTAGCATCTGTAAAACCGCATTCTTCCATCTTAAAAATATATCTAAACTACGACATATGCTCTCAATGAAAAATGCAGAACAGTTAGTTCATGCGTTCATGACCTCAAGGCTAGATTACTGTAACGCTCTACTGGGTGGTTGTTCCGCTCGCCTGATAAATAAACTACAGCTCGTACAAAATGCAGCAGCTAGAATTCTTACTAGAACTAGGAAGTATGACCATATTAGCCCAGTTCTGTCAACACTGCATTGGCTTCCTGTTAAACATCGTATAGATTTTAAAATCTTGCTAATTACTTACAAAGCACTAAATGGTTTAGCTCCCCAGTACCTGAGCGAGCTCTTAAAGCATTATAGTCCTTCACGTCTATTGCGATCTCAGGATTCAGGCCAGCTGATAATACCTAGAATATCAAAATCAACCGCAGGTGGTAGATCCTTCTCCTATCTGGCACCTAAACTCTGGAACAATCATCCAAGCATTGTTCGGGAGGCAGACACACTCTGTCAGTTTAAATCTAGACTAAAAACGCATCTCTTTAACCTGGCATACACATAACACATTATCAATTTATATTTTCAAATCCATTAAAGGATTATTAGGCTGCATAAATTAGGTCAGCCGGAACCGGGAACACTTCCTATAACACCAGATGTACTCGATACATCAGAAGAAGAATGGCATCTACGCTAATATTAGTCTTTCTGTTTATCCCGAGGTCTACCGTAGTCAACCAGATCCGGGCCGTATCCAGGTGAGACCGAGGACCGGCGCCTTGACACGACCACAACGTAGCCCTGAAGTATCAGCAGAGATTGAGTCAACTAGATCATCCATTGTGAAGGCCTCATCGACACAACAGCCAGTGCCACAGCTCCTCAACAAACCGTCCATACCGGTGTGATGAATACGATCCTCAACTGGACTGAACTGGAATAAATACTTTGAATGTTGCGATCCTATCAGACATAAGATAGCAACCTGAATCGTAACAAAGCACTGTTCGCCAGAGGAGAACTGGCCCCCCGACTAAGCCTGGTTTCTCCCAAGGTTTTTTTCTCCATTTTAACACAGAAGTCTATTTGCCACCTGTTTGCCATCTGATGTCACCTGTTGGAGTTTGGGTTCCTTGCCGCTGTCGCCTTTGACTTGCTTAGTTGGGGACACTTGACATTTGATATTCAACAGTGCTTTGATCTGCCGACATTGACACTATTCTTTAAGAGCTGCTGTGCAGCCAAAATTATATACCAGTTATCAATGTTAAGCTGCTTTGACACAATCTGCATTGTAAAAAGCGCTATATAAATAAAGGTGACTTGACTTGACTATTCTTCTCACCGGGGCGGAAGGAGATAGAGAAATTAAAACGTCCAAAAAATAAAGCCCAACGGGCCTGACGCGCATTAAGCCTCTTGGCCGTCTGAATGTACTCTAAATTCTTGTGGTCTGTCCACACAACAAACGGAATTGAGGTACCCTCAAGCCAATGACGCCACTCTTCGAGAGCTAACCGAACCGCAAGGAGTTCACGATTTCCTATATCATAATTACACTCCGCAGCGAAAGCCGACGGGAGAAATATCCACAAGGATGAACCTTCTCGTCCTGCGGTGAACGTTGAGAAAGTACGGCACCAACAGCCACATCAGAGGCATCCACCTCGACGATAAATTGTCGTTCGGGTCTGTTACAATACTGACGGGGCAGAGACAGAGGTAACAGGTAACACGGTTTTATTTCACACACAGCAGAGATAACAGTAGTGCAGGTGAGTTGAATAGAGTGTTGTATGATGGTATAATGAAGATGAATAGTGATACTGTCCTTGTGGTGATTGCAGGAGTGAAGATCCGTGGAGATGATGAGTTGAGGCAGACGTGGATGACTGAAGACACTCACACACACACACGATGGAGACGAGGAGACTAGGAGATGTTGGAGACAGGTAAGTAATTCGGTTTGAGTCCTTGAGGTAAGCATATAGGGTATCCTTGATGCAAACGAGACCGGACAGTGACTGTGAGTGTGTGAGTGTGTTTTATGGTGGCAGTGATGAGTGGCTAGATGAGGTGCAGGTGCGGATGATCAATACTCAGGAGAAGGGGTGCGCTGTGATTGGATGGTGCTGGAACCTGGCGTGTCTGTGACAGTACCCCCCCCTCCACGGCCCGCTCCTGAGGGCCGAGGACCCCGACGTCGTGGTGGTCGGCCTCTTCCACGGGGAGCTGGTCTGTCCGGATGGCTGGAGTGGAAGGTTTGAAGAAGGCTGGGATCTAAGATGTCATCCTTGGGAACCCATGAGCGCTCTTCGGGGCCGTAGCCTTCCCAGTCGACCAGGTACTCAAGATGACCACCACGGCGCCGGGAGTCCAAGATCTCGCGAACCTCATATGCAGCGCCGTCGTCCAGGATGAGTGGAAGGGGGGGTTCGGAGGCTGCCACGCCAGGTCCTGTGGAGAGAGGAACAGAAGGGTGGTGAGGTTTCAGTAGGGAAACGTGGAAGGTAGGGTGAATGCGGTATTGAGGTGGCAACTTAAGCTGGTAGGTGACAGGGTTGATCTGCTTTGAGATGGTGAATGGACCAATGAACCTGGGACTCAGCTTCCGGCAGGGCAGACGCAGGCGGATGTCCCTGGTTGACAGCCAGACCTTCTGACCGGGCTGGAAGGAGGGAGCGTCAGAGCGGCGAAGGTCTGCTGTCATCCTGCGTCTGCGCAGGGCTCGCTGCAGTTGGTGATGTGCTGAGTCCCAGACCCTCTCGCTCTCTCGGAACCAGTAATCCACAGATGGAACGTCCGATGGTTCCCCGGACCAGGGGAACAGTGGAGGTTGGTAGCCGAGTACGCACTGAAAGGGTGTAAGGCCGGTGGTGGGCTGACGAAGGGAGTTTTGGGCGTACTCGGCCCAACCCAGGTACTGGTTCCAAGAGTCCTTGTGGCTATGACAGAAGGTACGGAGGAAGCGGCCGATCTCCTGGATCTTCCTCTCCGTCTGCCCGTTCGACTGGGGGTGGTATCCCGAGGTGAGGCTGACGGTCACACCTAGGAGCGAAAAGAAGGCTCTCCAGACCTTGGATATGAACTGGGGTCCCCTGTCAGAGACAATATCTTCAGGAATGCCAAAATACCTGAACACATGGTTGAAGAGGTTTTCCGCGGTCTCCATAGCGGTGGGCAGGCCTCTTAGAGGTATTAGGCGGCAGGATTTAGAGAATCTGTCCACTACTACGAGGATGCAGGTATTGTCACCGGAGGCTGGCAGATCCGTGATAAAATCGACTCCTAGGTGTGACCAGGGTCGGTTAGGAACGGGCAGAGGTAAAAGCTTGCCAGATGGTAGATGGCGTGGGCTCTTTGAGATGGCGCATTCCTTACAGCCCTGCACGTACCTTCTGACATCAGCTGCCATGTTGGGCCACCAGAAGCGTTCCCTCAGCAGCGAGAGGGTTTCATTGGCCCCCGGGTGACCAGTGCCAAGTGACGTGTGGGCTGAGTGGATGAGTGGAGTGCGTTGTGTCCTTTTGGTGTAGCGCAAGCCTGGGGGACAACCCGACGGAGTGTTGGTGGAGGCATTGGAGGAGGGCAAGGTTTCCTCTGACCAGGAGATGGGATTGATGAAGAGGTCGGTTGGAAGGATAGGTTCGGGATCTTCGGGGGAGTCCTCTGGAGCGTGGAGACGGGAGAGAGCGTCAGCTTTTATATTCTTGGGACCAGGGCGATAGGAGATGGAGAAATTAAACCGGGTGAAGAACAAAGCCCAACGGGCTTGTCTGGGGTTGAGTCTTTTGGCGGATTTCAGGTATTCGAGGTTCTTGTGGTCTGTAAGGACGATGAAGGGGTGTTTAGCTCCCTCCAGCCAATGCCTCCACTCTTCCAGGGCGAGTTTAACTGCCAGGAGCTCTCTGTTTCCGATGTCGTAGTTCCTCTCCGCCGGGTTGAGCTTGCGGGAGAAGAAGGCACATGGATGGAGTTTGCTCGGGTTCCCCTGCTGCTGGGATAACACCGCTCCTACTCCTGTGGTGGAGGCGTCCACCTCGACGACGAAGGGCAGCTCTGGGTTTGGGTGGACGAGGAGAGGAGCGGTGGTGAAGGCTTCCTTGAGGCGTTGGAAGGCCTCCGTGGCCTCAGGTGTCCAGGACAGAGACCTGGGCTTGTTCCTGAGCAGGTTGGTAAGTGGGCTGGCAAGAGAGCTGTAGTTGTGTATGAACCGACGGTAGAAGTTTGAGAATCCAAGGAAGCGTTGTAAATCTTTAACTGAAGAGGGAGTTGGCCAGTTTTTGATGGCGTCCACCTTCCCCTCGTCCATCCGGATGCCACTGCTGTCAATGATGTAGCCGAGGAAGTGAACGGATGATTGATGAAATGAACATTTTTCTGCCTTGAGGAAGAGATGGAACTTACGGAGCTGTTTGAGGACCTCCGCAACGTGGTGGCGATGTTCGGCCAAGCTCCGGGAGTAGATCAATATATCGTCAATGTAGACCAGGACAAAGCGATGGAGAAACTCCCGGAGCACCTCGTGAATGAAATCCTGGAATACGGAGGGGGCGTTGACCAGGCCATACGGCATAACCAAATATTCGTAGTGGCCGGTAGGTGTCACGAAGGCGGTCTTCCACTCGTCCCCCTCGCGTATCCGGATGAGGTTGTACGCGCTGCGGAGGTCCAGTTTGGTGAAGACAGTGGCACCACGGAGATGTTCTAGGGCTGAAGGGACGAGAGGAAGGGGATAACGGAACTTGACAGTGATATTATTGAGTGCACGGTAGTCGATGCAGGGCCTCAAGCCTCCGTCCTTCTTGGCCACGAAGAAAAAGCTTGAAGCAGCAGGGGAAGTGGATGGTCGGATGGGATGGATAGAGGGTATATCCTTCCCCTAGGCACTGGTTCACCCGGAAGCAGATCGATGGCACAGTCCCATGGCCGGTGTGGAGGCAGCTTGGAGGCACGTTTAGGGCAGAATACGTCGCTGAAGGGGGCGTAACATTCAGGAATGTCAATGGATCTCTGCTCGACTGGACTCTCGATGGTCGTGGCACAGACTGGAAGAGGTTCGGAGCATGGAGGTCGAGGAAGAGGAAGTCCAGGGAAACAGTCATTGAAACATTTTTCGCCCCACTTCAGGACTTCGCCGGTCTTCCACGAAAGGGTCGGGTTGTGCTGCTCCAACCAAGGGCGCCCTAAGATCACGTCAGCGGTGGATCCCTCCAGAACCAGCAGATGGAGGTGTTCGACGTGCAGGAGACCAACTTGAATCTGGACGGCTTCTGTACAGTGACGGACGTGTTTACGGCTCCGAAGTTCTCCAGTTACAGATCTAATCTGGTAGGTGGTCGGCGTGGTCGTGACCTTGATGTGGAGCTGGCGGCAGAGGGCGCCGGAGATGAAGTTGCCGGCTGACCCAGAATCGAGGAGGGCAACAACTGGAAGAGTAATATCAGCAGCAGTAAGATTTACAACAGTGGTGAGGGGTTTCATATTTTTAATAGATGGAATGATGGCACTCACCAAGGGTCGCGGAGGACGGATTGGGCATGAGGAGATGACATGCCCAGGAGAACCACAATATAAGCACAAATTCTGGGTCAGCCGCCTCTGCCGCTCAGCTGGTGAAAGCCTTGTACCCTCCAGAGTCATGGGCTCGTTGGCTGGTTCTGGGGGGCTGACGGATTCTGGTCGGCGCGCTGAGATGGCAAACAGCGACTGGCCCTGGTGTTCTTCCAAACACGACTGCATACGAGTGGCGAAACGGATGGAGAGTTGGATGAAGCGTTCTAAGCCGATGGAGTCCTCGTATGCAGCGAGATGCAACCGCACGCGAGGATCCAACCCTTGACGATAAGTGGTGATGAGGGCTTGTTCATTCCAACCGCTGGAGGCAGCGAGTGTCCGAAACTGCAAGGCATATTCATTGACAGACATTGATCCTTGTTTTAAATTATAGAGTTTCTCACCAACTGAAGAGTCTGAGATGGGTTTTCCAAAAACCTCCTGGAAATGGGCCACAAAACCGGAGTACGACTGAGTGATGGGATGGTTCTGGGACCAGATCGAGTCGGCCCATTGGAGCGCTTTGCCTTGCAGTTGGGAGATTATAAACGCCACTTTGGAGGTTTCGGTGGGGAAGTTGTGCGGTTGCATCTCCAGGACCAGCGAGCACTGCAGAAGGAATCCGCTGCAGTCCTCCGCCGATCCAGAGTAGGGCGCTGGTTTAGCCATGGGACTGGCGTGCAAAGGAGGTGAAGGAGTGGTAGCGGTGTTTGCGGAAGTAATGGCGGGGTGCTGTGATGATGGTGTGGTGGAGAGAGCTCGCCGAAGAGCATCGACAAGCTCTTGGATGGGATCCGGATGGCTCATGCTGTGTGTGAAGACGCAGTTTTAGGTCCGGTCTTCTGTTACAATACTGACGGGGCAGAGACAGAGGTAACAGGTAACACGGTTTTATTTCACACACAGCAGAGATAACAGTAGTGCAGGTGAGTTGAATAGAGTGTTGTATGATGGTATAATGAAGATGAATAGTGATACTGTCCTTGTGGTGATTGCAGGAGTGAAGATCCGTGGAGATGATGAGTTGAGGCAGACGTGGATGACTGAAGACACTCACACACACACACGATGGAGACGAGGAGACTAGGAGACGTTGGAGACAGGTAAGTAATTCGGTTTGAGTCCTTGAGGTAAGCATATAGGGTATCCTTGATGCAAACGAGACCGGACAGTGACTGTGAGTGTGTGAGTGTGTTTTATGGTGGCAGTGATGAGTGGCTAGATGAGGTGCAGGTGCGGATGATCAATACTCAGGAGAAGGGGTGCGCTGTGATTGGATGGTGCTGGAACCTGGCGTGTCTGTGACAGGGTGAGGGTTGACCAAAATTGGGGCCGTGGTAAACAGCTTCTTTAATCTGTCAAACGCAGATTGTGCGGGCTCAGACCAAACAAAGCGAGTCTTGGACGAAGTAAGGGCTGTTAATGGAGCAGCTACTTGACTAAAATTGGAAATAAAGCGACGGTAAAAATTTGCGAATCCGAGGAAATGCTGCAGTGCAACGCGAGAGTCAGGGACGGGCCACTCAACCACCGCACGCACCTTGGCTGGGTCCATGCTGATGCCATCAGCAGATGCAGATAGGAGTTTTACTTACTCAAACATGTTCTGAGGGCAGAAAGGAAAATGACTGGTTTACAGATTCATCCAATGAAATTGAAGCAGAGGCGGGGTAAAGAGTTTGGATCATGTGGAGGGAATCCTTCAGCCAGAGCCGTTATCGCTGTCCGTGACAGAATGCATTTATTGCAAGGTAAGTGAATTTACTGTATATTGTGTTAAAATTCACCATCCTCTAATGTTTAATAAGAAATTTAGCGAAAATTACAAATGCACAGAACTAATAATCATCGTCTAAATACACTATTATATCATTTTCTTTCAACTGCTTCATCAGTCAACCACACCAAAGCTGCTTATGGTTTAACTGAGTAAAACATGCTATTCCAATGCTTCCAATGCTTTTTTGCCGAAAAAACAAAACTTCTAAATGATATATCTCCTGGCCCAGTGCTGCTCTAAAGGCAGAAGTACTTGAATCGCTGTGTTATTTGGTGTTACTCCTGCTGTCAGAGGTTCATATGGCTGTTATTTGTAGTATGCGAACATTTCACGTGCATTTGTGACTAAAAATAGATGTGTGCGACCTGCAAAATGTATTTAGGAACACTTATGTCTGCGAATTAACAATCATCTTTCCTAAATTTAAGGAAATAAAAAGTCTTCAATACCTTAATAACACGCGTCCTAATTATCATTATAAGGAGTCTTAAATCGCAATACTGCCTGATTATTAAACTACAAAAGGCTATGATTTGATTAAATAAATGTGAGTGCTGTACATTTCAAAGTAGAAAGATGGCGCTGTTGCTCAATCTACAGGCACACGCAAGTTTCAGAATGAATAGCGCACAAGCGACTGCTTGAATATATACAGGTGCTGGTCATATAATTAGAATATCATCAAAAAGTTGATTTATTTCACTAATTCCATTCAAAAAGTGAAACTTGTATATTATATTTATTCATTACACACAGACTGCTATATTTCAAATGTTTATTTCTTTTAATTTTGATGATTATAACTGACAACTAAGGAAAATCCCAAATTCAGTATCTCAGAAAATTAGAATATTGTGAAAAGGTTCAATGTTGAAGACACCTAGTGCCAAACTCTAATCAGCTAATTAACTCAAAACACCTGCAAAGGCCTTTAAATGGTCTCTCAGTCTAGTTTTGTAGGCTATACAATCATGGGGAAGACTGCTGACTTGACAGTTGTCCAAAAGACGACCATTGACACCTTGCACAAGGAGGACAAGACACAAAAGGTCATTGCAAAAGAGGCTGGCTGTTCACAGAGCTCTGTGTCCAAGCACATTAATAGAGAGGCGAAGGGAAGGAAAAGATGTGGTAGAAAAAAAGTGTACAAGCAATAGGGATAACCGCACCCTGGAGAGGATTGTGAAACAAAATGCATTCAAAAATGTGGGGGAGATTCACAAAGAGTGGACTGCAGCTGGAGTCAGTGCTTCAAGAACCACTACGCACAGACGTATGCAAGACATGGGTTTCAGCTGTCGCATTCCTTGTGTCAAGCCACTCTTGAACAACAGACAGCGTCAGAAGTGTCTCACCTGGGCTAAAGACAAAAAGGACTGGATTGCTGCTGAGTGGTCCAAAGTTCTCTGATGAAAGTAAATTTTGCATTTCCTTTGGAAATCAGGGTCCCAGAGTCTGGAGGAAGAGAGGAGAGGCACACAATCCACGTTGCTTGAGGTCCAGTGAAAAATTTCTACAGTCAGTGATGGTTTGGGGTGCCATGTCATCTGCTGGTGTTGGTCCACTGTGTTTTCTGAGGTCCAAGGTCAACACAGCCGTATACCAGGAAGTTTTAGAGCACCTCATGCTTCCTGCTGCTGACCAACTTTATGGAGATGCAGATTTCATTTTCCAACAGGACTTGGCACCTGCACAGAGTACCAAAGCTACCAGTACCTGGTTTAAGGACCATGGTATCCCTGTTCTTAATTGGCCAGCAAACTCGCCTGACCTTAACCCCATAGAAAATCTATGGGGTATTGTGAAGAGGAAGATGCGATATGCCAGGCCCAACAATGCAGAACAGCTGAAGGCCACTATCAGAGCAACCTGGGCTCTTATAACACCTGAGCAGTGCCACAGATTGATCGACTCCATGCCACGCCGCATTGCTGCAGTAATTCAGGCAAAAGGAGCCCCAACTAAGTATTGAGTGCTGTACATGCTCATACTTTTCATGTTCACACTTTTCAGTTGGCCAAGATTTCTAAAAATCCTTTCTTTGTATTGGTCTTAAGTAATATTCTAATTTTCTGAGATACTGAATTTGGGATTTTCCTTAGTTGTCAGTTATAATCATCAAAATTAAAAGAAATAAACATTTGAAATATATCAGTCTGTGTGTAATGAATGAATATAATATACAAGTTTCACTTTTTGAATGGAATTAGTGAAATAAATCAACTTTTTGATGATATTCTAATTATATGACCAGCACCTGTAGATTTTACTAGCATAACGGTAGTAGTTAAATAAAACCATATTTTTACTTGAAATTAATGTCAACTGCAATAAAATAAACTATAAAAACTTAAACTTTTCTTATTTTTATTTAGTTTAACCTGATGTAGGCTACTAAACTAAAACTAAAATTAAAAATATAAAAACTATACAGACATTTAGAACTAATACAAATATCAAAAACACAACAAAATTATTAAAACTTTTAACCTAAGTTAAAATCAAAGCGGAAGGTATAAAATTCAAAATATAAAAAATATTTAACAAAAACTATAACATTATCTCAATAATACTAAAATAGCATAGCAAAAATTGTTTATAGCTAACTGATATATAGGCTACTCCAGCAGAAATAGTAAACGGTGTCTGATAACATATTATAATTAATTAAATGATTTTGCTTGTAAATGTCTCATTGTATCTGTTTATAAAGGGAAAAAATAATAATTATTTGCTTTTCAAATAATTATTTGTTCGTATCACTGCGTTATTGTTAGTGTTTATCGAGCTGCTCTCAGGGCAGGAGTACTCAATAGGTACATATCGCTGTGTTATTTTTAGTGTTTATCGAGCTGCTCTCAGGGCAGGAGTACTCAATACGTTCATATTGCGGTGTTATTTTCATGTGCTGTATACTGTGGATACACAAACCTCTAGAGTAAATGTTATATATTTTGTATGACATGATCTTTGTTGTTTATTTTACACAACACATATCACTTGCAAAAATATTCCATAAACATCTCCCAGGGCATTCTTGACTATAGTAAAACTAAAGCAAGTTGTCCCACAATCCTATAATATAGCTACAGTGTACAGTTTTTTCCATTTATTTTAAATAGTATAGGAACTTTGGCATCATTTTCTTATTTTTTTTAGTAGTTTTATAGTCTAGTAACTGTATATGCATTTTAAGGGTATTTTCATTTTTTTAATCATTTCTTTCTTAAAAGGAGTAAACAGTTTCTTTATTATTGACTTTTTCTTTTATTCTTCAGTTACCTGGATAAACTGGCAGAAACTCAAAGAAGCAAATACTGAAGAGGTCTCTGATGCTGGCCAGTCAATGATTACCAAAGGACTGGATGCAATAATGGAGATGCATGAAAAAAGGAGTGCGTTTGTTCCACCTGATAATCTCACAGAGTTGACATTGTGATGCATAAATGACATTGCAAACTTGTTTTTCTCACTTTGTATTGTAGAGAAAGAAGGATTTGAAATAAAAAAAAATGACAAGAATTTTTTTTTTATTGTTTCAGCAAAGTCCAAGTTTGTAAATTTGAGTCTGAAATATGTATAGAATTTGGAAATGGAAAATGCAAAGGAACCCTGTGTTAACTTGCTGTTATGGTCTTGGTATAAGAAAATTAAAGAACAATTGATTGTAAATAATCAGTTAACTAACTGTATTTTTATTGTACAGTCTTTTTGTCCAATAATACAATAAAATAATCAAGTATATTTATTACTTCTTTCCTTTTTGATGCAATTACAAAAATCCAGTGAAAAAATAATATAAAAGCCAACATATCACAACAAAAATGTAGAGCAAAGATGTATCATTAAACTGCTGTACTTTTAACTTTTTATTTCATATAATCATTATTTTTAGACATGAATCGATGAACTTGAATGTGCCCCCCTTTAAACCAGGCCCAAGGCCAAGGGTCACCTGGCCAAATGTTTCCCAGTGTCTCCAGAAGTGTTTGTAAGGTTCTGGTTTCAATTTACATTGATAGTCATAAACAAACAACATAAAATGGGGATGTCCATGATTTAATATGTAAAAGTGAAGCCTGCCAGTAAAATACATTTTCCCATATTTCCTGGACCACTTTCTTTAGAGATGTAAATTTGTCTGTCAGGAACTTTTCACTGCTGACCAGCTCACTGCTCTGCATCTGAAATGTAAACAAACAGAATTACTCAGAAAATCATAACTTTTAAAAAGACAAATTTAAAACTCCCTCAAAATGGACAATTTCCTAGTGACAAATAGGACAACAGAATAGCAGTATATTGTGAAAGACAAGAAGACAAGAGTGTAGAGGATGTAGAAATATAACTGTGAAATAGAGTTATATTTCTACATCCTCTTCACAGTTTAGTGCACAGTGAAGTCAGTTTGGTGCACTTGGAAGGCTGCACACCCGTGTCAGCCAGCTTTCCCCGTATTTTTATTTTCTGTGCCTTTGCTTTTCGCAAAAATCCACACTGTTGCTGGAGTGATCTAACATATGCTCTGATATTTCATGCATTGATTGTACAATACCACTAGGGATGTGATATTTTCCTACCGGTTTAAATTGACGTGTGACAACACTGGTAATAACGGTATCACTGGCGGGGACTTTTAAATCACTAATTTGAAAGCGAAATGCGCACGTCCGCACGGGCATTCATAATGGTTTGGAGCAAAGCAAGCGTTTTCAATTACTTCCTATGGAAATTGAGCTTCCATAGGAATGAACTGAAAACGCTCGCTCTGCTCGTTCCGAGCCAGTGGAATGGCCGTACTGCTGTGCGCATTTTACTTACGCTTTCAAATTAGCACCAATTGTTTGAATGGTAGGTTCATTAGCAGATTATTCTTAATGATAAACACAACAACAAATCAGTACAATGACAAAGTCACATAAATAGGTGCTTTTGCATTTCGCTTTGAAACCAAATCTTCTGCTTTTTATCTTGTTTTATTCTGTGCTGCGACTTTCGTTTGACTCATGCTTTATTAAGCAGATATGTTCAGGTTTTAATTGTAGTGTCTGTTCTCTAACTGAACTACATGATTTTATTACTATAGAAAATAAAAATGATGGTGGGGCGGTGCCACGGTGGGCAAGTGATGGAGTGTTGAGGCTGAACACCGGTAACACCGCCAACACCGACTGTCGCAGCAGGCCTAATTACCACTCATAACCACAACACTTCTTTTTTTAATATATTCAAATCTATAATACTATTTTAAAGGTTTTGGAGGTTTCCTACAACAGTTAAATATGCATTTAAGGTAAAAAAATAAAGACATTTTAATCCAGTCATCTTATTTAGCGTTCCGTTCAGATTAATGATATAATCAGATTGATTGAAACAAAAAGTGTCCATGTAAACTTGGCTATTATGTAAATTTGTTACTGGAATTGCTGACATCTCATTTTGGCAGTTCAGAATTGATCCATAATTTTAGGAGACAAGCTTTATTTATCATGTGTTTCATTTTTAAAACTTTGCAGATGTTTTACATTCACAAACAGCTATATTACATATTCTGCAAAGAGAAGAAAATGTATGTAATTATTAGCATATCATGTGCGAATAGGAAAACAAAGAAATACAATTTCTTAAAGAATTTACAATGCAGCATACAGTGCACTAGTCATTTGTCCAGGACTATAGAGACAATAATTTGATGAAATTCATGACATATATCAATTTATTCTTAAAAAAAAAAAAAACTGTTTAGTTTGAATTCATTTTTAGCACATTACAAAAAGTAAAAAAAAAAAATATATATATATATTTAACACTTGTTATTAAATGTTATGTAACAACTGAATCTTGTTTAAACACATTGTTCATGTTGCATCACAACAGTTCTGAGTACTCCTGCCCTTAGAGCAGCGCAGTAAACACTAAAAATAACACAGTGATACAAACCTATTGAGTACTCCTGCCGTTAGAGCAGTGCAGTAAAGACTAAAAATAACACAGCGATATGGACCTTTTGAGTACTCCTGCCCTGAGTGCAGCTCGATAAACACTAAAAATAACACAGCGATACAAACCTATTGAGTACTCCTGCCCTTAGAGCAGTGCAGTAAAGACTAAAAATAACACAGCAATACGAACCTATTGACTACTCCTGCCCTGAGAGCAGCACGATAAACACTAAAAATAACAGCGATACAAACCTATTGAGTACACCTGCCCTTAGAGCAGCGCAGTAAACACTAAAAATAACACAGCGATATGAACCTATTGAGTACTCCTGCCCTGAGAGCAGCGCGATAAACACTAAAAATAACAAAGCGATACGTACCTATTGAGTACTCCTGCACTGAGAGCAGCGAGATAAACACTAAAAGTAACACAGCGATACGAACCTATTGACTACTCCTGCCCTGAGAGCAGCGCGATAAACACTAAAAATAACACAGCGATACAAACCGATTGACTACTCCTGCCCTGAGAGCAGCGCGATAAACACTAAAAATAACACAGTGATACGTACCTATTGAGTACTCCTGCCCTGAGAGCAGTGCGATAAACACTAATGACACAGCGATATGAACCTATTGAGTACTCCTGCCCTGAGAGCAGCGTGATAAACACTAAAAATAACACAGCGATATGTACCTATTGAGTACTCCTGCCCTGAGAGCAGCGCGATAAACACTAAAAACACCGCGATCCGAACCTATTGAGGCTTGACGCTTACTTTTTTGCCAAAGAGCAGTTGTGCTCCTAAGTTGAAAAATTTAAGAGCGCACTTACAATCTTTAGGGTCGCAATGAGAGGGGAAAAAAAGCAAATCTTTTTTTTTTTTTTTCCCTTTATAAACAGATACAATGAGACATTTACAAGCAAAATCATTTAATTCATTATAATATGTTATCAGACACTGTTTACTATTTCTGCTGGAGTAGCCTATATATCAGTTAGCTATAAACAATTTTTGCTATGCTATTTTAGTATTATTGAGATAATATTATAGTTTTTGTTAATATTTTTTATATTTTATACTCTCCGCTTTGATTTTAACTTAGGTTAAAACTTTTAATAGTTTTGTTGTGTTTTTGATATTTGTATTAGTTCTAAATGTCTGTATAGTTTTTATATTTTTAATTTTAGTTTTAATTTAGTAGCCTACATCAGGTTAAACTAAATAAAAATAAGAAAAGTTTAAGTTTTTATAGTTTATTTTATTGCAGTTGACATTAATTTCAAGTAAAAATATGGTTTTATTTAACTATTAACCGTTATGCTAGTAAAATCTATATATTTAAGTAGTCGCTTGTGCGCTATTCATTCTGAAACATTGTGCGTGCCTGTAGAATGCGCAACAGTGCCATCTTTCTACTTTGAAATGTACAGCACTCACATTTATTTAATCAAATCATAGCCTTTTGTAGTTTAATAATCAGGCAGTATTGCGATTTAAGACTCCTTATAATGATAATTAGAACACGTGTTATTAAAGTATTAAAGACTTTTTATTTCCTTAAATTTAGGAAAGCTGATTGTTAATTTGCACACATAAGTATTCCTAAATACATTTTGCAGGTCGCACACATCTATTTTTAGTCACAAATGCACGTGAAATGTTCGCATACTATAAATAACAGCCACATGAACCTCTGAGAGCAGAAGTAACACCAAATAACACAGCGATTCAATCTATTCAGTACTTCTGCCTTTAGAGCAGCACTAGGCCAGGAGATATATCATTTTGATGGATGAAATGTCGTGGAGATTTAAACAAGTTTTGTTTTTTCGGCAAAAAAGCATTGGAAGCATTGGAATAGCATGTTTTACTCCAGTTAAACCATAAGCAGCTTTGGTGTGGTTGACTGATGAAGCAATCGAATAAAAATTATATAATAGTGTATTTAGACGATGA
This sequence comes from Hypophthalmichthys molitrix, assembly GCA_037950675.1. NCBI lineage: Eukaryota > Metazoa > Chordata > Actinopteri > Cypriniformes > Xenocyprididae > Hypophthalmichthys > Hypophthalmichthys molitrix. The sequence goes on along the minus strand of CM075493.1, from coordinate 13,049,796 downwards.
TTATTAGTTCTGTGCATTTGTAATGTTCGCTAAGTTTCTTATTAAACGTTAGAGGATGTTGAATTTTAACACAATATACAGTAAATTCACTTACCTTGCAATAAATGTATTCTGTCACGGACAGCGATAACGGTTTTGGCTGAAGGATTCCCTCCACACGATCCAAACTCTTAACCCCGCCTCTGCTTCAATTTCATAGGATGAATCTGTAAACCAATCATTTTCCTTTCTGCCCTCAGAACATGTTTGAGTAAGTAAAACTCCTATCTGCTCAGCAGACACGACCGAGCCAAGGAACGTAATGGAAGAGACATGAAAAGCGCACTTCTCAGCTTTCACGAAGAGATGGTTCTCCAGAAGGCGCTGCAATACGCGACGAACGTGCTGGACATACACTCGCAGAGAGGGTGAGAAAATCAAAATGTCATCGAGGTAAACGAAGACGTTGAGCATGTCACGTAGGACGTCATTAAAAAGAACTTGGAACACAGCCGGAGCGCTGACCAGGCCGAACGTTAAAACCCGATATTCGAAGTGCCCAAGGGGAGTATTAAACGCCGTCTTCCACTCATCACCCTCCTTGATCCGGACTAAGTGGTAGGCGTTACGGAGGTCGAATTTAGTGCATATTTTAGCCCCCTGCAAGATCTCAAAAGCCGACAACATAAGAGGTAAGGGATAGCGGTTCTTAACTGTTATGTCGTTAAGCCCTCGATAATCTATGCAAGGTCGAAGCGATCCGTCACTTTTCCTGACAAAGAAAAACCTCGCACCGGCGGGCGAGGTTGAGGGAACGATAGTCCCGGCCGCTAGACTCTCAGTCAAATATTTCTCAAGAGCATCGCGTTCGGGAGCGGAAAGTGAATACAAATGCCCGCGAGGGGGTGTGGTACTGGGAAGAAGGTCGATGCTACAATCGTAGAGGCGGTGGGGAGGGAGAGAAGCAGCCCGGGAACGGCTGAACACAGCTCACAAATCGAGATACTCCTCCGGCACTCCTGACAAATCCGCAGGTTCCTCCTGAAAAACAGAAACAGAAGAGAGAGAAGGAACAGCGGACACAAGACAATGAGTATGACAAGACAATTTCGATGACATGATGGTCCCCTCTGCCCATTTAATCTGAGGGTTATGTTGGACTAGCCAGGGGTGACCCAAAACTATAGGGGAGATGGAGGAACGAAAAATAAAAAATGAAATTGTCTCTTGGTGATTTCCCGAGACGGTGAGACTCACCGGAGCGGTGGCGAGATGGGTACACGGCAGCTGACTACCATCCAAAGCAAACAAAGGAGTAGGCTTGTCAAGATTGTGTAGAGGGATGTCATGCTCCAAAGCCCACGCTTCGTCCATGAAATTTCCTTCGCAGCCAGAATCGATAAAGGCTTGACACGAGGCTATGACTCCAGACCAATGCAGCGTGACCGGGAAGATGGTGCGTGTTCTCTCAGAAGGGGATCTCGCAGCTGCGGCCGTCAGTACTCCCCGTTCTACTGACGAGCGCATCCTTTAAACGGACAGACCGCCACCAGATGACCAGAACGCCCACAGTACATGCACAGCCGATGCAGGATGCGGCGCTGATGCTCAGCTGGAGAGATCCGTATCCCTGACACTGTCGTGGCAGATTCGATGTCTCTTTGTCCCTTCAGTTCTGGTCTCGAAGAAAAACTCACAGAGTTGAAGTTCCAGGTCTCAGAAGTATTTAACTTTATTGTCAAGCAACAAAGTGAGATGCCAGCTCCACATCTGAATCCCTCTTAGCTGGGGCACAGTTTTTATACATTTTTCTTATCTCTTAAAACACACCAAAGTAATATCATTGGATGGTAATATCCTTACATTTTCCCATATTCTTACTTACAGGTGCTCTCCCCCCACACATCTTTCCCATGTACTCCCTGACCTTTCTACCATAATCATTTCACTAATATGATTGCAGGTGTTGCTTATGTAAGAGACAATTTTCTTAGTTAGGGTGACCAACTTCTAGCTACTGTACATCTTTTGACTTAATTTCTCATGGGCCTTCAGCCAATTTGATGGTCAACCCTTTTCCCATGGGCCAAATGAAACATCATCAAACATGTATCAAACCAGTCAATACACCCCAGAGGCAAGAAACCTTCATATGATGCACTTAACAATGGTCTTGTTCATTTCACAGCCACCTGTTGTCTGGTGGAAAATTACCAACAAAATATGCTCAGTGGCCAAGTTAACTTGTCTGACCCTTACAGTTACATAGGCCAAGAGGCCTCAAAACACCTCTAGCTTTTATAGTAAGCAAACTAATTCTAGTTCAAGTCAGCCCTCTCATCTTCTGTCTCAGGACCAATAGTGGTCCTCCTTTTCACTACCAAATGAATGAGTATAGCAATAAATGAAATTTAAGAAAACATTCTTGTCGTTTCCCTTCAAATCTGGTTGCATTACCTCGTAACACGGATAATGACCTGCTTCAGACCCTCACTCGTCCCCTCTCATTCATGTAGTGTAATATAAGTATAATAACTTGAACAAACATAATAATAATAATAAAAAATAAAAACGAAAATAAAAACAGGAAGGGGGTTTTAAGCCAAAATAATAAACAAAACACCCACTGACTAACTGCCTACTCTACCCATGTTCTAAATTACTTATTTACTAATTACTTAATCCATGATGTGGCTAACTTCCTCTCTCACCAAAAACATGATCAAACTTTGTGATAAAAATAAAAAAGGCACCCCTTCCATCTCTTTATGTAGTCAGTATTACAAAAACTAGTCCAGTTCATCCAGCCCTGGGCCAACTGGATACACTCCAGTGTTGGTGCATCCGATATCGACTCCAGTTCATCTTACAGATACATTGATCATCTGTTTGGCAGCTGCATTGGCCATCATTGAACTGAGAAAAGGCACAATACAACAGAACAACAAAATAAAAATAGCAATAGCCAATGCGTCAATGCGTTAAATGTAATTCATATTTTTTCATAAATTATACACACAAATATACTCAAATTCTGATTTAACTTCATCTCCGTCCTTAAATTCATTTGGTATTCCCCTTGGTTGACCATTCAAATCCATGTATACACCTTTTCTGACATTGTTTTGGACACAAATGTTGCATTTGGCTAAAAAATACTTTTTAATATAAAAAATAAAAAATAATTTTATATGCAATTTACCATCCTAAATATCAAGGTTCAAATACCACCAATTCTAAATTAGTAACAAAATTCTAATGACATGATCTACTGAACATAGACCATGTGGCATTCCCCATTTGACAGTGTCTAAATGTTTCCAATAATACAGCTGATCAGTATTAGTTGCCATGTAGTTGTGTTAAACACCACAGTCATAAACCCCAAATGTTCCAATTATCGGTAACACTTTACATTAAGGTTCCCTTTGTAAAGGGTTTATAAAGGTGTTTGTTAATGAGTAATAAGTCATTTACAAATGCATTATAAATCATTAATAATGCAGTTATAACTGCATGAATAAAAAGGGCGACTTTAATGCAATACCTGCCAAATAGTGAGCTGTTTTTAACTCACATGTTATAAATGCTTAATAAATGTATTTATTAACACTTATTTAACTCAAAACCAGATTCCTGGTTTATTTCATGATGCAGCAAAAATTGACTATCATAAATAGACTGAAAGGTGTTGTATTTGTGCTTTTCTTATTAATATCTCATGACTGCCACTTTTCTTACTATGTTGCTTACCAGACGTTTCTGTCTTACCCATGATACTCTCCAAAAAGGTCATGATGCCTATCCACAGCAGTGTATAAAAACTGATTTCTTGTTTTTTAAAGATTAAATTCCAACTTTATTTTGAAAATAAAACAAAAGATAATAACCATAACTTGATTAGATATTAATAATGAAAAATTGAATTCCAGTATTAGTTACCTGTGAACCTTAATGTAGGGTGGACACTTGTGAACCATTTATTCATGAGTTATAAACATTAATAACCTGTGAAAGTGAACCTTAATGTAAAGTGGAAACCCGTGAACCATTTATTAATGAGTTATGAACATTAATAAACTGTGAAAGTGAACCTTAATGTAAAGTGGAAACCCGTGAACCATTTATTAATGAGTTATAAACATTAATAAACTGTGAAAGTGAACCTTAATGTAAAGTGGAAACCCGTGAACCATTTATTAATGAGTTATAAACATTAATAAACTGTGAAAGTGAACCTTAATGTAAAGTGGAAACCCGTGAACCATTTATTAATGAGTTATAAACATTAATAAACTGTGAAAGTGAACCTTAATGTAAAGTGGAAACCCGTGAACCATTTATTAATGAGTTATAAACATTAATAACCTGTGAAAGTGAACCTTAATGTAAAGTGGAAACCCGTGAACCATTTATTAATGAGTTATAAACATTAATAACCTGTGAAAGTGAACCTTAATGTAAAGTGGAAACCCGTGAACCATTTATTAATGAGTTATAAACATTAATAACCTGTGAAAGTGAACCTTAATGTAAAGTGGAAACCTGTTAATAATTTATTAATGAGTTATGAACATTAATAACCTGTGAAAGTGAACCTTAATGTAAAGTGGAAAACTGTGAACCATTTATTAATGAGTTATGAACATTAATAACCTGTGAAAGTGAACCTTAATGTAAAGTGGAAACCTGTGAACCATTTATTAATGAGTTATGAACATTAATAACCTGTGAAAGTGAACCTTAATGTAAAGTGGAAACCTGTGAACCATTTATTAATAAGTTTCAAAAATTAATAACCTGTGAAAGTGAATCTTAATGTAAAGTGAACACATGTGAATCATGTATTTATTAATTATTAATGTACACACAGAAGATTGTATTTTTTTCTGATGAAATATTTTATTTTTGATGCATGTATTAGTAAACACAACTTGAAACTTGAAACAAAAAAGAGTTTAAACTTTTCTTTTCTGCACAAAATTACAGAGCATGACTTCTCATGAAAAGTGGCTTATGCAAGTAAACTCAAATTAAAACATTCAGAGAAACAATCAAGTATTCCAAAAACAGATAAGCATCACACCTATAAGCCAAACATATTTGATACAAGCTGAATAAAGGCACCCAAATATGTATTATTTTATTTAACAGTTGTGTAAATCATTAAATCAATGACCAAATGCACCGTTACATAACATTAGCATATTAATATGCATTCAATAATTATTTTTGATATCATGATAGAGGCCACCATAACTTATAGAATATTTGGCTTTGGCCATCCACACTTTCACGCGGGAGCGCCAGAGCGGTTATTTGTTTAAGATAACTACAAACTAACACAGCGATTACTCATATAATATAAACACTAGAAAAACATAGTCTGCGATTTCACCTCAGTTAGCTTACCCATCAAATCAGTAAACACAAATTTTCACTTCGAAGCATGTTGGAACAGAATTGTGTGACTTCTTCTCGTGAAAAGTGGCAAGGCTTTATTGGATGCTCACTAGCGCCAACTCCTGTCACACGCCAGAATTAACACGCATAGTGATGAGAACCTTAAAGAGTATAATAAAGTATATAGCCTACTACTACAACTACTTATTATTATTATTATTATTATTATAAGAAGAAGAAGAAGAAGAAGAAGAATACATTGCTTATTATACATTATTGTCACATTTGGTTGTGAAGAGCAGTGAGGAAGCAGGAATTAGATGCAGCATTTTTTTATTATGAAGATAACTGAACTAAAAAATGTAGGAGAACAAACTATAGTAAGCTATAGTAATAGAAAACTAGACGTGACAATAATATATTAGGCTATACTTTATATACTCTTTCAGGGTTACATAAGCATGCGTGTTATGCGCGTGACAGGAGTTGGCGCTAGTGAGCATCCAATAAAGCCTTGCCACTTTCATGAGAAGAAGTGGCGCAGTTACCAGTACTGTTCCAACGTGCTCTGAAGTGAAATTTTGTGTTTTATGTTACTGATTTGATGGGTAAGCTAACTGAGGTGACATTGCAGACTATGTTTTTCAAGTGTTTATATTATAATTGCTGTGTTAGTTTGTATATTATATGTGTAATCGCTGTGTTAGTTTGTAGTTATATTAAACAAATAACCGCTCCGGCGCTCCCGCTTCTGTCGCGCGCAGGTACTGTATGAATGGCCAAATACTAAAGATACAGTATCCTTTATTATGATATCAAGAATAATTATGAATTGCTTATTAATATTTCAACAATAAAATATGTCACCAGGAAAAAAAAAAAAAGATCTTCTGTGTGTGCTTTAATAAATACATGATTCACGTGTGTTCACTTTACATTAACGTTCACTTTCACAGGTTATTAATGTTCATAACTTATTAATAAATGGTTCACAGGTTTCCACTTTACATTAAGGTTCACTTTCACGGTTTATTAATGTTCATAACTCATTAATAAATGGTTCACAGGTTTCCACTTTACATTAAGGTTCACTTTCACAGTTTATTAATGTTCATAACTCATTAATAAATGGTTCACAGGTTTCCACTTTACATTAAGGTTCACTTTCACAGGTTATTAATGTTCATAACTCATTAATAAATGGTTCACAGGTTTCCACTTTACATTAAGGTTCACATTCACAGGTTATTAATGTTCATAACTCATTAATAAATGGTTCACAGGTTTCCACTTTACATTAAGGTTCACTTTCACGGTTTATTAATGTTCATAACTCATTAATAAATGGTTCACAGGTTTCCACTTTACATTAAGGTTCACTTTCACGGTTTATTAATGTTCATAACTCATTAATAAATGGTTCACAGGTTTCCACTTTACATTAAGGTTCACTTTCACGGTTTATTAATGTTCATAACTCATTAATAAATGGTTCACAGGTTTCCACTTTACCTTAAGGTTCACTTTCACGGTTTATTAATGTTCATAACTCATTAATAAATGGTTCACAGGTTTCCACTTTACATTAAGGTTCACTTTCACAGTTTATTAATGTTTATAACTCATGAATAAATGGTTCACAAGTGTCCACCCTACATTAAGGTTCACAGGTAACTAATACCGGAATTAAATTTTTCATTATTAATATCTCATCAAGTTATGGTTATTATCTTATGTTTTATTTTCAAAATAAAGTTGGAATTTCATCTTAAAAAAAAAACAAGAAATCAGTTTTTATACACTGCTGTGGATAGGCATCATGACCTTTTTGGAGAGTATCATGGGTAAGACAGAAACTTCTGGTAAGCAACATAGTAAGAAAAGTGGCAGTCATGAGATATAAATAAGAAAAGCACAAATACAACACCCTTCAGTCTAATTATGATAGTCAATTTTTGCTGCATCATGAAATAAACCAGGAATCTGGTTTTGAGTTAAATAAGTGTTAATAAATACATTTATTAAGCATTTATAACATGTGAGTTAAAAACGGCTCACTATTTGGCAGGGATTGCATTAAAGTCGCCCTTTTTATTCATGCAGTTATAACTGCATTGTTAATGATTTATCATGCATTTGTAAATGACTTATTACTCATTAACAAACACCTTTATAAAGCATTTACAAAGGGAACCTTAATGTAAAGTGTTACCCAATTATCTAATAAATCAAATGATCTGCTATGTCTGGGACATATCGCAGTGTTAAAGAACCGATTTCAATTTCTCAAAGCTAATTTGTCATTCATCTGTTAATTTAATCTTTAGTCATAAGCCTTTTTTCCTGTTTGTCATAAGCTGCTCTTTGAATTGACTTTATATATCACCATTATTTTGAATTGATGACCAACAATACAGTATTAACATCATGCAATCCCTGGTAATGACAACCTTTGTGATATCATAAATTTGTAATTTTGAAATTACTACTTTAGATCTAGCTCATAAATGAACTATGAATCAAGATGGAGTGACCAATACCATAGCTTTATCATCCACATTTTTCATGAACACATTATGTCCCCCTTTCCCCAGGTAGAGAGCTCAGTATCATACAGGCTCATCAGCTCTGTCTTAAAAGGCAAGTCTAAAATGTTTCTCTACATTGGACAACTTCATCAATGATCTAATTATGCATTTGCCCTTAGTTAGTTAATTGTTGAGTCAAGCAAACACTCAACCTCCCCTCCTTTTTTCTTTCTTTCTGATTTTTAATGCTTACAGCTGGACTGATGTCTATTGAAAGAAAGCAGATAGAGAGTGTTAGCTTAACAGAATGCAGAGAACTACTGTTGGACCAGTGAATAATCAAAATACAATTAATATGGCCAATCAATAAAATTTGAAGCGGTCTCTGTAGTGATAATTGGAAATGTATCACCTGTGCCTTCTTATGAAAGGATGAAGTCTGAACCAGTCGGGCTGCTGTTTGAGTGTTTCCCTCCTCATCTGATGCTTTTGCTCTGTCAGTCTGTGATGGCATTCAAGGGCCTGGTGTCATGGTGACAGTGGTTTGACTCTGGATGCTGTTGTCTCTCTGCCTCTCCTCAGTCTGACTTTTGATCAAGCTGCGGAGGAGACCATTTGCATGATAATAGCATGTTTTCTTGGTCAATACTGCATTGACTCTGTCTTTGTCCATATCAGCCCCTCAGAAGTTTTCAACTTCCTCTTTCAGGGGGAGTGAAGGCCCATCAACCAATGCCTCTTCTCCTCTCTGCAGCCATGTCCTTGTGTTTCTTGATCTCGCTTGTTGCACAGTCCAGTTGCTTTCAGTTAGTATGTCAAGACAGTCGTCCCAGAAGTCATCTGGGGTCATCTGGAAATTGAACACTCAGAGAACCGCATTAATCAAAATGTATCCATTATAAATTCTACAAAGTCTCATCTGGTTGATAACAGCAGTTTTCCCATGCTATTTTAATAAAGCAAGTTCTTTTTTTTGCAGAAAACAGCAAGCATTTTTCTCTTCTTTGCAGAATGCAGAAAATAGCAGCATTTCAGTCTGTCTGAGTAGCCTTATTTTCAGTCACATGTATACCATAGTATTTTTATCACTCATTATTATTGATCCCTATTCTCTCAAACCTCTTAGGGTTAAATCAATGAGTCTCATTGTTGTAAAATCTGTATAAAATGTCTGTTAAAAATGTTTGTTTAGCTTGGACACTCAATCTTGCTTATTCAACACAATGCACAAGTTATTTTAATTAACACAATCCAAAAATCTTAGAATCTCTGCAATGGATCAAATTTCAAACTGTCTCCCAGAGATAACAAGATACAAATTTCAGGTGTCTACATATGACAGGTCAGTAATACAGTTATAAAACCCACATCTAACATATATCTATCTCTCAGATATTTCTATAATCCTTTCTGTCAGTTATTTGGATTTCCTCAGGGAACTGCACAAACCACTTATACTAAGGAGAAAACTCCAATGTTTTTGGTGGCCACCAATTTGTGCAGTCCTCCAGATCAATCTCTGTTAGCAGGCCTGCTTATTAATTTAATTCCCTATGGACCGGTCAACTAACATTTATGCAATATTATTATTTTCTTTCAAGGTTATTTCTTATCCATTTTTGTTGGATTTTTCTTGGTAATTGTTCAACTGGCCTACTTTTAATTATAACTAGTTTAGCTTTTTTCTTCAATCCCACATATGTACTTGTTTTTCCATTTCTCTTGTTTTTGAATACAGTTTTTGAGAGGTTTGTCTATGGCTTCCCATTTACTTTTTTTTTAATGCTCGTTTCATCATTGTACCTAAATATTTTAAGTGGCAGCCTCTACATACAAAGTGTCATGTGGAATTGAATTTGGAATTTGAAACTTAACATTTTTCAGCCTGCATTGCTGCCCCTTGTCGGCCTATTGTTATATTATTGAATTAACAGGACCTTCTGCCCCTTTTGTGTCATTTAGCCTCTTCTTTTCGAGTTCTGGGTCCATTCCTAAATTGTCACAGCTCAAGGTCCTCATCCAAAATCAAAATGTACCCTCACCGAACACCTCCAACTGTTCACAGTCAATCCATCAAGCCGAAGTAAGAAATCAGTGTTGGCTAAACAATTCTAAAACTCAAAAGACTGACATTTTTCACCTTTTGGACAGCAAGAAAGACAAAATTTTCACCACTGTTCAAAACCTCCTACACGGCCTGGCAAACCAAACTTTTCCGTCAGCTCAACATACTACCTCTGAGAAGAGACCGCTGCCACATTTGGCAAAACTCAACTCACCGAAACTCAACCAGGCCAACTGAAAAACAGAAAACCCCTGACTTGGAGAGTTCCCAAACATTGTAAATTGAATGAAATTCAGTTTTTGTCATACAGGGCTCATGGAGTTACTCTTTTATGTACTGATTTGATAATTGCTTTCTCTACATCTTTTCCCTAAATCTCCTAACCAGTATACATTAGCTCACAATCATTTACTTAACTCTTTGGTGGTCTTGCGTTGTATTTTAACCTTTGATTGTCTGTCTGTTGCTTTCTCTGAAATCCCAAATCCAGTTCTCCGTCAATCCCCTCTAACAGTCAAAATACCTGTCTCGTCAAGTATTCATATAAGCATATTAGGTTATGTCATTTTAGTTTTTAAATATATTTAAGGTTCAAATACATTGAGATGTCTACATCAATAGAAATTTACAAAAGTGATTTTATATGCAGAGAAAGCAAATTTAACGCAAGTAAAATGTCTACTTCTAAGGTTTCAAATAAGTTTTGGAAGAATAAAATGTCAAAATGTGGGTGAAATAATGTTCCATTGTTCCACTTTTATATGAAAAAAAAAATACTCTGACCTGTACATACTAAAATATATAAAATAAGTGAGCATACTAAATTTTATTGCATTTTAAATGCGTAAAACATTCTTGCTGACAAATGGGTAAAATCTAGGATAGTGGCCATTTTTAAAATGTAAAATTACAAGTAATTAGCATTTGGGGTAAAAGTAATTAGTCTTTAATATGGCATAAATAGATTTTTGTTTTAAATATCCCTGACAAGATTGTTACACTGAATGACATTTTAGTGTGTCTTCTGTAAATCATGGTAAAAACTAATAGTTAATTTTTGCTCAGAAGAAACAAATAAATTAACCCTCTATGATTTGCATTATGTTTTAACTATAAATTAAATAGGACCCATTCTGATGTATTTAAAAACAACAACAACAACAATTCAAAGCTGTATTATACTTATTGTTTTGATGCTTGAAGACCCTTTTTCATCTTTGACCCTTAAATCAATATTGTATCGCATATTGCATTTTTTTTCTTCAATATCGTACAATTTCTTCTACTCTTCCTGTTATGTCAGACATCTGTTTCTCCGAAGGGCCATAAGGTGGTTCATGGGGAGGCGATCTTTCCATTTCCTTTTCCTTTTTGAAAAGTCTCCCTAATTTTAATGAATTTTTTATCAATGATTCAGTTTCTCTGCACATAACCACAAGCTTCCTCTGCTTGCCTTATATATTTAAGCTTTTTGTCCTTTTTCCCTATTTTTTGGAGGCTGTCCTATAGTATCTCTGTGTAACTGATGTCTAGACCTTGGCATCTCTACAGGTGTTGATGCTATTATAATCTAAATTATGACTTTATGTTTCACACCTTTTTAGTTAGCTATGCCTAACCCTACGCTAGTTATCACCACAATGATCAGACAATCTTTAGATATTTGATAAGTCTTTCTTAGGTATTTTAAACAGGCAGTTCCTCTATTTCAGGTCCACTGGTGGAAATAATGTTGTTCAATAATCAAAATGTTATTCAAAGTCTATGTTGGAATTTGTTCCCCACTTTCTGGTTTAATAAAATAGTCAGAACTAGAAAGGGTGACCTTTTTCTCTCTGTCTTCCTCCCTCTACACACACACACACACTTCTCTCCTCTCGCAGCCCCGCCTTTACTGCGCTCTCAAGTTTTTTCCTCCCTCTGTCAGAGGCAGCCCTGCCCTTATCTTCACTCTCTAGTTTCCTCCTCTCTCTATCAAAAGCAGCCCCTCCCTTATCTTTACTCTGTTTTTACAGTGCAGGCTCAATCACACACTCTTAAAACAATCACACACCCGGGTTTTCACTCACGCAGCACACATTAAAAATTACTACACAGTTTTGCAAAAAATGGAAAAACAGAGTTTTCCATTTCACAAAACCAACAGAAATATTTACATATATTTTTAAACAACACTCTCATACACTTTTGCTAACTTTACACCAAGCAATAAAAATTTATTATACACCAATTTTTGCAAAAATGGAAAAAACAGTTTTCTCTGTTACTTTTCCGTTATTGTTTTGACTTATCAAGGGCTGTGTATCCCTGTCTGGATCACAGCAGTCTGGAAAGTGTCCAAATTAATGACAAAACCAATTTCTGGGAAAGTTCTTAGTTTTTTCATCCGTTTTTATACAAAATTTTACATCACATTTATAATTTCGAATTTTAGTGTCCATTAACAATCTTGTTTTTCCATTTCACGAAACCTGCAGGAATATTCACATATGCTTCCGAACAACACTCTCATATGCTATTCACAGCTTTTATATACACAAAGCAACTTAACACAGCCTGATTTATTTTAAAACAACATAAGCAATACTTTCAGCAATTTTATTTCATCTGCATGTTATTTCTTCATGCTAATACTGCACTATATACAATATTATACATCATGTTCTCTAAAGTCGCCCTCCCTTCTAAAAGCTTTCCCTATTTTAAAACTAACAGTTCTTGTCTATCCGACAGCCAGCCAGGAACCCCCGCTCAACGCCAGGTTCTCCTATCTGCTCTGGCTATCACACGGACAAGCGTGACCACACACTTCAGCGCTTCTTACACATACAGACAAACGCACTTCACATACAGACAAATAACATTTATGTGCCCCATAAATAAATATTTTATGCCCCACAAAGGCAATTTTATGTAAGCCCCACACAGGTAGACATTTGAGCCCCACACAGGCTGATTTATGCCCCACACAGGCAATTTTATGTAAGCCCCACACAGGCTGACAAAAAACGCACTTCTTGCGTATAAAGACAAACAACACTTAGACACACACATGCGCTACCCCTGGAACCTGAAAGTTACTTCTCTTTTCATTTTAATCAATTCAATCAATTATTTTACATTTTATTCATTTCAATTTAAATTGTATTCATTTCAATTTAAATTTAGTTCATTTTGGTGAAGTCTTAGGCAGTCACCACGCAGGCATTAGCTCACAAGGGGCCACACAAAACAAATATAAGCAAAATTGCTTACCTTATTTGTATAGCGCCTTTGTTTTGTGAAGCCTCATGCCAGCACGCCCACCGCAGTTCCACCCCGACCTCTTCCTGGCTCCTGGCTCAGGGCTTGCCAATTATGTCGTGGCAGATTCGATGTCTCTTTGTCCCTTCAGTTCTGGTCTCGAAGAAAAACTCACAGAGTTGAAGTTCCAGGTCTCAGAAGTATTTAACTTTATTGTCAAGCAACAAAGTGAGATGCCAGCTCCACATCTGAATTCCTCTTAGTTGGGGCACAGTTTTTATACATTTTTCTTATCTCTTAAAACACACCAAAGTAATATCATTGGATGGTAATATCCACCCTTACATTTTCCCATATTCTCACTTACAGGTGCTCTCCCCCCACACATCTTTCCCATGTACTCCCTGACCTTTCTACCATAGTCATTTCACTAATATGATTGCAGGTGTTGCTTATGTAAGAGACAATTTTCTTAGTTAGGGTGACCAACTTCTAGCTACTGTACATCTTTTGACTTAATTTCTCACGGGCCTTCTGCCAATTTGATGGTCAACCCTTTTCCATGGGCCAATTGAAACATTGTATCAAACCAGTCAATACACCCCAGAGGCAAGAAGCCTTCATATGACGCACTTAACAATGGTCTTGTTCATTTCACAGCCACCTGTTGTCTGGTGGAAAATTACCAACAAAATATGCTCAGTGGCCAAGTTAACTTGTCTGACCCTTACAGTTACATAGGCTAAGAGGCCTCAGAACACTTCTAGCTTTTATAGTAAGCAAACTAATTCTACAATTGTTTTCTATAGGATGGATAAAATACTCCATCAACACCTGCATAGGCTCAGGAATCTGAGCAGCCCTGAACGACACAGGAGTGGGAGCAGGCGGTGAAATGGGTGGCACGGGGGTCGGCACTCGGGCATGGCGTCGCAGCTCAGCTCGCTTCTCCAATCTGATGGCCAATTCCACCAACTGATCGAAATCAAAGGGGGCTTCACGCGCATAAATCTCGTCTTTAATTTCTGAGCACAAACCCTCCAGAAACCGAGCCGTCAGTGCAGGCTCGTTCCACTCACTGGTTGCGGAGAGAGTATGAAACTCAATGGAATAGTCGGAGACTGACCCTCTGCCCTGGCGAAGCACAGCTAGCTGACGAGACACCTTGCGCCCGCTGACAGAGCGATCGAAGACTTTCGTCATCTCCTCCTTGAAACGGGAAAAGAGCTGGCAGCACTCAGCGTCCGCCTCCCAGACCGCCGTGGCCCAGTCCCGCGCTCTTCCCGTCATTAAAGATATCACAAAGGCGACCCTGGCGCGGTCAGACGCATATGTGGCGGGCTGGAGAGAGAAGACAACCTCGCAGTCAGAAAAGCTGTACATTCGGTCGTCTCACCCGCATATCTTGGGGGGTTGTTCACTCTAGGCTCCAGAGCTGGGCTGGGAGACGGAGAATCAGACAACTTGGTGCAGAGAAACTGAAAGCGGTGATTTAAATCAGTCACCTGGCCAGCGAGACTCTCTACAGCATGTCTTGCGGCGGAAAGCTCCTCCTCATGTCTTCCGAGCATAACTCCCTGCCTCTCCACCGCTGAACGAATCGGCCCTTTCTTTGCCGGGTCCATAGCTGGTCGGATTATTCTGTCAGGGAAACAGGACCCAGAGCCGAAAGAGTGCGATGAACACAGTTTTAATTGTCCTTCAAAAATAGAAACATAGGCAGTCTGCCAAGTGCGGAGACACACACACACTTGCATCTGGTATCAAGGGGAGCCGCAGAGCCGTCTCAGGCCAGGGTATCTTCAGGCTGGAGATGGGAAACCCACAGTCGGCAGATGGAGAGACCAGGCAGAGGGAACCGAAGATACAGATGGTGAGATCCAGAGAAGGCGTCTGTGACTGGGACAGGGACTAAGATTGAGGCACATACAATATAACAAGTCAGAAAGGTCTCTTAAGACAGCGAGGAGCAAACACCAGTGTGGGAAAGCAATAATCCGACACTGAAGCATAGCTAGCAGCAGAGCAAAGAAAGGGAAAAAATCAGAGAAGAAACGCAACAGGTGCGTTAACAATTAGCGCGAACGCTGAGAAGAAATGAGCTGCAGGTGAAAATAACTAAAAGAAACGATAGGAAGAAAGGAAAAAATAAGGAGCAATTAAACCTGGTTCATGACAATATCAGCATTCAAGTAAGAAACTCAATAATCAAATGAAAAATAAAACTGCATATTCTTCAATTTATGAATAAAATGTATACTGATTCTGTTTGTTTTATTAGGCTGCCACTTTAAAACCTAAAATAATGGATGGATTCATTATACTGATAAACATACACGATTTCTTTCCCATATACATTCACTAAAGCCTGTTTATGTGAACCTAGAGTGTTTTGACACTTTAAACACAACAGACACCACAGATAATTCAGTTTAGTACATGCGCTGTGACAGCTGGTTTTCTGTGCATGCGCTAGGTGTATGCGCTCTTACAAGCATCTGTATAAAAAAATTAACTGGCAAGGCATGCAGGCGCGTCTCTCTTACACAGTTTGGAAGCAGTTAAAATCACAATAAACAAGTGTATGTTGTGAACGAATAATTTGTAGAGATCCGAGAGAAGACACAGCCATGATGAATAGCTGATTTCTGTCAGAATCACTATCGTCAAATATGATTGATAATGCATAGAGTTTGTATTGGCGGTATGGTTCCATTCTGGGCAAGAACTCCCTGCGCATCCATGCAGCCTAGCATGGATAAGAGCAGGGAGAGCAGCAATAACCCCCCTTAAGGTAAACAGAACAGAACCAACATATGCAGATATCATTAATGTCAATAATTTAACGTACAAATATTTCAAGAATTAGTCTGATTCAGGGGAATCATAGGGCCAAATCCTGACTGACGAGAGGAGGAGCTGGGGATGAAGGAGGGTAATTAGCTCCTGAGAAATGTGGTAGCTGCTGATAATACTGAGGAGCTTAATATGGATGCTGTGATAGGCGTCGTATTCCTATAGGTTGACGCGAGTCACCTGGGAGTCAGCTAATGCGAGCTTGACTGACATGACCTGCCTGAACTGACGCTAACGCTGGATTTGTACGGAGGCATTTGATGACCAAATTACATTGGAATTTGTGAACAGAAAAATCAAGTGATCCCAGAGGGTTTGTGTTCAGATTGCATGTTTTTAGCGAACCGTACCATAAGATGAAATCAAACCGTACTCAGACCACCTCCCGAGATGGTCTCGGTTCGGTTCGTTTTAAGGGGTCTGAGATCGATTGGAGTGTTCACATATGGGCCAAAAATCACACGAATCGCGCTCAGACCCCTGAAAAGGACCAAGTGTGAAAACACCCTTAGTTGTGGTGGTATTCATTCTGTAGAATGACTGTTTGTACCAAGTCTGTTGTGTTGGTCAGTATGAGCAGAAAGTGTCAGCGGAAAGTCTCATTACACTTTGCGGAAACATCTGTGTCCTCCCCAGGATGTTTAATTGACCCTTCGAGAAGTCCTTGATCACTATCAAGTAGAAGGTTTGGTTTGCTATCAGGTCAAATCTCCATAGGTGAAGGATTCATTTCACTGATGATGCTCCATTGTGTGCGAGACACCTGAACAACTTCTGAGTGACCATTCAATACTTGAACACTGATGAATTTGGTGTTATTGTAAGATGAGAAAAGAGTTGTTGGATAAACACAAGAACACAAAATGACAACACATGCTGAACTCATGTCAAAAGTGCGAGTGGCAAATAAGGTCTCCTTTTTAGAGTCACCTGTTGGAGTTTGGGTTCCTTGCCGCTGTCGCCTTTGGCTTGCTTAGTTGGGGACTCTTGACATTTGATATTGAACAGTGCTTTGATCTGCCGGCATTGACACTATTCTTTAAGAGCTGCTGTGCAGCCAAAATTATATACCAATTATCAATGTAAAGCTGCTTTGACACAATCTGCATTGTAAAAAGCGCTATATAAATAAAGGTGACTTGACTTGACTAGAGTCACATATTTAGTGAGCAGGTCTCATTTGATCACCAGATTCTTCACTACCACTGTGACATGGTAGTGGAATTTAGACTTGGTCTGGATGAATTAAGGGAAAGGTAGCAAAGAGTGAATACAACTAGTATATTTACCAGTGGTATGTATAATTAAAATATATCACATAATTAAACATATAAATACACAATTTCAGAATTACAATTATAAATTTGTCTATATAATAGTTGTTTTAACTGCAAATCCTTAATACAAACATAAGGTTTCAATCAAATCAATTAGAGAATGTAAAATCTCTAGTTTATTTTATGTAACCATCATCTGCGCATTTGATGTACAGGCTAAGTCTCACTCAATACTGCAGGTCTGACTGGGAATTGTGTAAATGATTTACAGAAGTGCCTGCATTTCAGTTCTAACTCTTTAGATAAATTTGTCATTAGTCATATGTTGGAAACTAGGGGGCCCTCCTAGTTTGCAACAATGCTAAGGACTGGACATAATAAACATTTTGTCCAAAGAGACCAGTTGCATTGCTGAATAGGTCTAATTTAGATATTGAATGTGGAATTTGAATGATCAGAAATTTGTGACTATAGCCATGCACATGTCCTATGCATATTACAGTGTTTCCATAAAGGAAGTTGACAAGACTGTAACACCTCAAAATTGTTTGACACAACTAAAAAGAAATTATAAAAATAATACAGATAAACACCTTTCTTGTATAAAAGGTGGATGATGAATGCTAGATTTGCATGATGTGAATAATTTTAGCCTGGATAGTCCTATGATCTATGTCAGATAGAGATGTTGTAGTAGTGAGGGTGTGTTTTGTGTATGTTTGTGTATAGGAGATGGGTGGTGACTGTCCTACCATAAACTGTGTTGTATAATTTGGTTCCGGTGTTACACCGGGAGGCCATGTGGCTATGAGTGCTATGAGGTGTGAATGGCCTCTTCAAGTTTCTACACACCCATCTCCTACATGTCAAGTTGTATGTGTCCTGGCTTGATGCAAGTGGGACCAGACACCCTTGTCAAGTCAAGTCAAGTCAAGTCACCTTTATTTATATAGAGCTTTTTACAATGCAGATTGTGTCAAAGCAGCTTTACAGTGATAACTAGTATATAATAACGCTCAGTCAGGGGGCCAGTTCTCCTCTGGCCAACAGCAAACAGTGCACGATTATGATTCAGGCAGCTTTCATAAGTCCAACTGGGATCACAACAGTCAAAGTATTTATTCCAGTTCCATCGTATTCATCATGCCGGTATGAGACGGTTTGTTAAGGATCTGTGCCACTGGCTTTCGTGTTGATGAGGCCTTCACAGGGGATGATCTAGTTGAAACAATCCCTGCTGACACTTCAGGGCTGCGTTGTGGTCATGTCTATGCGCAGGTCCTCAATCTCACCTGGATACAGCCCGGATCCGGCTGACAACGGTAAACCACCTGTGTTTTGCCCTATATAAGTGGGTTTTTTGCCATGCCTTTTTGTTCAGTTTTGAGCCTTTGTTACCCATTGCCTTCTGAAAAGCTAAGTCTGTTTAATTTTTTGGACCCTCGAGTCTGTTTTATTTTCCTCTGTCTTAGGAAGTTTGACTTCTTTGTTTTTGTTGTCTTTTTTATTAAAGATTATGTTTTGTTGAAGACCTACGACTCTATGCTGTTGTTACCTCTGCTCTTGGATTCACTATTGAGGAGTCAGCTCAGTCAGTAAATTCAGTGACTTTGAACACAAGAGACCCAGCTTCGATCCCCATCTTAAACAGACCCGTTACAGGCAGCCATCATTCTGAAAGGGAAACAGACACAGAGAGAAAAACAGTTTAATCTTGAACCTTTACACAAATTGCATTAAGATTGATGGTCCTATCTTAATTTTTCTTTAATGGTCTTAGCCAGACAGATGCAGATGCAGATGGATTTAACTAGTTAAGATTTTATACCATTAGAAAAAAAATTGTTTTAGTTTACAAAGACCATGGATCATTATTATGATCATGTTTCTGCAAAGAAAAAGGTCAGATAAAGTGAATGTTAGTGGTCAGATATGACTGCTGGTGTTTAAAGGGTTAGTTCACCCAAAAATAGACAGGAGGTCCTGGCCTGTCCCGATTTGAGGATCGGAGACAGGGCCAGAAGTCCAGCGTTGCCTCTCGGGCACCTTCTTCTCCCCGGAGCAGGTCCCAGAGAAGGTGGGACTCTAGAAAGAAGAAGGATTTGAGGGAGGTAATCAATTACAGATGCCAGCAGCGTCAGGGATTGATTTCCTCTCCATGAGGGTAGTTACATCTGCCCTCTCCTTTCTTCTTCCGCCTCCTGAGTAATGATAAAATTTTTACTAAAGTGCTTCTTACAGTCAGGCCAAGGGCTGGGCCCATGATGACATTTTTCTGATGGCACGCCTTCTGGCTTGGTAGTAAAAGGGCACTTTCAGGCTTGAAAGAACCATAGATTCCATCATTTCTATGATGATAGGTCTCCGTTCTTCGAGCCGCAGGAAGGTGAGCTTGCTTTATATTTATATAATGAAATATATTGACCTTAGTTTTCCTGTATAGTTTTTTCCTGGGTGTGTAAAAAGAGAAGGGAAATTAAGGGGCCTGAAGTTCCATTAGGTTGGTTAGAATGATGTATCTCTTTGTGTTGTCAATATGGCCGCCTTTTCAGCCACCATATGGTAGAGTAGCTTTCTCCTCTGGTCATAGCTAGAGTTTGTATTAGAGATTAGCACTCTTTACTTCAGATAGATCTATGTTAAGCGTCGGCTTTTGGGGCCGCCTGACATTGTTTGGCTTGGGTTGAGCATTGCTCCTCTGAGCTCTTGATTTATAAGCTTATTTCTCAGAGTTTGTCTCCTCTCTAGTGAGAGTTTTAGAGGCTGAGTTTTGAGCCCCAGGAAGATCTATGCTTATGTGTGGCCCTATAGGCCCACAGCTATAGCTGGCCTAGGCTAGAACTAGGGTTTAGGTGATATACTGAAGCATTTCACCCTTTTATTACTACCCCTGTCAGGTGAGTGTAGTTTTTCCTAGTTCTGGCCTCCTCTTATAAGGGTTGTCAGGCCAAGGCCCATTACCCCTTTGGTGTAGCTGCAAGATAATAGCAGCTAAGGTAGCAGACTATTGCTAAGTCTCCCTGGTGCCGTTGTCTCAGGTGGTAGGCCCCTTATCATTATGTGAATAAGTAAAGGTCTTTGTTGCCGTGGCCCCACTTCTCTAGAACTTTTTCATTCAATACTTTTGTAAGGAACCCCCCATCGGCCCCAAAAATGGAATCCGACGGCCTGGGTGAAGGTTAACGCGTGTATGTCTTTTCAGCGCCCCTGTGAAGTTCCCTGTGAGTTAGGGGGAAGGGAAGGAGGGTGTGTGTGTGGAGGGGGGGTTGCATCCTGTAGATGTTGTAAGGGCAAGGCGTTGTTCTATGCTATTTCTTTGAGATCTTCTCTCCAGATGAGTTTTATTGCTTTATTGCAGGGCACTTGATCTCAGTTTTGTCTTAGCAGGAAAATCAAGTCTTACACTTTGTTTTAGTCTTTTCCCCTGAACCCCTTGAATTAGGATTCAAGCTTGAGTGAAATATTGTTAGCTGTCTTTAAGCTCCTGTTCCCTAGGGTTCAGTACAGATGTTTCTGTTTTTGGTGAAAAGTACCCACCCTTGAAATTGTCTCAGGGTAGTATGAATGAAAAGTGAAGCATTCCCCTGTTTCTCAGGGTTGTTAATGCTCTAGTTCTATTTTTGCCCTACACAATGTGAGACCTATAACTCTATTGCTGCCACAGGTTAGCACCTGTTTTCTGTAGTAGTAGGCCTCCTTCAGAGCATGGGAAGCAGACACACTCTGTCAGTTTAAATCTAGACTAAAAACGCATCTCTTTAACCTGGCACACACATAGCACATTATCAATTTATATTTTCAAATCCGTTAAAGGATTATTAAGCTGCATAAATTAGGTCAGCCGGAGCCGGGAACACTTCCTATAACATCAGATGTACTCGTTACATCAGAAGAAGAATGGCATCTACGCTAATATTAGTCTCTCTGTTTATCCCGAGGTTTACCGTAGTCAACCGGATCCGGGCCATTTTCAGGTGAGATCGAGGACCTGCGCCTTGATATGACCACAACGCAACCCTGAAGTATCAGCAGAGATTGAGTCAACTAGATCATCCATTGTCAAATGATCATCCATTGTCAAATCAAGTCAAGTCACCTTTATTTATATAGTGCTTTTTACAATGCAGATTGTGTCAAAGCAGCTTTACATTGATAACTGGTATATAATTTTGGCTGCACAGCAGCTCTTAAAGAATAGTGTCAATGCAGGCAGATCAAAGCACTGTTGAATATCAAATGTCAAGTCAAATGTCAAGTGTCCCCAACTAAGCAAGCCAAAGGCGACAGCGGCAAGGAACCCAAACTCCAACAGGTGACATCAGATGGCAAACAGGTGGCAAATAGACTTCTGTGTTAAAATGGAGAAAAAAACCTTGGGAGAAACCAGGCTTAGTCGGGGGGTCATTCTCCTCTGGCGAACAGTGCATTGTTATGATTCAGGTTGCTATCATATATCCGATAGGATCGCAACATTCAAAGTATTTATTCCAGTTCAATCCAGTTGAGGATCGTATTCATCACACCGGTATGGACGGTTTGTTGAGGAGCTGTGCCACTGGTTGTCGTGTCGATGAGGCCTTCACAATGGATGATCTAGTTGACTCAATCTCTGCTGATACTTCAGGGCTGCGTTGTGGTCGTGTCAAGGTACCGGTCCTCGGTCTCACCTGGATATGGCCTGGATCTGTGAAGGCCTCATCGACACGACAGCCAGTGGCACAGTTTGAATGTTGCGATCCCATCGGACTTATGATAGCTACCTGAATCGTAACAAAGCACTGTTCGCCAGAGGAAAACTGGCCCCCCGACTAAGCCTGGTTTCTCCAAAGGTTTTTTTTCTCCATTTTAACACCTATTTGCCACCTGTTTGCCACCTTATGTCACCTGTTGGAGTTTGGGTTCCTTGCCGCTGTCGCCTTTGGCTTGCTTAGTTGGGGATACTTGACATTTGATATTCAACAGTGCTTTGCATCTACCTGCATTGACACCATTTTCTTTAAGAACTGCTGTGCAGCCAAAATTATATACCAGTTATCACTGTAAAGCTGCTTTGACACAATCTGCATTGTAAAAAGAGCTATATAAATAAAGGTGACTTGACTTGACATGGTGACTAAGTTTTTACTCCCCTTTCTAATAAGGGTAAAAAGTGTTTTTACTGAGTATATTGCCTGTTGGAATGCATAGCTCAGGTTGAGTTTGTTTAGTGAACCTCACTATTCAGTTTGGTTCTTATGTAGCTCCCTTTAGAGTTTGAACACTGCCACAGGATGTTGATTACGTTGTTTGGAGTAGAAGGCTCTTGTTTGGGCCTCCTTCAGAGCACAATAGCTTGTTGTATTACAAGTTTTGTTGGTAGATGTTTAGTCAGAGTTTGCTCACTTAGAACTAGCACTGCCACAGGTTTATGCCCGTGTTCATTTGAAGTAGTAGGCCATTTTTTTTGGCCTCCTTCAGAGCATGGCAGCATAATATTCTTTGTACTCCCCTTTCTGTAAGGGTGGAAGGTGTTTTTACACAGTACATTGCCTGTTGGAATGTGTAGATCAATTAAGCTCAGGTTGAGTTAAGCTAGGTAACCTCACTGGATAGTTTGGTTCTCAGATTTAGCTCCCTTAGAGCTTAGACACTGGCACTGGCTGACGCCCGTGTCTTCTGAAGTCGCAGGTCCTGCTTGGACCTCCCTCAGGGCACGATGGATTAAGTTTGTACTCCTCTTGCTTAAAGAGTAAAAAGTGTTTTTACTGAGTACATTGCCTTTTGGAATGTGTGGTATATTAAGCTCAGGTTGAGTTAGCCTCGCTGGTTAGTTTGATTCTTAGAGCCTAGACACTGGCTTATGCCCGTGTCTTCTGAAGTCGCAGGCCCTGTTTGGGCCTCCTTCAGAGCATGATGGCGTAATTTTGTACTCCTCTTGCTTAAAGAGTAAAAAGTGTTTTTACTGAGTACATTGCCTGTTGGAATGTGTTGAGATAGACTGTTATGTGGGGCTGCGTTACCTGCCATACATCAGGGTTGCCTGCTGAGCAGTCTTAGCTGCTATAACTCGGTTTCAGTCAGAATGAGTTCCCATGTTTGTGGGCTCTTGCTTTATCAGCAATTGAGCTGCTTTAGGTGTGTGGCCTTCACAGGCCGCCCAGTAAGCGAATTCCCCACATCTGGGTGTCTTTTAAGCAGACTAAGCATGTAGTTTCACATGTATGGCCTTTGAAAGGCTGCTGTGATATATTCTACATGGTGTAGAATTGCTTCATGTTGCAGGCCCTTTTTTGGGGGCCTCTATGATTTTGTGCCTACAGTATGGTTTATCTGTTAGGTTGAGCCTAGTACTCCCCTCGTTTAGAGGGTTGTTCTGCAGATAGTACTTAGCTCCCTAAGTCTGGTCAGTGGTTGAAGGCTTCTCTGAGGCCTTCCTGTTGAAGATCAGTCCCTAGGCTGGTTGTACTCCCCTTGTTTGGGTTCCTTTAAAGTGCACAGCCCCCTCAGTGCAAATAATCAAGCGCTGAGTAGATCATAGGATTGAGCAGAGTTTTACTCCCCTCACTGGTAAGGGTAAAAAGCGCTAAGCTGAGTCCTGCTCTCCAGGATGCCCGTCTCTACGATCTGGTCTGAGTTGGTTACTGCCTCTCTGCAGTCCCTTTTACTGGATATCTTCTCTGAAGGATGTGAATTGAGACTTTGTGAACAGACAGGTTGTTTGACCAGGTCGACCTCCCTGGTGGCAATCAGGGTTGACTTTGTTCCCCTGACAAATGACTCGCTAAGGTTCCTCCGGGCCCCCTGGCTACATTCCCTTAGAGGTACCCGCTTTCTTTGATAGGAAGTTTGGTCCCAGAAGCCTTTGAGCGGCCTTGGTAGGCCTTCTTTGGAAGGCCTTCTTTGGAAGGCCTCTTTGAGGATTATAGCTTGGGCTGTTGGCCATAGGGAATGCTGTCACTGATAGCCTATGTATGACCCGTAGGGGGAGTGGTTCTGGCATTTCAGTTGAAACTGCTGGTTCTAATGTTTGTCTAGCCATCTTTTGGCATGCACTCCCCTCAAGCATGGCAGCGTGGGTATATCGTTCCCCATAGCGTGTCAAATGCAGTGTTGAGTTTCCTTTCAAAAGGGAACATCTCAGGTTAAGTATGTAACCATGGCTTCCTGAGAACAGGGAATGAGACACTGTATTACCTGCCATACATCGGGGTTGCCTGCTGAGCAGTCCCTTCAGACGATAAGGTACTGACTGCTTCTCTAGGCGCTCCTTTTATACTTCCGGGTCGCGTCTATTATGACCACATAGGTTGTCGCTGGCCAATAGGATTGGTGAGATTTGATAATTGCTTTCAGACACTGGTTCACGTGGTGACGTTCCCCATAGCGTGTCAAACGCAGTGTCTCGTTCCCTGTTCTCAGGGAACCATGGTTACATACATAACCTGAGACGTTCACTTGTAGTACAGATGCAGTACAAATGAGAAACGTAGCTGTGAACTAGTTGTGTACTTAAAGTTTACTACTGTTACCACTTATAGTACACTTAAATGTATACTTCAATTGGGTCAATTTAGACCCAAGCATTATTGAAATAGTACACTTACAAGTATACTATTATTACATTGATATTAGTATACTTACTACATAAAGTATACTTAAAAAATATACATTACTTAAGTATACTTGATAAAATGAACTTGAAGTATACTTCTTTTCGTAAGGGCAGAGAGGAGTTTGCTAACACTTGTGCCACTTTATTTGTGGTTTTGTAGCAAAAGTAAAATCAAAAACTTGTATCTCCCCTTGTCGCTGGGTCACAGATCAATGAGATCATATTTAAATCATGTTTTGATCTTGAATGGATTTAGCCTATTCAAGATGTGACATTCAGGTTGATCATTTTAGTTGGTAAATACTGAGCATTATAATTTTTCTCATTAAAGATTCTTGTACAGATAGAAGATAAAGAAGTTCTTTCTCATTATTTTGATTTTTCTTCTTTCATTTTTCTTCTTTCAATTTGTTTAATGCAATTGTGAACCACATTGTAGCCTTTTGGCAATTCTATGCTCCTGTACATGGTTTAACTGCAGCTATACGGAAGACAGCAGCGTGTTCCACTTAGGAAACAAACAAATTCAACATAGACACACATAAAACTTGAAATTGCTGTACAATTTCAGTACTAGAGTTACTCCAACTTACACAATACACATGGTCTAGACCGCAAAGCATCTACAACCTTAAACCTATGTGTGTCACGCATCACTTACAGTAAAGCAGTCATCTGTAACATAGGTCAGAATTGAGCTGATCAGAAAAAAAATAAATGTAATTTGCAATAATTATATTTTCACTTAAAATACTAAAAAAGAGTAATATGATGTATTAAAGTTGTATGAACGAAGAAAAATGTTAAATAAACGCAAACATGATATTTTGTTATATGACGGGCACTGTGTATGACGTCACAGAGATGAGACGAAATAATCACACGGCCCTGCAGCTACAGATGTGCTGACATGTGCATTGTGTGCACAGCAACAAGCCAAAATGGAAACCAGTTATAGACTTTGATGCTAAGAACATTCAATGAACTGCAAGTACTGAGAGCATGGGTCAAATCATTGCTCAATTTAAAGAATTTTCTTGTTTTTAGGCTAAGATGTTTTCAAATGCATTCTTTTGAGAATCTATTGGATATGAAAAGAAAGGCTGTACAAACACAGGTCTGATAGAGAGCACAAAGATTAATTTTTGGTTTGTTAATTTTTTTCAGTCTCTTTTGAGACACTGAACAACATACAAAAGTGCAGCGAATGCAAAGTCTGAAACTAGGTAAAATATATGTTTTATAAGACTAAGTCTAACAACAGTTACACACTGAGACATCAATCATGAACCATTTCAGCACTTTTTGAATGATTTTTTAAAGTGATTTGATGTTGCTCTGATGTTCTGTTGCTCACGTCAATTAATCTATTCTTTGGCTAAATTTCTCTCATGAAACAAGTTGTGCATTGTAATAACTGAGACAAATCAGACACAATTATTTGTTATATTAAACAAATAATGTTTTAAAACTTACCCTGGGGTCTGTCCCCATCCCCCAAAAAGACCAGCCTTAGTTTTATTGCCCTGAAGTATGCGTGTGTTGCACGTGGAGAAGCAGAGACAAAGAGACACAGAAAACCTGCATCTTTCCTGCATTTTCCCCACAGAACACAGACTTTCCTGCATTAATTTATAGACAGATTGTTCTATAAATGAACATGCACATCCCCAGGAAATGGTATCCATTATTACTGTTTGTTGTATTGTACTCGCATGTTGTGTAGCGTATTCACGTTTTATGATACATTTAAGGTAACCTCAATTATGCCATGTTTAGTATCTATGGGTTCGTATCGAGAAGATTTAAATGCTTGTGTATACGATATGTTGATACATGTGTAACACATCAGTAATACAAGAATCTTTAATAGTTCCTCTTCAACAGCTCAGCCATTTGAATCACGCTCTGTCATAAAAAAAACCCATAGAGAAATTCTGCTGCTCGGAGATCCTACCCATTTCATTGGTCAGGTCAACTCTTAGGGGTGTGACTTCTCCAAGAGCTTAAAGCCAGCATGCAATGCTCCTCCCTCTCTCTCTTACTTCTCCGACAACACAGCGACTGCAGGGGCTGCCTGTGGGCCTTTGGGCCTGGGCCTGCCCTGCCCCGCCCCCAACCATGTGCTTGACTAGGAGAGGAAGAACTTCTTCCCCACTAAGAGTCAAATTAACAGCTCAAGTTGATTCATATGTCCCACTTCTGGTTCAACTCTATCATTGTTCATTTTTACCTATGTATGTGTGTGACCTATGTATGTTATGTGTTTGTTAGTTTAGTTATGTGTTTGTGAGTTAGTTTAGTTAAGTTAATAAAGCTTGTGCACAATACATGTTTTGTTCTGAGTCCGTCTGCTAATAAATTGCCTATTAAATGATTTAGATCTTGACTACATGCTCTGAGTTGTACTGTACAGTAAGAATGTTGCTTTCCATAACCTGCAAATGGACATTTCTTATAATTAATAAACAATTAACACTAAATGTTCACTGGACGAACAGGTTCATTGTTTGTAATATTAATTTTAATGTAGCTACATCAAGTTAATCCGATTAACTGATTCACATATTCATAATTAATCATAATTAATAACCATAATGAGTTATGAATAATTATTAATATTCCACCTTTGAGTTAATTCACTACATTTGGTGGAAAACGAAAGGCATCATTTTAAACAATTGTTTGCAGACGGACCCAATAATCAATCATGTGTTGTTCCATAAGCTTTATTGACATCTTATACATGCACGTACAAATTTCTGATAAAATCAGCAAAACTGTTGCGTGAATGTGCGTTCCTTCCAACAGCAGAAAGTTCCTCGATGCTATAATGCATGTTTAAATTGTACAAAGAAGCTAACCTGAATTATCGAAGAAATCATAATTTCAGTTGGTAAACGAGCGTAAGCCTTTTTCTGACGATGGAATCTCAGATTAGCAGCGCGTACAAATGGTACCAGAATAAACTAACCTGATCTTGGGCAAAGAAAACCCCACTTTCAGCTTTAAATGCATAAGTCTTTTTCTGACGACGGAATCTC
Organism: Hypophthalmichthys molitrix; assembly: GCA_037950675.1. NCBI lineage: Eukaryota > Metazoa > Chordata > Actinopteri > Cypriniformes > Xenocyprididae > Hypophthalmichthys > Hypophthalmichthys molitrix. The sequence continues at coordinate 13,021,810 of CM075493.1, read as the reverse complement.
AGATTAGCAGTGCGTACAAATGGTACCAGAATAAACTAACCTGATCTTGGGCGAAGAAACCCCCACTTTCAGCTTTAAATGCGTAAGTATTTTCCTGACGAAGTAATTTGTAATGGTGTTCTGGGCGATGCTCCTCAGTCACCGATTAATAAGGCCTTATCATTATTCGTTACGCCATCGTATTCATATCAATGCGCTGGAATGCTCATTTGAAACAGTTGCGTCAAATTTGTGGTGTAAATTCTAGCCTAGCTAACTAGTAATTCACCATTGTCTGTGAAGTGATGTGCTGTTGTGATTGCGATTATGCGTTACCACGCTAGAGTTCTCAGTGTAGATTTACAGCACAATCAGAATTCTGCTCTATTCACAGACCGTTGTGCAAACAACAACCGCGTGTAGCCAAAGCTAGCTCACTAGCAACCCTACACGTATACCCTACAAGTTAAAACCCTTTACCTCGACTAAAAGCTGCTAGGACCCTGCTAACTCCTAGACCCGTTTGAGCGTGAAGTGTAACATTCGAACCAAAGATTAGACTTTGGGATCCCTTTTTTAGGAGGGACTTTGATTTGAACTATTGATGGGGAATACAAAGCTTTGTGAAGCTCTGAATCAAACGAATCAATTGCGACACAAATGATTCACTGTTTCAAACCACTCAAAGCGCCACAAGCTGGTGACCCCTGCTGGTCAGAACATTAAGTGCAGTGAAAACTTAAGGAGACATCATTCATAAACCATTCACAAATGTTTTATTGAAGTTGTAATCAATTAAAGGAGATCAACGAATCATCTAATATCCTTAAACATGAGGTTTCTGTTAAGATGTGATATTTCAGTAAACTGTAGGGCTCGTTTTATGAAAACTGGGTTAATCAGACAAATAAGAGAATGTTAAATATGTTTCTTCTATCTTGAAGAATCTTCTATCAAATGTGTCATTTAAATGTGTTATACACATTTCATATACAAATCATGTATAGACATGGGTTCATGAGAAACGAACCACTGAAATTTCAAATCACTTTGAAACAGCTATGACACATCACAAAACCTTGTTTACTGAAATCACGTGACTTTAACTGTTTGATACACGCTCCGAATCACTGATGCAAGACAAATGATTTGCACGGGTTCCGAAGCTTCACAAGGCATGCCTCAAAGGCACCCATCACTGGTTTAAACCATTTGTGTGTGTGTGTTTATTACTTTGTTATTCCTTCCCTATTCTATTTTATCTTAGTTTATTTCCTTCACTCTGTTAAGCCTGAATATCCCTATTCAATCAAGTTGAATTTAAATTAAATCTGAAATTTAATTAAATCAATTTGTTTAGTTACCTATCCTTTAGTCTTCTAGAGCTATAAGGAAATTCCAAGTTTACCTTTTATTTTTACCCTTATTCCTCTATTTTATTTCTATTTCATTCAAATACTTTGTTAACTTGACTATCCCTATGCAACCAAGTTGAATTTAGTTAAATTTGAAAATTTAATTAAATCAATTTTGTCTATTTACCTTTCCTTTTAGATTTTGAAATCTATAAGGAAATTCTAATTTCATGTTTTATTTCGACTGTATTCCTCCTCTATTTGTTTTATTTTATTTCATTCACTTTCTTTTGTTTAAGCTTGAATCTTCTATTCGGCCAAGTTGGATTTAATTAAATTTGAAATTTAATTAAATCAGTTTGGGTATTCACCTCCCCTTTAGGTTCCCTAGAGCTAAAAGGACCTTCTGCTTTGACCCTATTTTAGTTATTGTACCATCACCATCTTCCCTCTCTTTATAGGATTACAGTAGTTCTAGAAATTGCTGTTTCCTAAATGAGGTATAATGACCCGACCTGAGCCACAAAGAGCTTCATCTTCTCCTTAGCCCATGCTTATATGGGCTTCCAACAGTATGTAAATGAATGAATGCTGCAAGTCACAGGGAACCAACCCACTCAGCGTGAGAAGGCACAGGACAGAAGCAAGGACCCTGACAGAGCGGAGCAACTGAGGGAGGTCACCAGTCTTCAGGAGGCCCTGACAGCTGTTGAACTTAAACTTTGAATTTAAAGGGACACTAAAGCTAAGGCCCTTGAAGGCCATACGCATGCAGAGCTGAAATCCAAACACTGACTCAGCAAGTCGTCAGCGTTGGAGACAAACTCATTGTGGTCCACAAAGAACTGAAACAGTCCGACCAACTGCAAATGGACCACACAAGAAACATGCACCCTGATGGACTTCACAGCAGCAGCGCAAGCTCCCCCAGCCCTGCACAAAGGGGGGGAGGGGCCTGAGCCCACTGCTTAGAAGACCACAATGTCCATGCCAACATATGAGACATTAATTTTGCCTGAAGTCTCTGACTGGTGTGACCCACCAAGACAGGCTCTCTGTTCTAGATCACATCCAGCCAGAATCACGACGATTTCTGACTTAACAGCCAGAAAACCTCCAATCAGACTATCAGCAGCTGAAACCAGCCGGCATAAAGGATTTCTCAGACCCAGAAGTCAGAACGCGGAATGAGTGCTGCCCTCGACACCAAGCAGGGCAGATCTGAAAGTCCCAATGTTACTGCCACAGACTCAGACATACGAATGAATGGAGGACACCAACAGGACCTTTGCCTCCTACACCAGTTAGTCAACTTTTTGGGCAGCACAGCCTGCCCTCATACAATGCCATTCATGTGACCTGACACAGAAGGCCTGTAACACACAAGGCCCCTCAGAAGGGGTTCTTAAGACCCCAGTGACTTTGGACTGCAAATATGCCTTCCACATAGCTTCTACAAAGGTTCCTAGTCAGAATAGGTCATGAGGCTATTAAAGTAGGTGAAAACGTGTGTTCACAGAACAGCAGGAGTCTGCATTGGTAAAAATATAAATTTCACTGATTGAAAGAAAACCTTGAATGAATGTGTAAGCCTCAAATGCCCATGACAGTCTATGACTACGCACAGATATGTTGAAACATGCAGATATTTGATATTAACTGTTTGACTTGGCACGGCAGCGTATTGGTTTCCATGACAACGACTTGTCAAAGGAAACGCTAACTCCAAATAGCACATACGTCACTGTGATGCCAGATGGAGCAAGTTATGCTAGCACGGCCTCGCGCCATTCGCTTAAACCACCGTCCACTTAAAAGTGGGCCTTTGATAATCCCGATATGACATTTGATACAATGTTCGATTTGCATGTGTAGCAGTTTTACTCTGGTTGTGTTGTTCTCAATGAAGACAATACTGGTGGAGCAGATCTCAGGATGTTTTATTCTGAAGAAAGCAGGTCTGCAGAAATACACAGAGCACAATTAATTTTTTTTTTTTGGGATACACGACTCTCCCCTTCAGTTGTCCATACAGCATGGAGAAAGCAGCACTCTCGTTTGAAGAGCGAGAGAAAGCACAACCGACCTCGTCAATAGCAAATGTGCTTCTAAAGATCTCAATTTACTCAATTAACAGTTACAAAACATAAGACAAATAAGATAAGTCAAATAAACTTAGGTAATTAAGATAAAATAAGTCACAAAATACATGTCACTATTATATGGCATAGGAAATAATATTAAAAAAAAAGAAAATATAGTCTTCTCACCGCTTACTCGCATCAGTGAATGAATTAAATGGGGAAAAATGTCAAAAGTTACAGATTTTGCACAATTTAAATTGAAAATATTAAATTTGTTAACATCACGTTTGCACACAGACCTCACTCTTTTTTTTGTATCTATCAGCCTCGTATAAAATCGATAGTAAACACATTTGAAACATTTCTCAACATATAACACAAACAACGAACATACCTGCAGAAATACACAGAGCACAATTAATTTTTTTTTTTTTGGGATACACGACTCTCCCCTTCAGTTGTCCATACAGCATGGAGAAAGCTAGTAAGCAAAACCAATATCGGTAAAACATTCAAAATACAATTCACTGCGTTACATTTCTTGACATCACAGTCTTACATTACACTTAAACATTATTTGTCTCATGAAATTATTCGATGATATTGTTTACACTTAGAGAAATGTCCTTACCAGCACTCTCGTTTGAAGAGCGAGAGAAAGCACAACCGACCTCGTCAATAACAAATGTGCTTCTAAAGATGGCGCTGCTCACACAGGCATCCAATATGTGCCCCATAAAATATTCTACATGAACAGTTCCTACTAGAATTAATTATGTACGTTATGCCTCATTATAACTCTGAACACAAACATGAAAATATAAGAAAATAACATAAGTTTTGATGAAGTTCATTAACATTATGCTTTATATACATTGTAATATTTGAACCAGCTACATTCTCCCCGCTGAACTTCACAAAACTTGTCCAATGCGGATAAATAGCTGATCAAGAAGCCACATACAGAATAAACTCAACTGACATTCAATACACGCAACACATGCTTCCCAACCTACAGGGAAAGTGACCTAAGCAGGGTGATCAGGCCTACTAAGAGAACACTTGTGAATAGGATGCCCCAAACACCACTACTTTGATTTCAATGTGACAGCTACTTTTAAATGAAGCTGAAGGTTTTCTGAATGTAGGTCTTTTCAACTTGATGTAACATAAGTAATCTCAAAAGAAACACTTGTATGATCTATGTAACAGCTTAATCATCTTATGTCAATAAAGACCTGGTAACCCCATTAACTGAACTGTTCGTCTTCATGTTTTGGGTCATGTTCTGAATCAACCTAAAGGTTTCACAAGCCTGCCCTATCTGGTTCTGACTTGAGTCACCACTTGATTAGGAAGTGAATCCACAGGATAAGAGGTCTGAACATCAACTGAACCTCCCACAGATGCAGATACTGTATCACAAGTCAATCCTCCTTTACTTGAACGATCAGAAACGCTGTCACAGTCCAAGAGTTCCTCCTGCTTTGCTGGAAACACAGATTGTGCAGACTCAGGATCCACTGCTAATGGAGGGACGCTCTCTGTCTTAGAGGATATACTGCTCGGGTTATCATCTGGAGCTACAGTCCTTGCTACCCAGCTGGCAGTTCGATCTGCATTGCTGCATTCAGACATGGGCGTTACAGCATCGCTCAAAGCAACTCATCAGTCATCAGCTGGTTCACTGCCGTCAATGAATAAGGGTTCAACTTCCTCAACCTCAATCGGCAGAAAGTTAGGAGCAAGTTCCTATGAACAGTCTTTTCTTGACCAGTGTGGGTGTTGCGGATACGGTAGGTGTGACATTGAGGATTCAAGGCAACAACTGTGTATGGGGTGGCTTCCCACTTATCCGCCAATTTCCTGTGACCACGTTCGCCTTTGTTAGCCAGTAAGACTTGGTCCCCAACTTCAATACTGCAACCTTTGGTCCTCTTGTTGTATAGGTCTGCCTGGCGTCACTGACTGGCCTCAGCATTTTTCTGAGCAAGGGCCAAAGCTTCTTTCAAATCATCCCTCAATCTCCTTACGTATGCATCATAGTCAATGAGGGCACGAGGGACGACCCTCTCAACACTGCTGAACGTTACATCCACTGGGAGTTTCGGAACCCTGCCGAACATCAAATAAAAAAGCACAAACCCAGTCGACTCATGGGCTGTACAATTATAAGCAAAGGTTAACGATTGCAACATCTGTGGCCATTTCTGCTTGGCTCTAGGTGGCAATGCCCTTATCATACCACCCAGAGTTCTGTTGAATCGTTTGACATGACCGTTGCCCATTGGGTGGTACGCGGTTGTTCTTGACTTCCTCACTCCAGCAACTTCCAGCAGGTCATGGATCAGCTGGCTCTCGAAATTGGCACCTTGATTCGAATGGATCCTTTCTGGGAAGCCATATACGCAGAAGTACCTATCCCACAACAGCCTTGCAACTTGTTTCGCCGATTGGTCTTTACAAGGGAAAGCGTGGGCCATCTGTGTGAAGTGGTCTGTTATGACCAGAACATCCACACTGCGACCACTGGAATTCTCTGCGGACCAAAAATCAATGCAGACCAATTCCAGGGGGCTCGATGTTTTGATGCTTTCCAGAGGAGCTCTTCCTTCAGGTTCTGGAGTTTTGCTCACTACACAGCACTTGCAACATTTAACATGCTCACGCACATCCCTTTCCATACTGACCCAGAAGAACCTCTGTCTCGCAAGGAATAAAGTCCTACCCTGGCCTTGATGCCCAGCCTCATCATGAATGCCTTGAAGAACCTGCTTCACCAGCGAACTTGGAACAACATATTGCAATCTCCTTTTTCGCATCATGACATCCCTGCACACTCTATATAGTATGCCGTCAAGCATTTTGAACTTCTCCCACTGTTTGAGTGTTTTAATTACCTTGTGAGTTTCTCCAGTTCTCTCATGTCTAGATGGTTTTCTTCCTCTTCTCACATAGAACAAGACTCTTGACAGGGTTGCATCATCCTGCTGCATTTCATGTAAATTCCTCAATGAGAAAACTGGCAGGGGACTAGGACCTGGAGACAACAACTGGTGGGTATCCTGAGTGAGCCACTGGACCGCTCTATCCCTCGCTCCTACTTCCCACTCTGAGTGAACATCAAGGATTGCCGACACTTCAACACTGGTGAGTGAACATGATTCTGAACCTGCACAGGAGTAATGTTCAACATTACAGGTGTTTGCACACAACCTGAAAACATCTTGTATGGAGTTCTCTCGGACTTGCTCTGCTTCTTCCAACAGCACACTGTACGGCTCAGACATCAGCCTCTGACTGACACACCCACGGATGAGGGGCTGCCTACTCAAAGCGTCTGCAACCACATTTCTATTGCCGGGTATGTATTGGATACTAAAGCTATAAGGGGCCAGCTTAGACACCCACCTCTGCTCACATGCGTCAAGCTTTGGCTTCGTCATAATGTATGTTAAAGGATCCGTCCAGACAGTAAAGTCATGCCCCTTTAACCAGTGACTAAATTTGTCGCAGACGGACCACTTCAGAGCCAAAAACTCTAGACGATGGGCAGGGTATTTGGCTTGTGCACGAGTGAGAGCTTTACTGGTGAAGGCGATGGGACGTGCCTTAATTTCTCCGTCCGGGACTTGCGACCGTACAGCTCCTAACCCATCCATAGACACATCAGTACATAGAATGAATGGTCAGCTGAAATCGGGGTGAGCCAGCACAACAGATTCTAACAGGGCTGTCTTTAGCTTTTCGAACGCCACACTGTGCTCTTGCTTCCAATCATCGGGGTTCAGTCTTTTGAATGACGCAATGCCTCTCACAGGGGTCTTCTTTCCTCTGGGTGCAGCAGTCAAGGCGAACATTGGCTTTGCAATACTGGAGCAGTTTTGAATGAAGTTTTGATAATATAACACCACTCCCAAAAAGGACTTTATCTTTTTCTGTGAAGGTGTCACTCCATCCGGCATCATCAGATCAGATACAGATATGGCAGAAATGGCGCTAACCTTGTCTGGATCTGTTGCTACTCCAGTGCCGTCAATGACATGCCCCAGAAATTTCACACTTCTTCGAAGAAAATGACACTTCTTCGGCGCCAACTTCAGTCCATGTGCACTGAGCCTAGAAAACACCAGCTCAAGCCGCTCAATGGCCGCTTCTTCATTTGGAGCATACACAAGAAGATCGTCAAGATAGCATAACAGAGTGAGAAAGTTCTGATCACCAAAGATATTGATCATAAGTCACATAAAGCTGGCTGGACTGTTACAGAGCCCTTGAGGCAGACGATTGAATTTATATAGGCCCATTGGAGTCGTGAAGGCAGTGAACTTCTTGTCCTCTTCAGATATTGCAATGTTATAAAAACCAGAGGTTAAGTCCATCGCACTGAAGATCACATTCCCTCCCAAAGCTGCCAAACAGTCTGCCTGGTGAGGCAAGGGGTGGGCGTCCTTAACAGTCCGAGTGTTCAGCCAACGGTAGTCAACACACACTCTGAGGTCTCCATTTTTCTTCCATACCAACACAAGTGGTGAAGCCCACTCACTATTGGACTTGCGTATGATTTCCTGTTCCTCCATCTCAGAGAGAACACTTCTCAGCTTCTGGTACTGCGCTGGTGGAACACGGCGGTATGGAAGCCTGAAGGGACGATCGTCTGATAAACGAATATGGTGGACAAACTCCTTGGCTTCTCCGCAATCTAGTGTGTGTTTGGAAAATACGTCCTCATGCCTCTTAATAAGCTGTACTAGCTGACTCTTCCAATAGTGGGATACTTCACATGACTCAATGTCTAAATCACGAAGACCAAGTTTCTGAAGGCTTTCACGGAGCTTGAAGGCAGGACAATCTCCTTCATCAATGCCTCCAATGATGCTCTGGTTCTGCACACTCACCATCTCATCGTTCTTGCGATCAGGGTGCACATTGAGGTCCTCAACAGCCACAACAGGTAAGACGTCAGCTATTTTTGAGTTCCTTCTCAGTGTAATAGCCTTATCAAAGGGGTTCATGATCCTGACCAGTACCCATCCATCACCAGACATAGAGGCAATGACCCTGCCCACCATGATGCCTTTCTTGTGGGTCTGTGTCTTGGGTGGTTCAATCACAACTGTACTTCCCATGGAAATAGGGGTGTTTGACGGAAGTTTACCCCACACAAGGTGTTCTTGTTTGGGCAACAGAGTAATGGCCTGGGCTAGTTTTGCAGTGCCCACAATATCAGGGATTTCACCACCCTTCCACCGGTTAATGCCCAACAACATGTTCAGAAACTGCTCAATTTCAGGTTCTCCAGATGTCTCAGGACGATTCATGACATTCCAATAGCCAGAGGTTTGTTTGAGCTGAGTAAGTATGAACTTAATGACATTAGTTCCCAGAATCAATTGATCTCTCTGTCCCGGGACAACTAGTGTAGGCACACTCACTAACTTGCCATACACGTCCATCTTCAGCTGATAGACTCCTTTTGGTCTGACTTTAACACCACCACAGCCAATGAGAAGAATGTCCATATGTGACTGGTCTACCTGTGCAGACATTCCCATGTTTAAAAGTTCATGCTCTGTTTCTTCATTGATCGTACACGCCATAGATCCGCAGAGCCTGGACTGTGAGTTTTTCATTCAACAGAACTGAGGTATAGAACAGACTATCTGCCTTTTCCAACTTTGTGACATTCTGGAATAAGACAATACCGTTACTGGAGACAGACTTGCAACATTCATTATAAACAAATAAATCATCATCCACATTGAGGGTTTGACATTTTGCACTCACATAGTCCCCTCCCATACGTGAGTGTATTAGTTTCCCTGAGCATGCAGGTCAGAAGCAGATGGACTAGCAGGGCTGACAACTTTGTGACATTGCTTCTGCTGATGCCCAATCTCCAAGCACAACAAACATCTCCTTTCTCTCATACGATGTGAACATGTGGAATGACTCCTATCACCGCAGACTCTGCATGGGGGAAAGCTGCGCCACTGAGTTGTTCTTGGCTGTGAGACGGGAGCATTCTGACTTGTACGCTCCAATACTTTTTCCAGCATACTTAAGACACGCTCCAAAGTGCCAGCTTCCAAAGTTGCAGGTTCAGCAGCCTTCAATGGACTATCGGGGACATAAACAGGTGCATCTGCATTTATACCATCTCCCTTGGTGACAGCATGGGGGTAGGTTGATACTTTAGCTGCAGCGACTTAACATCATGTGCGACAGCAGACAGTTTTTTAGATTGGACTTCCCTCTGGTGTTCGTCAATGGCTTCCTGGATTTCCGTGACTGACCATTTACTGATAGGTTTACACCTAAACATACTAAAGAGGTTTGGTTCTGAACAGTTTCTGATGAACATCATCGCAATTTCAGAACTCATGTTTTTCATCTTTTCGCCTAGTTTCTGCAAATGACTGTCTGCTAACTCAGCAGCTGCATTTAATCGAACCCAGTAATCAACAGGGCACTCATTTACTTTGGGTCGTGTCGCGTAAAAGTCAGCAAGTGGTTGACATGATACAGGACTTTCACTGAAGTAACGTCTCAACACATCATAGATGGTCTCAGGGGAGACGGCTTTGTTAGGGCTGCTTTTGAGTCTGACCTTGACAATACTCTTGGCCCTGCCTAGCAGGTGGCTCAGTATCTCATCTACCTGATCTGTGTCAGAGCAATCCGCTTTGTGGAGATACAATTCCATCAACTCAATCCATTCTTGAACTGCGTATTTGTCTGTTCCATCTCCTCTACACATTGGAGGCTCTTTGACATCTGGCTTGACTATCAGGCTGACATTAGTAAGATTTCAGCCTGCGTTAGAGGGTTCTGATGCAACAGCACTGAATGGGACTGAACTGGATGGGGTGACTGGGCTTTGACTAGTTAATAGCCGGGTGACGATGGAATCCCCTATCTGACTGCCTAATTCACCAATAAGTTCACGTAACTGCTGTGCAATGTTATCATTCGCATTACTAGGAGTAGAGGCAGTCGGCCAATTAGGTTGATCTGGTAGGGTATCATGTGATTGAGGACTATAAACTAACACTCTAGGTTTACCAACGGCAGGTTCTTCCACCCACAACAACCCTCTGCCCCTCCCCAGATATGGCGTCATCATATCAGAGTCTTTCCATACCCCAGCCATAGTGTAAATTTACGACAGTGACAGAATAAACACAAAAGAAAACTGGCCTCAGAGAGTATCCGATAAGTATGATGAGAAAAAACGACAGTTCAATATGTCAGTCCGCGGAAAAGGTCTCTGTGTTTTTTGTTTTTTTTTATGGTTTACAGTTACCAGAACAATGGTGAAATCGATTCCTCAGTCTCTAGATGCAGCATCCATACGTCACGAAAACGTTGCACAACTCCGGCGATCGGCTGCAGCTGATCCAGTTGATCCAGTAGGTCACGGCACCATTTTTATGTAGCAGTTTTACTCTGGTTGTGTTGTTCTCAATGAAGACAATACGGGTGGAGCAGGTCTCAGGATGTTTTATTCTGAAGAAAGCAGGTCTGCAGAAATACACAGAGCACAATTAATTTTTTTTTTTTGGGATACACGACTCTCCCCTTCAGTTGTCCATACAGCATGGAGAAAGCAGCACTCTCGTTTCAAGAGCAAGAGAAAGCACAACCGACCTCGTCAATAGCAAATGTGCTTCTAAAGATCTCAATTTACTCAATTAACAGTTACAAAACATAAGACAAATAAGATAAGTCAAATAAACTTAGGTAATTAAGATAAAATAAGTCACAAAATACATGTCACTATTATATGGCATAGGAAATAATATTAAAAAAAAAGAAAATATAGTCTTCTCACCGCTTACTCGCATCAGTGAATGAATTAAATGGGGAAAAAATGTCAAAAGTTACAGATTTTGCACAATTTAAATTGAAAATATTCAATTTGATAACATCACGTTTGCACACAGACCTCACTCTTTTTTTGTATCTATCAACCTCGTATAAAATCGATAGTAAACACATTTGAAACATTTCTCAACATATAACACAAACAACGAACATACCTGCAGAAATACACAGAGCACAATTATTTTTTTTTTTTGGGATACACGACTCTCCCCTTCAGTTGTCCATACAGCATGGAGAAAGCTAGTAAGCAAAACCAATATCGGTAAAACATTGAAAATACAATTCAATGCGTTACATTTCTTGACATCACAGTCTTACATTATACTTAAACATTATTTGTCTCATGAAATTATTCGATGATATTGTTTACACTTAGAGAAATGTCCTTACCAGCACTCTCGTTTGAAGAGCGAGAGATAGCACAACCGACCTCGTCAATAGCAAACGTGCTTCTAAAGATGGCGCTGCTCACACATCGCACGAGGTATCATGTGCGTCACCAATATGTGCCCCATAAAATATTCTGCATGAACAGTTCCTACTAGAATTAATTATGTACGCTATGCCTCATTATAACTCTGAACACAAACATGAAAATATAAGAAAATAACATAAGTTTTGATGAAGTTCATTAACATTATGCTTTATATATATTGTAATATTTGAACCAGCTACACATGCAGATCACTAGTGGCTGGCTTGTTAGATGCAGATAAAACAAGAGCTTGAATTGACATCTCTGCTGTAACTGAAAGAGCCTTAACACATCTTAACATGTCAAATGGTATCAGTATAAAGTTAATCTGATTTTAGTGAAGAAACCCTAATCTCAGTATTAAAGCATAAGTCTGTTTTGACGAAGGAATCTCAGCTCAGCGGCATGTAAACTGTACCAGATTTGATTATTCTGCTTTTGTTGAAGAAATACCATAGTGCATCCTGGTACCATGTGTTCCCTAGGTAAGCAACGTACACACACCTGGCCATCCACGTGATGTAAAAGAAAGCATGATTCATCAGACCAGGTCACCTTCTTCCATTGCTCCGTGGTCCAGTTATGTTGCTCACGTGCCCACTGTTGGCGCTTTTGGCGGTGGAAGGGGTCAGCATGGGCACCCTGACTGGTCTGCGCAGCCCCATACGCTACAAACTGCAATGCACTGTGTATTCTAACACCTTTCTATCAGAACCAATTTTAAATTCTTGAGCAATTTGAGCTACAGTAACTGGTCTGTTGGATCGGACCACACGGACCAGCCTTCGCTCCCCATGTGCATCAATGAGCCTTGGCCGCCCATGACCCTGTCGCCGGTTCACCACTGTTCCTTCCTTGGATGACTTTTGATACTGACCACTGTAGACCGGGAACAACCCACAAGAGCTGCAGTTTTGGAGATGCTCTGACCCAATCGTCTAGCCATCACGATTTGGCCCTTGTCAAACTCGCTCAAATCCTTACGCTTGCCCATTTTTCCTGCTTGTAACACATCAACTTTGAGGACAAAATCTTCACTTTCTGCCTAATATATCCACCCACTAACAGTTGCCATGGTGAAGAGATAATCAGTGTTATTCACTTCACATAATGTTATGCCTGATTGGTGTGTGTATATATATATATATATATGTACATATATATATATATATATATATACATATATATATATATATATATATATATATATATATATATATATATATATATATATATATATATGTGTGTGTGTGTATGTGTGTGTGTATATATATATATATATATATATATATATATACACACACACATACACACACACACACACTACCAGTCAAAAGTTTGGAAAGGGTAAGATTTTTAATGTTTTTAAAAGAAGTTTCGTCTGCTCACCAAGGCTGCATTTATTTAATTAAAAATACAGTAAAAACAGTTATATTGTGAAATATTATTAAATTTTTAAAATAACTGCTATCTGTTTGAATATATTTTATAAAGTAATTTATTCCTGTGATGGCAAAGCTGAATTTTCAGCATCATTACTCCAGTCTTCAGTGTCACATGATCCTTCAGAAATCATTCTAATATGCTGATTTGCTGCTCAAGAAACATTTATGATTATTATCAATGTTGAAAACAGTTTTGTACTTTTTTTTCAGGGTTCCTTGATGAATGGAAATTTCAAAAGAACAGCATTTATCTGAAATACAAAGCTTGTCACGGTTCAGGGTGCATCATCGACTTTTACCTGTTGTCTGTGTGTGTCCTGTCAATTTTCTGCAGCTCATGATCTGGGCAATCAGTGCTGATTATTCGGTATGGGTGTGCACAGATCACGAGCTGATTTTCCTCACCTGTCACTTATTTCCTGTTTCCCTTTTATTCTCTGCGGTGTCTGTCCTTTGTTTGGATTGTTTTCTGTGCCTCGTCTCTTGTGTTTGGACCTTTTTCGTGTGTTTTTGTTTTCTTACCTGTTCTACTGCTGTGCCCAGGATGTCTAGACGAGGAGTATACAGCTGGCCGTGCGCTTGCTGTTCTGTCTCGTTCCCTGTCCCGTTGGGTATCGCACCTGAGGTGGTCTCCACAGCTTGTGTCCGCAGGTGTCTGTACGGATGGCTCTGGAACTCTCTCACATCCCTCTGTTGCCCATTTGTGTGTCACTACACTTTGGATGTCTGTTATACCCAGAAGTGTCAAATAAACTGTTGCACTATCCTCTGCTTTTGAGTTCTCTCTTCACGCACCCTGACAGAATTTACTAACCAGCATGGACTCAGCAGAGGACGCAGATGTTCACCGAATCCTCAGGCAGCAAGGCGCTCTTCTGGGAAGGCAGCAGGAGGAGATCACTGCCTCTCATCGCGCTTTCTCAGAGCTGTCTCTCCAGCTGATCCAGCTCTCAGAATGGCTTGATCGGGTCCAGATCAACCCTTCCGCAGCTCCTACGGTACCTCCTTCGCCCGAATCTGAGGTGGCCCTTCCCCGCCGTGCTGAACCTGCCTCAATACACCTGCTCCATACTCTGGTGAGCCCAATTCATGCTGTTCTTTCCTGTCTCAGTGTTCTCTGACTTTTTCACTCTAGCCATCCTGTTTTCCCACGGAGAGCTCTAAGGTGGCATTTACCATCACGCTCCTGATCGGGCAAGGTAGAGAATGGGGAACGGCCATGTGGGACAATGGACATGAATGTTGCAATTCATTTAAAGAATTTTCGAAGGGACTATGCAAGGTTTTCGACCGCTCCGCTCTTGGGACTGAGGCAGCCCGGGCTTTATCATTGCTGCAGCAGGGAGGTCGGTTGGTTTCTGACTACTCGACCTAGTTCTGCACGCTCGCTGCGTCATGCGGATGGAATGCCAAGGCGCAGTGGGATCATTTTCTTCACGGGCTGGCTGAGTATATCAAGAACGAGATTTATTCTCTCAAATTACCACCCAGCTTCGACGAATTAGTCAACCTTGCCATCTGGGTTGACAACCGGATAGCTCTCCGTTCACAACATCGGAGAGGCGTGTCTTCTCACGAGCTCTTCACCAACTTTACATCTGGAGCGGGAGGTGGCGCGTCTTCTCAGCGTCTCGTTCTGCCTGAGGAGGAGCCTATGCAGATCGGGAGAGCCCGGCTGACTGTCACTGAACGACGCTATCGTCTCAATAACAATTTATGCCTTTACTGTGGGGAAGCGGGGCATGTGGCGGCCTCGTATCTGGTGAAGGGGCGGCGCTTACCATCCCAGGGAGGACGTACAGTGAGCGTTATCAATTCTCTGCTGCCCTCTGGTGGCCGGTCCATTCTCCAGGCCTTATTACAGTTTAATGGGACTGCGCATCAGGTGTCAGCTTTAATTGATTCTGGAGCGGAGGGTAATTTTATGGATACCAAGCTGGCTGCACGCTTAGGTGTTCCGCAGGATCTTCTAGCTGAACCCATTTCTGCCAGGACTCTCTGCGGGACTCACCTCACTAGGATTACCCATTCCACCAGGTTTATTACTCTCACCCTCTTTGGTAATCATGCAGAGGAGATTCGTTTTCTTCTCATTCACTCTCCCTCCGCTCCAATGGTTTTGGGACACACCTGGCTGGTCAAGCATAACCCTCACTTTGACTGGGCTCTGAATTCTGTGTTGGCATGGAGCCCTTTTTATTTATCTCAATGTTTGGGTACTGAGTTTTCCCCTGTTAAGTCTCTCGTTCTGTGTTTCAGGAGGAGTTGGTGAACCTGGTGAATGTACCAGAGGCTTACCATGACTTGAGAACGGTTTTCAGTAAGTCCCGAGCTTCATCTCTTCCTCCGCACCACCCATATGACTGCGCGATAGATTTGTTGCCTGGTACTTCTCTACCTACCTCCACCTTTTTTGTGGGGAAGAAAGATGGGTCGCTGCACCCCTGCATAGATTATCGGGAGTTGAATGACATCATGGTGAAGAATTGCTATCCTTTACCGTTGATGTCATCAGCTTTCGAACTCTTGCAGGGGGCGACCATCTTTACAAAGCTGGACCTCCGCAATGCTTATCACCTAGTTTGGATTAGGGATGGAATAGAAAACCACCTTTAACACCCCTACGGGATGCTTTGAATATTTGGTCATGCCTTTTGGGCTTTCTAACTACCCGGCGGTCTTCCAGGCACTCGTCAATGATGTGCTCAGAGACATGGTCGACCGGTTTGTATTTGTTTATCTCGACGACATCCTGATCTTCTCCCTGAACAAGCGTGACCATGTCAAGTCAAGTCACCTTTATTTATATAGTGCTTTTTACAATGCAGATTGTGTCAAAGCAGCTTTACATTGATAACTGGTATATAATTTTGTCTGCACAGCAGCTTTTAAAGAATAGTGTCAATGCCGGCAGATCAAAGCACTGTTGAATATCAAATGTCAAGTGTCCCCAACTAAGCAAGCCAAAGGCAACAGCGGCAAGGAACCCAAACTCCAACAGGTGACATCAGATGGCAAACAGGTGGCAAACAGACTTCTGTGTTAAAATGGAGAAAAAAAAAAACCTTGATCTAGTTGACTCAATCTCTGCTGATACTTCAGGGCTGGGTTGTGGGTCGTGTCAAGGCGCCGGTCCTCGATCTCACCTGGATACGGCCCGGATCTGGTTGACTACGGTAAACCTCGGGATAAACAGAAAGACTAATGTTAGCGTAGATGCCATTCTTCTTCTGATGTAACAAGTACATCTGGTGTTATAGGAAGTGTTCCCGGTTCCGGCTGACCTAATTTATGCAGCCTAATAATCCTTTAACAGATTTGAAAATATAAATTGATAATGTGTTATGTGTATGCCAGGTTAAAGAGATGCGTTTGTAGTCTAGATTTAAACTAACAGAGTGTGTCTGCTTCCTGAACAATGCTAGGAAGATTGTTCCAGAGTTTAGGTGCCAAATAGGAGAAGGATCTACCACCTGCGCTTGATTTTGATATTCTAGGTATTATCAGCTGGCCTGAATTCTGAGATCACAATAGACGTGAAGG
Organism: Hypophthalmichthys molitrix; assembly: GCA_037950675.1. Taxonomy (NCBI): domain Eukaryota; kingdom Metazoa; phylum Chordata; class Actinopteri; order Cypriniformes; family Xenocyprididae; genus Hypophthalmichthys; species Hypophthalmichthys molitrix. The sequence continues at coordinate 13,005,042 of CM075493.1, read as the reverse complement.
ACTATAATGCTTTAAGAGCTCGCTCAGGTACTGGGGAGCTAAACCATTTAGTGCTTTATAAGTAATTAGCAAGATTTTAAAATCTATACGATGTTTAACAGGAAGCCAATGCAATGTTGACAGAACTGGGAATATGGTCATACTTCCTAGTTCTAGTAAGAACTCTAGCTGCTGCATTTTGGACGAGCTGTAGTTTATTTATCAGGCGAGCGGAACAACCACCCAGTAGAGCGTTACAGTAATCTAGCCTTGAGGTCATGAACGCATGAACTAACTGTTCTGCATTTTTCATTGAGAGCATATGTCGTAGTTTAGATATATTTTTAAGATGGAAGAATGCGGTTTTACAGATGCTAGTAACATGGCCTTCAAATGAAAGTTTGGTATCGAAGAGCACACCCAGGTTCCTAACTGACGACGAAGACTTAACAGAGCAGCCATCAAGTGTTAGACAGTATTCTAGGTTATTACGTGAAGAAGTTTTTGGTCCAAAAATTAGAATCTCAGTTTTTTTCTGAATTTAGAAGTAGGAAATTACTGGTCATCCAATTTTTTTATATCAGCTATGCAGTCTGTTAATTTTGTGAATTGTCCAACACGTCAGGTGAGTGCTCCAACGGCTGCTTGAGAATCGTTTATTCGGCAAGGTGGAGAAGTGCAAGTTTCACGCATGGTCGGTTCTATTCCTGGGATTTATTCTTTCGCCCGAGGGTATCCGAATGGATCCCACCAAGGTAAAAGCAGTTGCTGATTGGCCCACCCCAAATAGTCGTAGAGCGGTCCAGCGATTTCTGGGGTTCGCCAATTTTTACAGGTGGTTCATTCGGAATTTTAGTCAGGTCGCTCTTCCTCTGACTGATCTCACCTCCACTCTAAGACGATTCTGTTGGTCGGTGCAGGCCCAGACTGCATTTACAAACCTAAAGGGTCACTTTGTTTCGGCTTCCATCCTTGCCACTCTGGATCCGTCTTGTCAGTTCGTTGTGGAGGTGGGAACGAGGGCTATTTTGTCTCAGAGATCACTTTCGGACGACAGAATACATCCCTGCGCCTTTTTTTCTCATCGTTTAACCCCTTCGGAACGGAACTACGACATTGGGAATAGGGCGTTACTGGCTGTCAAGTTGGCGTTGGAGGAGTGGCGGACTGTCCTGTTTGTGCTGCGGGTAAAGGCTCCAATCGACCCCCGGCAAGGCTACTCCAGCCGCTGCCTGTCCTTTCGAGGCCCTGGTCACACATAGCTGTGGACTTCGTTACTGGCCTATCCCCGTCTAGTGGCAACACGGTAGTCCTCACTGTGGTGGACAGGTTCTCGAAGGCAGCCCATTTTATTCCCCTCCCCAAATTGCCCTCAGCGAGGGAGACAGCGACTATTGTTTTAGATCACGTTTTCCGCATTCACTGCCTCCCGGCGAATGTGGCCTCTGACAGGGGTCCCCAATTTATGTCTAAATTTTGGACAAAGTTCTGTCGACAGCTGGGGGCGACTGCAAATCTATCCTCCGGGTATCACCCGCAGACTGTCACGGTTCAGGGTGCATCATCAACTTTTACCTGTTGTCTGTGTGTGTCCTGTCAATTTTCTGCAGCTCGTGACCTGGGCAATCAGCGCTGATTATTCGGCGTGGGTGCGCAGAGATCACAAGCTGATTTCCTTTACCTGTCGCTTATTTCCCGTTTCCCTTTTATTCTCTGCGGTGTCTGTCCTTTGTTGTTAGCTGATTGTTTTGTGTGCCTCGTCTCTTGTGTTTGGACCAATGCCGTGTGTCTTTGTTTTCTTACCTGTTCTACTGCTGTGCCCAGGACATCTAGATGAGGAGTATACAGCTGGCCGTGTGCTTGCTGTTTTGTCTCGTTCCCCGTCCCCCATCCCGTTGGGTATTGCACCTGAGGTGGTCTCCACAGCCTGTGTCCGCAGGTGTCTGGAACTCTCTCACATCCCTTTTTTGCCCGTTTGTGTCACCACACTTTGGATGTCTGTTATACCAAGAAGTGTCAAATAAACTGTTGCACTATCCTCTGCTTTGAGTTCTCTCTTCACGCACCCTGACAAAGCTTTTGTAACATTATACACTACCGTTTAAAAGTTTGGGGTCAGTAAGAATTTTTTTTTTTTTTTTTTTTTTTAAAGAAATTAAAGACATTAATACTTTTATTCAGCAAGGATGCATTAAATTGAACAAAAGTGACAGTAAAAACATAATGTTACAAAAGATTATATTTCAAATAAACGCTGTTCTTTTGAACTTTCTATTCATCAAAGAATCCTGAAAAAAAAATATTGTACACAAATATTTTGTACAATTGTACACAATAAATGTTTCTTAAGCAGCAGATCAGCATATTAGAATGATTTCTGAAGGATCATGTGACACTGAAGACTGGAGTAATGATGCTGAAAATTCAGCTTTGAATCACAGGAATAAATTACTTTATAAAATATATTCAAACAGAAAACAGTTTTTTTAAATTATAATAATATTTCACAAAATTACTGTTTTTACTGTATTTTTAATTAAATAAATGCAGCCTTGGTGAGCAGATGAAACTTCTTTTAAATACATTAAAAATCTTACCGATTCCAAACTTTTGACCGGTAGTGTGTGTGTGTGTGTGTGTGTGTGCGTATATATATATATTGCTTGTGGAAAGAAGCTCAAGTAACTTCAACAACATTTTTTTATTAAAAATTACATAAAACCAAGCTAATATAAACACGTGAACTGTACAGTGTTCATTTTGATATACCTTATAAAGTGTAGTGTGTGTGTGTGTGTATATATATATATATATATATATATATACACACACACTACACTTTATAAGGTATATATCAAAATGAACACTGTACAGTTCACGTGTTTATATTAGCTTGGTTTTATGTAATTTTTAATAAAAAAATGTTGTTGAAGTTACTTGAGCTTCTTTCCACAAGCAATGGCTGATTTAGCAAATATAACACCAAAATCAATGTAATGTGTGTGTATCTCTCACTCTCTGAGCTTCTTAAAGCCTGTGAGGTTGGATAGCGGGTTGAAACACTATATTATTCGCATTTTGCTGTCAAGCTAAAATGCTTATGTGATAAGCATTTCTGCAAAACACTAATGCTGACAATGTAAAATACACTGTTTTCAACAAATTTTGAGATATGCTGAATCAGTTTAACCAGTGGCCTTTCCCCAACATTCTTATCATAAAGATAACAGTAACCTTGACCCTTCACGTTTAGGATTAAAAATTACTCTGCTAGAACTTAGAAGCATAAATAAAGAAAGCTCAATTTCTTTTATCTTCAAGAACTTCAGTTTAAGTTTGAATAGTTATGATATCTGTTGATATGGGTTGTTTTGGAAAATAGATTAATATGTGAATTGACTACATACAAAGATGGTCTGGTCTTTGTATTATTGAGTCACAAAATATTGTTACAGAAGAACCAATAAGTCTAAAGTTTGTGAAAAGAGGATTAAACATAATGGCACTGTTCCACAAATAATTACAAAAAAAAAAGTTTGTTATTTATGTTTATCATGATATATATTTATTTGGAATAAACAATATTGCATTCCAGCTTTACCAAAAACAAGTGATCTAGGCTTTTATGCCTCAGGTGTTTTGCTTATTGTATTTATGTTAAAGTTATATTATGCAGCACACTGGTATTTTGTGACATATTTTACATATTTTCACAGTCTTTACCAGGATTAATTTTTTATACAATTTTTTTTGACTTACAAATAAAATGCTATTTTATATTCGATCTATTTGTCTCCGCCTGTCAACCTGTATCTATAATGCAAAGTTCAAGGCCTATTTAAATTATCGCTCTCAAAATTATGGAAGCAATCACTAGGGCCTTTATCAAGCTGAATAGATAAGTCAGAAAGAGTATTTCTAGCCTAAATGTGTAGTGATCAATGTATATTTCTAGCCAATCTGAATACTGTATTTTTGAGGACGTAAAATTTGTATAATTGCAAAGTCCTTTTAGCAAATGTTTAGGATTCAAAAATTACAGATTATTAATGCATAGGCTAACCTAGGCTTTATCCTAGGGGCCCACAAGATAAGGGTCCTCTGTTCAGCGTTTTTTCCAAATATTTTCTGATCTATTTACTTCTAAGTTACTGGATATTTTATTTGTGACTAAGACGTGGCTATCTACCAGTGATCGGACTGTACATTTTTTTATTCCCCTTGATCTATAGGCAGGGGTGGAGGTCTGGCGTCAGTTTTTAAAAATAGTTTTCATTGCCGCTGTGTGGAGACTGAACTTTTCCATAGTTTTGAACTGCAGGCCTTTCAGCTAGAGTTGGCAGAGCCTGTGCTGTGTGGGGTGGTATATCGGCCACCCAAATTTAATAAAGATTTTATTCAGGAATTTTCTAAATTCTTAGGGGGAATTTCATTGAAATTTGGTAAGTTTTTAATTGTGGGGGATTTTAATATTCATGTCTGCTGTCCAGCAGACCCCCTAGTGAAAGACTTTTCAGTAACACTTTACAATAAGGGTCCATGAATAATCATGTACTAATACCTGAATTAATACTTAATTCAGCATGAACTAATTATTATTGTAAGCATGAACTAATCATGAACCAATGAAGAGCTAACCTTAACTACGACAGGAGTCATATGGATTCAAGCATGAATAACGACAGCCTTAACTACATGTTAGTACATGTTTGATAGTTAATGCATTAATTAACGTTTATGGCTAAACCAAATCAAACAGCCTCTTTAAGAAGGAATAAGAGATAATCTGACTTTGAAACAAATTTAAATGATATTATCAGAGTTTAAACTATTGACTGCAGCTTTGTCATAAACATTACTGAATAGCACAAAATTAATTGATCCTCATTAAATGTAGAAAACACTAAATACACTAATAACTGATCTTAAAAGGTCTTTATCTGTTTTGTAATGTTGTCTTTCCCTTCAAACTCACCCTCCTGCAACTTATGCGCAGCTAAATAAAAATTCAAAACCCACAAAGAACACTTGTGGAATAGTTCCCAAAAAGAAACAACCAAACTGGAATCACGGTCAGAACGTTTGCTGGGATCAGTAGTTCACTCTCCATCCAGACACAGGCCATGATGATACTGTACCTCCTCTTTCTGACTTCTTGAAAAGCCACACGTCATCACTGAATAGAGATTGTTAAAATTTGACAAACAGATCAATGCTGTTGTTAGATCAGTTTTTTTTCAATTAAGAACACTGACAAAGGTCAAGCCATTTTTGTCATTTTATGATTTTGAGAGAGTGATGCATGCATTTGTGTCTTCACATTTGGACTGTTGTAATTCCCTGTATGTGGGGATTAATCAGTCCACTTTGTCTATATTGCAAATTGTCCAGAATGCTGCTGCAAGATTGCTGACAGGCTCTCGGAAACGGGACCATATTACCCCTATTTTTTCTTTGCATTGGCTGCCAGTTCGTTATAGGATTGATTTTAAGATTTTGTTGTTTGTTTTAAATTTTTAAATGGCCTTGCACCACCATATCTATCAGATTTATTACAACCTTACTCACCATCCAGATCACTTAGGTCCGCTGACCAGAAACTTGACTGTTCCTAGGGCGAAACATAAATTATGGGATCATTGTGCTTTTTCAGTGATGGCTCCGAGACTCTGGAACAGTTTGCTGCTAAATATTAGAACAGCTTCCACACTGGGGTCTTTCAAATCCCTTTTGAAAACTCATCTTTTTTCCCTGGCTTTTTTGTAAGTTTTTATTTAGTGATATTTTTGTCATTTAATGTTGCTTGGTCAGATGTCTCTGTTCTGTTTAATATTGGTGTGTAACATATGTTTTTCTGCTGTTTAAAATATGTACAGCACATTGGTCAACTAACTGTTGTTTTTAATGGTGCTCAACAAATAAATTCCCTTGCCTTGCCTTGCCTTACAACTGCCAAAGTGTGATTCAATATGGTCTTTTTGTTTACCACTAGCTCATGCTGATGACGTTTAATTCTTCTATAGAAACTTGCATCGTAGCCTACAAGTCAATAGGTGTCATCATCATACAGTCTACATGCATGTCGTACCCAAGTTAACAGATCCATGTCGCACAGTGTGATAAAGTAATGATCTTATAGGATTGCTAAAATCGTGCAGTGTATCCCAGGTTTTACCCCTTAAGGTAGGTCCTTCAGGGTGTCTCGGAGGGGTGAGGTGTCTAATTCGCATATCTTGCTCCTGGGGTAACTTAGGGCACAGCGCTTGGACCACTTCTCTGCTCCATCTGCATGTCATCACTGGGATCTGTCATTCAGAAACATGTTTTTTCCTATCACTGACACACAACTCTACCTCTTATTCCATCCAAATTATCCAACGGTAGCTACATGCATCATAGCCTGTGTTACATTTCTGCCTGGATGAAGACATTTCTGCCTGGATGAAGAACCACCACCTTCAACTCAGCCTTGCAAAGAAGGAAATGCTTGTGGTCTGGGCCAATCCAAAACTTCATCACAACCTCTCCATTCAACTAGATTTTTCAACCAAACCATAACTTCTTCCATGACAGCCAGGAACCTTGGAGTTGTGATTGATGATCATTTAAGCTTTATATACCATATTGCTACAATGGCCCAGTCCTGCAGATTTGCCTTATACAACATTAGGAAGATTAGACCCTTCTTATTGGAGCATTCTACACAACTCCTCATAGAAGCGCTTGTTCTATTCAGACTGGACTATTGTAATGCTCTCTTGGCATGCCTTCCAGAATGTACTGTCAAGCTTCTGCAATTGATTCAGTATGCGGCAGCAAGAGTGGTCTTTAATGAGACGAAGAGAGCGCACGTTACACTTCTCTTCATCAGTTTGCACTGGCTGTATACGGCACAAGCTGCACAGCATCAGGAAGTGTTTGTTTTTTCCTGAGGTTATAAAGTGAAACCTGCATTGTTCAGTTGATCGTTGAAAAGTGGGCAGTAAAACTGGTCAGCAAACACTACCCCAGGCTACAGGTGTCACAGACTCGCCAGCTCTTCCATCAGCCAATCACAACGCACTCCCTCACCAGAGTTCTAAACACTCACACCTGATCCCCATCATCACGCAATCATAGCAGATACTTAAGCACAGCACTCACCTCAGTTCACTGTCTGGTCTCGTTTGAAACAAGGACTCTTACTCCTATTCTCCAGCATCGCGTGTATACTTACCTACTCCACTCCAGTGATCTTCCTCGTCTTCGTGCTTGTTGTCTGCGTGAGTGTATCCTACCATTCCTGTGTTACAGCCATCCCTGCATCCGCCTTTGTCCACGAGTCATCCACCTGCAAGAAAAAGTCAGTATTACCAATTCAGTTTACCTTCTAAATAATCTACATCTCCGTTACTCAACGCTGTATGTTAATAAACTCTCTCACCTTCACCAATCTGTTGTCTCCTACTCTTCTGTCCATGACCGCAGGGTGTCCTGATTTGATTTGGTGTTGTAGAACCAACCCATTCTACGGTTGTATAGTGCGGTCAATTGGGATTACAAGGAGAATATAGAGAATTTGTGTTGAACGCTGTTAGGTAATGTATTTTCCAAACACTAAAACAGATAATGCAGTGCCTTATTTAGTAAGACTTTGCCTCCCTTGCAAGATATGACGATGGATGGAGGCCCCTAGAGTGTGTGTATTTTATTTGCTCTAAACCAAAGAGTGATTCACCTTGCCTTGCTAATAGAAAAAATAGAAAGCTAATAGAAGTAAACAAAATAATTTTTCCAGAATAAACCTCTCAAAGTTCCTAGCAACAGCACATTATAACTCTAGTAAGGTATCCGAATATAAACACACAGTGACCTTTGAAATACTTTATAATATCCAATAAATAGATTTTTATTTTTTTTTTTTAAGGAAATGTTGAATGTGGCTTGTCCATGCAAAACTCATAGCCACAATACTAGGATGTTGTGGGGTGGTTGCTATGCATTTGATTTTCTAATAATTTGAGAGTGATTTTGTACCTCTTTGGGATGGCACCATAAGGTGACGTTCGCTTGCAGAATACAAGCTTCTGGAGGGCACATAATTCTTAAGTAGTGAGTTTGGGTGTAATGGTGCAGAGTCAGTGATTGTCTTGTAGGCAAAAATTAGAACCTTTAATTTGATGCGAGCGGCTATTGGCAGGCCCGTATATTTAACAATGTAATTGTCAGCAGGTTGAGTTAAGGACCCATCAGCCTGCAGAGTTTCATGACAGAACTTGGTATAAAATCAAAAAGGCCTCACATCTCACCCTTTTTGGTCTCACTACTGAGTTTTGTTATATATTGTAAGCTATTTAGTATATTAGACTTGCTTTACCCATGACAAGATAAATCATTAGTATATTTTAGATCTTCCTGAAAATGAATGATGAACTCTCCCACACTGTTTTATTTGCATTGCATTCACATTTAGTCATTTAACAGAGGCTTTTATCCAAAGCAATTTACAAATAAGGAACATCACTTGAATTGTACTCTTAATTTTATTATTTTATGTATGGTTGGCTATTGATAAATTGCATGTTGTGTTCGTCAATCATAAGTTGATTTGGATAAAAGCCACTGTTAAATGATTAAATGTGAATATAAGGTAAATAAATAATAATAATAAAAATCTCAATAGTGTAGTAAGATCTAGAAATACATGCAAGTATTTTATCTTTAATATTTAACAAAATACAATTAATAATATCAATATTTAAGGAAAATGGACCATTTAAATTTCACTAAACTCTAGCTGCTGATTAATATATTTGTTATTCTTCAGTGCTTTGCTATAAGTATGCAGCCATTGGAAGACATTTAGCAAAAGGCAATGAATCAATGTAACCTTTATTGCACCATCAAGGTTATGTCTAACTACTGCAGCAAAATCTCTCTTATCTCAGTGATAAGAATAGCCTTGATCCTTTCCCTTCTACATCATGACATTATGTGCACATTGTGATGCAGAAACTAGACATTTGACTACAGTAGGATAATCTGAATTCAGCATAAGCTATTCTTTACTTCTTCCTCACTAGCCATAATATGTGAATGATTAGTATTAAAATATTAAATTATTAGCTCAAAGATTTATTAATCTTTTATACTTACAATTTGGGATTTAAAATCAAATTCTAACTTTCTTTTCACAGAATATTTATTACAAAATATAACATTCATTTTAGAAAATGAACAAAATTAAAAATGATAAATTTACTACATCTGGACATGTAACAAGTGACAAACATTAAATGATACCAGCTTGGTTGTGAAAATCAACAACTGATTTTTTTTATTTTATTTTATTTTTTACTTTTTTTATTTAGGGAAGCCATGATCTTGTACATTATGGCAATTCAATAATATGATTTACCCAAAATTTCATATTGTTTAAGTGAAATGTAAGCAAAATGTTTAATTAAAATGGATCACATAAGCAATATGAATAGTGTCAACTAATGTTGTAAAATATAGCACGAAAAACATACAAAAAAAGATAATGCTGCATACACAAAAACAACTCTGTAAAGAAACTCAATATTAAGAGTCATTATCTGCACTACAGAAAGTCACGTGATTTGGAATGACTTCAGGGGGTGGAGCATAAACACAGCTGCCAAGAAAGAGGAATTAAAAACAGAGCAGAGTGCAGCTACGAGAACGCCAAAAGAGGAACATGGGCAGCCTCCTTCAAATTCTGCTTGCTCTTTTCATCTCTGTCATAGGTGCCCTATACCTTTTGGGGTCTTTTCGCCGCAGACGAGCTGGAGAACCCCCTCTGGATAAGGGTCCTATTCCCTGGCTTGGTCATGTACTGGAATTCAGGAAGGACACAGCCAAATTCCTGCAGAGAATGAAAGAAAAACATGGAGATATTTTTACAGTGCAACTGGGAGGCTTTTATTTCACTTTCATTACAGATCCACATTCTTTTGGCTCAGTGGTCAAAGAGGCAAGAACAAAGCTGGACTTTACTAAATTTGCAGAACAACTGGTTGCAAGAGTATTTGGCTATCATTCCTTGCAAAATGAACACAAGTTTCTACAGGCGTCAAGTACCAAACATCTAATGGGAGATGGTCTGGTTGTCATGACTCAGGCCATGATGTGTAATCTTCAAAATCTGATGCTCCACAACGTTGGATCTGGGGATGACAAGCTATGGCAAGAAACTGGACTATTTGCTTACAGCTACAACATTGTCTTTCGTGCTGGCTATCTGGCGCTGTTTGGTAATGAGTCACTCAAAAGTACAGGGACTTTGGAAAAAGCTAAGGAAATTGACCGGCTGCATTCGAATGAACTTTTCTGGGAATTCAGAAAATATGACCAGTTATTCCCGAATCTGGCTTATGGTGTCTTGGGACCCAGTGAGAAGATGGAGGCAGAGCGTTTGAAAAGGCTGTTCTGGAACACACTTTCAGTGCAGAAGATGAGATCTAGAGACAACATAAGTGGCTGGGTACATGAACAGCAACAGGTGAGAGCTGAACAGGGCATGCAAGAGTTCATGCAGGATCGATACATGTTTCTGCTTCTGTGGGCATCCCAGGGAAACACAGGTCCTGCAGCGTTCTGGCTACTTTTGTATCTGATGAAGCACCCTGAGGCTATGAAAAGCATTAAGAGTGAAGTTGAGCAGGTGCTCAGAGAAACAGGACAGGGGGCAAAACAAGGTGGGCCACTAATTGACCTGACTAGGGATATGCTCCTCAAAACTCCCATCCTAGACAGTGCAGTGGAGGAGACCCTCCGTCTAACAGCTGCCCCTGTCCTTACAAGAGCTGTCTTGCAGGATATGACCATCAAAATGGCCAACGGACAAGAGTACAAGATCCGTGAGGGTGACAGAGTGGCTATTTTCCCGTACACAGCTGTTCAGGTAGACCCAGAAGTTTACCCAGATCCCTTCACCTTCAAGTATGATCGTTTTCTCACACCGGATGGAAGCAAAAAGACTGATTTCTACAAGGGTGGAAAGAAACTCAAATATTACAACATGCCTTGGGGAGCAGGAACCACTATGTGTCCAGGAAGATTCTTCGCTACAAATGAGCTGAAGCAGTTTGTCTTTCTCATGTTGTCCTACTTTGACTTGGAGCTGAAAAATCCAAATGAAGAGATTCCAGATATTGATATCAGACGATGGGGCTTTGGCTCCATGCAGCCAACTAAAGACATCCAGTTTAGATACAGACTTCGATTTTAAAAAGTTTCATGTTATTTTAATTCTCTGTTTTCATACACTGAAGCTTCAACAATACTTAAGACAGTATTGCTTTATGAAAGCTGGCTTTAAAGCTGACATACTCACATTTCCTGTGTATTTAATGTGAGATTGCTGGAAAAGATTAATAACTGTCATAAACTACCCTGAGGTGTTGTTTTTGTTATATCTCAAAGCCTGATTGTCTCAACAGTTCAATGAGCTTTATGTAACTAAGCTTTCAATGTAACTCTGTGTTACACAAAGATCTATGCAAGAAGAAATGTCATACAACATGCATAGGAACAAGATATTTTTGTGCATAATCATCTACTTTTTTAAGCATCAACACTGATTGCTCGTGTGCTATTTGAGAGAAAAACAAGATATATATATATATACACACACACACACACACACACACATATATATATATATATATCAAATGTGAAATAAAGACATTAAGCTCCTTGTCTTTTCGTTGTTCCTTATTGACTATACTAAATTGATATTTATTTTCAAAAAATAAATAAATAAACAAAAATATAGGGTCAACTTTATTTTTTATTTGGGTGTCAAGTTTGCTGTTTTACCTTTTTTTTGTAGGGATAGTTTATCCCAAAAAGAAAATTATAACAACTTTTATTAATTATAACAGTTATATTTATAATATTGGCAATGACATAAGGGTGAGTAAATGATGACAGAATTTTTATTTTTAGAAAATATCTTTTAAGGTATATGTCTATAAAGACACTTAAATTCACCTATCCTAAAAAATCAGTGAAGCAAAAAGTGTGACAACTAGCCTTTTAATGCTCCCTTATAATTTGTCTACTCATGCAGGTAAAAGCTTCTAACTTAATTTTTTTTTTAAATTTCTAACTTCTCTTACAAATTTTTTAAGGATTATTCATATTGATAAAAACTGCCTCATTAAAGTACTCATATGGGCCTAACATGCAAATGCACTATATTAAGCATCAGTTTTATAAGGAAGACAGTTTAACATGTTGTGTTAACATTATTTTGGCCTTTTATGGGAAAAGTCACTTCAAGACATTCTTCTGTTTTATTTTGTTTTGCTTAGGTAGGAGGTATGAAGCTTCAGATTAAACAGGAAGAAACTATGAGTGTTGGGTCAGTTTATGCAGGCAGGCAGATAACTGGTGAAAAATCCAGCATTAACCAGAATGAATTCTATGTTGGTCCTGGCTGATTTATGCTGGTTAATGCAGGTATAAGGCTGGTGTAGCTGATGGACCAGCATATTCAGGGCTTATTTTGTGACAGAAAAGAATTAAGAAGTAGAAATGCCGCTACAAAGTGATCCATGCCAAGTTTTGGCAATGATCTACTGGATTTGATTGCTATTCGTATTTCCAACGCATGACAAGCAACTAATAGAGAATATAGGCTGCCTATAAACCTGGATGCACTTCTGTTATGTTGGAAGTGTTTTTTGAAACCTATGCATTCAAGTCACTATGGATATTTTCACATTTAAGTCCTCTTTAAATCTTTGTGTGCAGAGCCGGCTTTTTAAATTCTAGTTGAGTAATATGTGAAAAATTGCCGAAATCCACATAAAGTTGTACGTTCGCTATTTTTTTTTATTCAACAAAAAGATATGTACACATTAAAAATGTAACTTAAAATGTTTCTCGTTTTGTATAGGCTATTCTCTTTTCTAAATATTCGACTAAAGAAAAGGTGAATCATTGTGCACTTCCATCCATAACATTATGTGCATTATTTACTGTGTATGCCCATACACAGTTGTGGTGACAAAATCAGGTCCTCCTTTGAAATCGGGTCACTGTTAGGACCCCAAAGGATCCCAGTGGCTCATATTACTTTTAATAGGTAGGGGAAAGTTACTAGGGATGGTTGTAACATTTTTGACATTTCTGTCCGAATCTTGGAGTTCTTTTAAGCCAGTGCGTTGAAAATGTGATTAAAACTAGTTACAAGTGTCAGATATTAAATGACATAGCTGTTATCTTTGCAGCACAAACAGAAAATGTGTGGTTTAGATTCAAACACCGGGAGCGAAATGTTACAATTCACCCCATAGTCCAGGTTAGTTGTAACAGACCCTAGGGTGAGATGTAACATTATGATATCCACTGGGTGAGATGTAACATTATAAAATAAGGATTATTAAAAAAAAAAAAAAAAAAAAAAAATCAGTTTTGAAAGCTTTTTATTCAACTCAGACTTTTTAACATAGTTGGTGTGTGTGCCTATATGTAACAAAAATGAATAAAATGAGCAAATGCTCATTTTACATCCCTCAATTTGTCTTTCTCTTCCAAGACTTAGGCCAGGGGTGTCCAATCCTGCTCCTGGAGGAGAGGAGCACCATCCTGCAGAGTTTAGCAACAACCACAATTAAACACACCAGAAACAGCTAATCAAGGTCACCTATGCATACTAGAAACTTCCAGTCAGGTGTGTTGAGGCAAGTTGGAGCTAAACTTTGCAGAACAGTGGCCCTTCCAGGACCGAGTTTGGACACTCCTGATCTAGGCATACTGAAATAATAATAAAAAAACAAACAAACAAACAATACATAAATACAGCTAAAAATTTACTTGGGGTAGGCTGTAACATGCTTTATTGATGTTACTAACCCAGAGTCTTACTGTTACAACTAACCCATGAGTCTTGTAGCCATGTAGCCTTGTAGCCATGAAAAACATCAGTAAATTGAGAAAACATTTTCATCAGTTTGACAACACGTGCTGCAAAAGTTCACAATGCAACCAAATACAGAAACGCGCTGCAAATACAACGCACCTACAATGAGGATGTTAAAATGAACAAAAAACTCAACTTTCAGGTAATCGACAACACTACTGACATTACATTGTTCAATACATTGAACAATAAGCATGTCCCAGTCAGGTTTGTCACTTGTTTGGGTTCCCCTAGAAACACTTCCTTTGTTGTCTGTGCTATTTGTAGCACCTTTCTGTATTTGGGTGCGTTGTGAACTTTTGCAGTGCGTTTCTGTATTTGGTTGGGCTGTGAACTTCTGAAGTGCGTTAATGTATTTGCGTGTTGCGAGCTTTTGCAGAGCATTTATGTATTTGGTTGCGCTGTGATTCTTTGCAGCACATGTATTGTCAAACTGATGAAGACGTTTTCTTAATTTGCTGGTGTTTTCTCTGTTTGCATGTGTTTTCTTTAGTTGCAGCACAGTGAGCTCTCTCGGCCACCGTAGATTTACAATTCCTACAAAACCATGTTATTACGATAAATAATGTTTGAACTATATAATGACCATTAATGTCTGTGTTAGTTAGATACCCAATTAGCCTGATAGCTTCGTTTGCTTGTATTTGCACTTACCCTACATGTATTCACAATCATCTTTAATGTAATTTACGTGTTAAATTAAGTGTTAAATATTAATATTTCAGTTATAAAATGAATGTAATTATGTTCAGTTATTCATTTAATAGGCTTTTATAGGCCGATGGTGTGAGGACACTTTTGGAATTGCTCCGTTTATTATTAGGGCCTGAGCACTGATGGTGTGAGGACCCTATTAGAATTGCTCCGTTTATTATATACAAATGTAAAGAATTAACGATAACAAAGTGAGGGACAAGAGCGGTGCTAAAGAAAAGAAATCAATAAAACATAAACACGTTAACTAAACCCCAACACAAATGCTAAGCTAAACAAAAGAAAACAGGAAAATAACATCTTCAGTGTAGAACACCACTAACTACACTATCTAATAAACATAAATACATAAATTGGCACCCGATCATAACCTAGTGTGTTTAAATAACTTTACGTGCTGTGAGATGTAAGTCACGTGACATACTAACCTGGTCCCATCACTATGTATTGGAGAAGGACTTGAATAAACTCTGGTAAACCGAGAGTCGAGTCACAACATAAACTCATGTAAACTCACTATACAGCGTCATGAGGAGTAAAGTTCCAGCAGAAGAAAACTAACACACAATAACTAAATCAAAATGAAACTAAGCAAGGACAAACAAAAACAAACAAGAGCAAGCAAGAGCAAACAAAGAAAAAGCAAATGCTCGTGTCACATCTGGGTTTTTATACGTGCCCACTAGCATCTGATTGGTTCTCGGGATGGCGCATGGACTCGATGACTGGCAGAAACATAGTCCAATCACAGGACTTGTAAGGTGAGATAGCGAAAGAGAGGGAGAAAACAATACGGGACGTAACAGCCATCTTTTGACAAAAGGGGGGGTGGAGGGGGGTTAGTTTAAAGTATAGTGACCAAACTCGGTACACAGGTACACATATTGTTCTCATTAAGCCGGACAACTTTCTAATTTATTAGCTCCGACCAACAGGAAGTCAGATATTTTGGTTTGAATGTGGATTTTTCACACACACACACACACACACACACACACACACTCTCTCTCTCTCTCTCTGGCTGTAACTCAATATGCGTTCTTAAGCGATCTTGCGTCCTTGTGTTCTTGCTCTACATCATCATCAACCGTCGAAGTTCAGTTTCAATGCTCAAGAACGCAAGAACAGAGGACGCATGAAAGTACCCAGATGTGTTCTTGATATTGAGGATGCATCGAATGCAGACTTGAGAGAATCGAACCGTTAAAAATCCCAGAAGAGGTTGCGGGTGGTCGACATACAGAAGCCTGCAAGCTTTAAAGTTCTCGTTCTCACTTATGAGATTCCCGCTACAAGCTTGCATATACTTGATGAAAACCGTTTGTTTTGCTTAGATTTAATAAAGTGATAACCTGAAGAAAGCCTGCAGTATTTTTATCGGAATATAAAAAATAATCTTAACATTGACAAAGCATGTAACACAAAGGCTACTCATTTTCATAAATGCAAGCGGTGAAATAAAAAGATATAAAATTATATGAAAACAGTGTCTATAATAATATGAAATAAATCTTTTAATAGGTTATGACATTTGTTTGTGATGTTATATTGCATTTATTATGCATTAGCCACTTATGCTGGGACGGTCAGTTAAGCAACAAGATCGCAGCACATCTCAATTCTCACAAGGATGCGTTCTGTGTCCTCGCATCCTTCCGAGTTCGTTCTTTCAAGGTTGCCTGGCGAGACCGGACTCCACGAGAACGCAAGTCCGCTCTCTGCGTTCTTGGAATTGAGAAACAGCCTCTCTCTCTGTCCAAAGACAACCTGTCCAGAAAAATCTAGACATGTACCTCACTATTACCTGAGACTGATATTAAAATCATCTTTGCAGGTTCTGTGATTTAGCTCTATTAATTAATTTTATTTTTTCATTGTATACCACACATATTGAAATTAAATAAAAGCATGCTTTTGGTGCATAAGATTGGCGCACAAATGATAGCTCAGGGAGGTCAAAAAACAAGAGAAGTGTTGGGGATGATACAACACCAGCAGTCACAGACATTCGCATTAGATTGGATTAGATTTCTCAGAGCACTGTTGAAATTGCGCAAATAACAGTATGTAATTTGCTCTAGAATTTTTATAGAGGTTGTCTGAGAAAAAGAAACATAGACATGGCAGATTAGGATGATATTCTGTACTCATTTGAAATTGACCTATGAAATTCTATGACATGAAATTCATCTAAATTTCAAAAATCTTATGGATGTGGCTGTTGTGGTTTGTGTTGTCAAATGACTTTGACGTAGTCCTTTTATGTTTACCCATTTTAAATGCCTATTGCCCACCATGCACAGCTGCTGTGAAGCCACCGGGTTGGCGGTGCCACCGGGCTTGGGCCCGTCATCGCTACTTGCTGCTATATTTATTATTATTTATAATTTCTTTCCATCATCCGGGGCTTTTTGGGGGCCTTAACGTGCTCAAAAACTCTTGAAAATTGGCACACACATTGGATTCTGCGGCCCTTAGGACGCCGCAGAGGCTGGTATCCGGGCGTGGCAGGGGGGCTCGACAGCGCCCCCTTGAACGGAGTCCGAAATCTTGGTCCATATATCAAAAACTCTTGCACACATTAGTATGAAACTCGGTACACATATAGACCTCGTCGGGCCTAACAACTTTCGTGCTCTAAGTTATACGCCGGCTCAACAGGAAGTCGGCTATTACGGGTTGTTTGAAAAACGTATTCTCTGGAATTTGATATACTTCTCCTAGGAGATTAATCCGATCACCACCAAACTCCGTTAGCATGAAGTCAAGACACTGATGATGCTAAATTGCCAGCGGATTTTTGATATCTCAAATGGTTTGGCAGTGGCGAGGCAACAAATTTATGGTGAGAAAAGGGAAACAGGAAGTGTTTATAATGTCTGCATACATTAATTGATTTTGATGAAACCTCGGCTGTTTGTTCATTGTACAAGGCTGATCACGTGGATGTGACTATTGTGAGTACTGATACCAGGAAGTGTGTCACTTTCAACATGTTTTGAGATCACCCTCTTATTTTTACCCGATTTGCTTTAAACTTCATCAGAATAATGTCAAAACATGGCAGATGTAGACCCTTGAAAAGAATCGTGATATCTCAAACACTGTTACCATGGCAACGCATCAAACTTTAGTATTCGTTTTTGATGCTTTTGAGACACTTAACATGCTTCAAATTGCATAAAACTCAGTACACACATCAGAGATGTCAACCAGTAGACATGGGCAAAACCATAGAAATGGGTGGGGAGGAGGGCCTCTATAGCGCCACCTTATAGTGCAGTAAATGTAGAGAGAATTTGACATAGTCCTTTGATGTTTAACCGTTTTAAATGCCTATTGCCCGCTGTGCACACAGCTGCCCTGAAGCCCCCGGGGCGCAGGGGCCTATTGTTCTCCTAAGGATTATTATTAGGGCTGTGAATCTTTGGGTAGACAGCGAATCGATTCGATTCACGATTCATAGTTCGATTCGATTCAAGAACGATTTTTGAAAATTCAGAACGATTTGATTCGAAACGATTCACATTAAAATTTGATGCGATTTGATTAATTCGATTCGATTCTGCATTTTTATATACATTCATAGGGTTATTGAAATGCTTTCCCCAATCTGTCTTAGTCAGGGTGCGAATTACACAGCGGCCTTCAGGAGGTCAGAGAGTAAGGGCAAAAAAACCCCCTTTTGTCCATTGTTAATGTTGGCTCATGTTAGTTATAATGATGCAACATAACTTTATTTTAATAGCCTAAAAACTGGCATTTGTAGAAATTTACATAAGTCAAAATTTTAAAAGGCTTTAAAAGTATTGCCCCTCCAGTAAACTTTTCCCCGATGTCCTGCCGGACCCAAAACCCCGGAGGGCCGATGTAAAATCCTCCGCTGGGCCAAAACGGCTGAAAAGGAGGAAAAAGAAGACCGCCAAACAGCCCCAGTCTCCTGAGTTTTCTGCCTCTGAGCAGCCCCAGTCTCCTGAGTTTTCTGCCTCTATGCAGCCCGCGCCTGTATCGGTGGGGCTTTTGGTCGAATATGAGGGGATGGACTGGGCCCTATTCTCCGCTTCAGCCTGTCACGAGCCCTCTCCAGTTCCTGCCGCCGCCGAGCCCACTGCTCCTGCCGCCGCCGAGCCCGCTGCTCCTGCCGCTGCCGAGCCCACCTTGCCATCCGCGGGGAAATCCCGCCATGGCCACCTGCCAAGTCTCCAGACCCGCCATGGCAACCTGCCACGTCTCCAGACCCGCCATGGCAACCTGCCACGTCTCCAGTCCCGCCATGGCAACCGGCCACGTCTCCAGTCCCGCCATGGCCGCCCACGGCCTCTGACCCTCCATGGCCGCCCACGGCCTCTGACCCGCCATGGCCGCCTGATCCCCTAGATCCGTCCTGGAGACCACCGGTCCCGTCTGCTCCTCTCCCTGCACCTGCGTGAGGTCTCCAGGGTGCCCACCCCCCCTCCCCGGTTGCTCCTTCCATGGCGCGAGGCCGCGCCTACCGGGAGGGGGAGGTACTGTCACAGTTCCCGTGTTCCCCGGACTCCATTTCTCATCATCCTCTTGTTTCCACACCTGCACTCACTTCCTCGTCATCTCCCCATCATCACTGATCACCTGCACCTGGACTTCATCAGCATCACTCCCTATATAATGGACACTTTCCCTTCACTCCTTGTCTGTTCTTATGTTTGACTAAATGTGTGTTGCTGTTCGTTCTACCCAAGGATTGTCAATAAAGCCCGTATGAATGTGGATTTCCGTATTTGCCTCGTCTCTACAGCAGCTAACGTAACACAGGCTTAGTCGGGGGGCCAGTTCTCCTCTGGCGAACAGTGCTTTGTTACGATTCAGGTTACTATCTTATGTCCGATAGGATCGCAACATTCAAAGTATTTATTCCAGTTCAGTCCAGTTGAGGATCGTATTCATCACACCAGTATGGACGGTTTGTTGAGGAGCTGTGCCACTGGCTGTCGTGTCGAAGAGGCCTTCACAATGGATGATCTAGTTGACTCAATCTCTGCTGATACTTCAGGGCTGCGTTGTGGTCGTGTCAAGGCGCCGGTCCTCGGTCTCACCTGGATACGGCCCGGATCCGGTTGACTACGGTAAACCTCGGGATAAACAGAAAGACTAATATTAGCGTAGATGCCATTCTTCTTCTGATGTAACGAGTACATCTGGTGTTATAGGAAGTGTTCCAGGTTCCGGCTGACCTAATTTATGCAGCCTAATAATCCTTTAACGGATTAGAAAATATAAATTGATAATGTGTTATGTGTATGCCAGGTTAAAGAGATGCGTTTTTAATCTAGATTTAAACTGACAGAGTGTGTCTGCTTCCCGAACAATGCTAGGAAGATTGTTCCAGAGTTTAGGTGCCAGATAGGAGAAGGATCTACCACCTGCGGTTGATTTTGATATTCTAGGTATTATCAGCTGGCCTGAATCCTGAGATCGCAATAGACGTGAAGGACTATAATGCTTTAAGAGCTCGCTCAGGTACTGGGGAGCTAAACCATTTAGTGCTTTGTAAGTAATTAGCAAGATTTTAAAATCTATACGATGTTTAACAGGAAGCCAATGCAGTGTTGACAGAACTGGGCTAATATGGTCATACTTCCTAGTTCTAGTAAGAACTCTAGCTGCTGCATTTTGTACGAGCTGTAGTTTATTTATCAGGCGAGCGGAACAACCACCCAGTAGAGCGTTACAGTAATCTAGCCTTGAGGTCATGAACGCATGAACTAACTGTTCTGCATTTTTCATTGAGAGCATATGTTGTAGTTTAGATATATTTTTAAGATGGAAGAATGCGGTTTTACAGATGCTAGTAACATGGCCTTCAAATGAAAGATTGGTATCAAAGAGCACACCCAGGTTCCTAACTGACGACGAAGACTTTACAGAGCAGCCATCAAGTGTTAGACAGTATTCTAGGTTATTACGTGAAGAAGTTTTTGGTCCAAAAATTAGAATCTCTGTTTTTTCTGAATTTAGAAGTAGGAAATTACTGGTCATCCAATTTTTTATATCAGCTATGCATTCTGTTAATTTTGTGAATTGGTAAGTTTCGTCAGGGCGTGAAGAAATATAGAGCTGAGTATCATCAGCGTAACAGTGAAAACTAACGCCATGCTTCCTAATGATATCTCCCAAGGGTAGCATGTACAGAGTGAAAAGCAACGGTCCAAGTACTGAGCCTTGCGGTACTCCATACTGAACTTGTGATCGATATGACCTCTCTTCGTTTACTACTACAAACTGATAATGGTTAGATAAGTATGATTTGAACCATGCCAATGCAGTTCCACTAATGCCAACATAATTTTCGAGTCTATTTAAAAGAATGTTGTGATCGATAGTGTCAAATGCAGCACTAAGATCCAGTAACACTAATAGAGAGATACAACCACGATCTGATGATAAGAGCAAATCATTAGTAACTCTAATGAGAGCAGTCTCAATACTATGGTATGGTCTAAAACCTGACTGGAAATCTTCACAGATACTATTTCTGTCTAAAAAGGAACATAGTTGTGATGAAACTGCCTTTTCTAGTATTTTTGACAGAAAAGTGAGATTTGAGATCGGCCTGTAATTGACTAATTCTCTAGGATCAAGTTGTGGTTTTTTAATAAGAGGTTTAATAATAGCCAGCTTAAAACTTTTTGGTACGTATCCTAGTGATAAAGATGAATTGACGATATTAAGAAGAGGATCTATGACCTCTGGAAGCATCTCTTTCAATAGTTTAGTCGGTATAGGGTCTAACATACATATTGTTGATTTTGATGATTTAATAAGTTTAGACAATTCTTCCTTTCCTAAAGCAGTAAATGAATTTAATTTTTCCTCAGGGACACTACAATGCACTGTCTGACGCGATACTGTATTAGACGGTTGCATGGTTATAATTTTTTCTCTAATATTATCAATCTTACAAGTAAAGAAGTTCATAAAGTCATTACTGCTGTGCTCTTTGGAAACATCAGAAGTTGAAGCTTTATTTCTAGTTAATTTAGCCACTGTATCAAATAAATACCTAGGGTTGTGCTTATTTTCTTCTAAAAGTTTTGAAAAATAGGCAGATCTAGTATTTTTTTTAAGGTCTTTCTGTACTCAATCATTCTCTCTCTTCACGAAATGCGAAAAACTTCTAGTTTTGTTTTCTTCCAGCTGCGCTCCATTTTTCTGGCTGCTACCTTTAGGGCCCGAGTGTGCTCATCGTACCACGGCGTTGGATTAATTTCCTTAATCTTTTTTAAACGCAAAGGAGCAACTGAGTCTAATGTGCTGGAAAAGACAGAGGCAATAGTTTCTGTTTCAACATTGAGGTCTGCTAAGCTATCTGGTATGCTAAGGCGATGAAACTGATCAGGAAGATTATTTAGAAAGCGATCTTTAGTGGTAGAAGTGATGGTTCTACCATATTTATGGCAGGGAGGCAGTTTAGCTGAAATGTGGGCTTCTCAATGAGAGCTACGGACAGAGCGCGAGCGCAATCCAGTGAAAGGCGGTAAAGAGTGCAGCACGTCTGTGTGAAGGAGAGCTGTATGAGCGCGAATGACGGTGCACAACGTCTCCATCAATTCATCAATGTAGTAATTTAATGTTTATATATTTTAAAGCACTGAATCGCTATAGAATCACGATCAATCCGATTCTTAGAATTTTACATCGATTATCGGCCGAAATTAACGATTCACTACTCATGTTTCAAGATTGATGCATGTGTATCGTCAGGATTTGTAATCGATGCATCGAGAAAACAAGTGAATCGTTACACCCCTAATTATTATTATTTTTTAATTTTTATTTTTTTTTCTTCAAACTTCCAGGGCTTTTTGGGGGCCTTAACGTGCTCAAAAACTCTTTAAATTGGCACACACATTGGAATCTTCGGCCATTAGGACGCCGCAGAGGCTGGGACCCGGGCTTGGGATGGGGGCTCGACAACGCCCCCTTGAATGGGATCCGAAAACTTGACCATATATCAAACACGCTTACATGTATTAGTATGAAACTCTGTATACCTATAGTCACCAAACTCAGTATATATATTGTTCTCATCAAGCTGGACAATTTTCTAATTTACACTCATTAGCTCCGACCAACAGGAAGTCAGCTATTTTGGTATGAATGTGGATTTTTTGAAAAAACAGGCTATCAATTTTATACTACTACTCTTGCAGGGTTTATACAATTTACACCAAACTTTTTTGACTTGTTGCTAAGACACTGAAGTTGTTAAATTGCAAAGGGATGTTGGATATCTCGAACGTTGTTGCCATGGTGATGGATTCAATTAAGGACAAAGAAGGGGATATACACCCTTATTTTATAAATATACACCCTTTATTTCAGTATATAATAATACAAATATTATAAATGAACACATTTTAATTACAAGAAATATGTGTAAGTTTAAATTAGGCAGATAACTGCTCTTTGGTTAAAATAATTAAAATAATATTCAAATGTCATATATAGAATAAGCACTAGAGGACAGCAAATATCTATTTTTAAACAGAGTTGAGAAGACAAGTACACTTTTAATGGTTTAGAAAAATATATATTAAAAACCTTAAGAAAAATACTGGACTTAGATTATCACTGGACTTAGACTTAGAAAATTTTGAGCTGCAAAAGATAACTTTGCACTCATTTCAAAGTGACCTATGACATGAAATTCATCTAATTTTAAATGATCTCATGGATGTGGCTGTTGTGGTTTGTGATCATATAGGCACCAGCAGCTGCAGTAAATGTGGTGTGAATTTGACATAGACCTTTTATGTTTAACCATTTTAAATGCCCATTGCCCGCCGTGCACAGTTGCCCTGAAGCCACCGGGGTTAGCGGTGCCACCAGGCTTGGGCCCGTCATCGCTGCTTGCAGCTATAATTTTAATAATTTTTTTTTCAACCTTCTGGGGGCTTTTTTTTTTTTTGGAGGCTTAACATGCTCAAAAACTCTTGAAAATTGGTACACACATTGGAATCTCCGGCCATTATGACGCTGCCGAGGCTGGGACTCAGGTGTGGCACGGGGGCTCGACAGTGCCCCCTTGAATGAGATCTGAAAACTTGACCATATATCAAACACGCTTACATGTATTAGTATGAAACTCGGTACACATAAAGGCCTCATCGGGCCGAACAACTTTCGTGCTCTAAGTTATACGCCAGCTCAACAGGAAATCAGCTATTCCTAAACGCATGCTCTGGAAATCTCCTCTAGTTGATTAATCCGATCACCACCAAACTCGGTCAGCTTGAAGTCAAGCCATTGATTATGAAAAATTGCCAGCCGATTTTTGATATCTCAAACGGTTTGGCCGCGGCGAGGCAACGAATTTATAGCGAGAAAAGGGAAACACAAAATGTGTTATAACGTCTGCATACATTGATTAATTTTTATGAAACTTCAGCTGTGTGTTCGTTGTAGGAGCCCGATCACATGGATGTGACTATTGTGAGTCAAAGTTATAGCGCCACTAACTGGCAGCAGGAAGTGTGTCACTTTCAAAATGCTTTGAGATCACCCTCTTACTTTCACCCGATTTGCTTCAAACTTCATTAGAATAATGTCAAAACATGGCAGATGTAGACCTGTGAATGTATGTGTGATATCTTAAATATTGTTGCCATGGCAACAAGTCAAACATTAATAATATTCTTGGGTATTTTTGAGGCTCTTAACATGCTTCAAAATGCATGAAACTCAACACACACATCAATATTGTCATCCAGTAGACATGGGCAAAGCCTTAGAAACAGGTGGGGAGCAGGGGTTCTACAGTGCCACCTTTTTTTTTTTTTTTTTTTTGATTAACTTATTATTATTATTATAATTTTAGCTGCATCAGAGATATTATGACTGATTCAATAAACTATATACATACAGATGCCATAAAAATTACCCAAACCAAAATAAATTTACATAAAACAGGTACACATAATTAGGAAGTCAAGGTTTTAGTTTTTCTAATAACATCTCGGCTGTTATTGTCCAACTTTGAATAGTTCTGTCCTTAGTCCCATTGAGTTTAGCAGTGGTGCCCTCAAGCAAGGCAATGTCTCTGAAGTAAGAAATCCAGATGTAAGTAGAAGAGGTGAATGGTTCAATCCATAGCTTTAAGATAGTTTTTTTTTTTTGATAAGATTCTCTTTTGATGAGTATTTAGCTGAAGTGTAGAGTCATTTAAGAGCAGGAAGATCAAGGGGTCCAGAGGTATTTCTAGATGTAAGATATCAGAGAGGACCGTACATACAAAGGACCATAAAGGTACCACCTTAGGGCATTCCCAGAACATATCCAAATGCGAACATACTATAGAATTATTACATAGATGACAATAAGGATCAGGTCTGATCTTCATTTTATACAATAAGTTTGGAGTGATGTAAGCCCTATTAATAAGTTTATAGTGGATCATCTGATGCGCCAGGTTTTTAGATGCAATGAAACATCTGGCCCATACAACATCCCAATCAGGTTTGGTTGTTATTTCCTTTTCCCAGGAATAAATAGCTGGTATAGAGGAGTACTGTTGAAAGAGAATAGAGTTGTAGACTTTTGAGACTAAGCCACTTGAGGGGGGGTTAAAGTCCATCCACTTCCACAAGGGATGTGGAAGTATATTTGCAGTCCAGGGAACACTATAGGCCTTTAGAGCTGACCTCAGTCTTAAATATAAGAAAAAGGAAAATCCCGGTAAGGAGGAGGCTTTTTTCCAGTTTGCAAACAGTTATTATGCCATAAAGGTGTTCTACTTGTATACAAAAAAGGACCTCCCATTATTTTCTCAACCTTTTTCCATACATCAAAAGAATTTTCAACAATGGGTCCATATTTTTTCTTAGAGTTTTTAAAAATTCTTGAAAGGGGGAGATCTTGTAAGCGAACAGGTAGGGTGATGTTCGCTTCTAGATCTCACCAAGGAACAAGAGAATTGGGGTTAACCCAGATTTTAAGCGTTCTTATTTTAAATGCTAAATGATATCATTTAAAGTCCGGAAGTGACAAACCCCCATCAAGTTTCCTACATTGCATTGTCTTAAGCCAGATTCTGGGTTTTTTCTTATTCCATATGAATCTAGAAATAGCCACGTTGAGCTCTTTGAAGAAACATTCAGGTGGTGGTAACGGCAACATACAAAATAAGAAATTGACCCTAGGAAGGACATTCATTTTAACGGTAGCTATTCTTCCATGTAGAGCTAAACATAATGGGGATCTAAATCCTCCTTGATCTTGTTTAAGAAAATTTGAAAATTATGTTTAGGGATAAAGTGTATAGTTGGGGATATTGTGATACCCAAAGTAAATTGATTGACTATAGGGATCAAGGGGGGTAGGCTGCTCGATTCTTGTCTTGCTGCATCATTAAGGGGCATTAAAACTGATTTATTCCAATTGATTTTATAGCGTGAAAGCTTACCAAATATGTTGAAAAGATTTAAACATTCAGGGACGGACACAGAAATATTGGAGACATAGAGCAAAATATCATCAGCGTAAAGAGAAATTTTATGTAAGGTATTAACACATATAATGGGCTGTATAGCAGAAGACTGGTGTACCACTTGAGCCAATGGCTCCACTGACAGAGTAAAAAGTAAAGGCGATAATGGACAGCCTTGACGAGTACCTCGACCAAGAGAGAAAGATGGAGATGCAAAAGGACCAGTGAGTACACGAGCTGAACAACCGTTATAAAGATTTGGAACCATTTTAATAAATTCATTATAAATTCGCCCTGGAGACCTACACGCAGGTGAGGGGGGAGGTGCAGACAGGTACGGAGGTCTCCAGGACGAGCCTAGGAGCTCGGGCAGTTATGGCGGGTCAGGAGCCGTGGGTGGCCATGGAGGTTCTGAAGCCCCACCCACATGTATCCACGGGTACATAGCACCCCCCCCCCCCCCCAATTTTTTTTTGGGAGTTTCTGGGGCGGTAGGAAGGGCTCATGGAATGGAGCAGGCTCGTGGGCTGGAGCGGGCTCATGGAGAACCGGAGCAAGTTCGTGGAGAGCTGGAGCGGGCTTGTGGAGAGCTGGAGCGGGCTCGTGGAGAGCTGGAGCGGGCTCGTGGAGAGCTGGAGCGGGCTCGTGGAGAACTGGAGCGAGCTCGTGGAGACTTGGAGTGGGCTCGTGGAGAACTGGAGCGGGCTCGTGGAGAATTACAGCGGAGTCTGGAGACGGCTCGGGCAGTGGAGCAGAGTCTGGAGTCCAGCTCATCCAGTTCAGGTGTGGAACAGGGAGGATCATGGGAAACGGAGTCCGGGACAGGCGTGAACTGTAACAAAAGTTTTGGCAAGAAGTTTTGCATCAACAGTAATTAAACTGATAGGACGATAACTAGCGCATTCCAAGGGGTCTTTGTCTTTTTTAAGTAAGAGAGTGACAAGAGCTGTATTTTGGTCTCTGTGTAGGGCTCCATTTTCAATCGCAAAGTTAAATGAATTTAGAATAAGTGGCGCTACTATATCCCAGATCACAGAAATTAATTCAGGAGGAATTCCGTCGCTACCTGGAGCTTTATTCTTTGGCATAGAGTCCAATGCAAATTTTAATTCTTCAAGTGACATAGGGTTATTAAGTATATCATGACAACACGAAATGAAATACATTGACGCAGAGGTATCAGAAGTATACAACTGTTCATAAAAGGTTTTAAAAATTTGATTGATCTCTTCTGGCTGGGTATATAGAATGCCTTCATTCTTTATGCTATATATATTTGCTCTAGCCTCCATATGTTTAATCCGTAGAGCTAATAATTTACTTGGTCTCTCACCATTAAAATAATATGACTGCCTTGTGCGGTGCATTATAAATTCAGCTCTATGTAAGAGTAGTCCTTTCAGTTCAGATTTAAGTGCACGTAGTTTATCTGCCTTCTTTGGACAGTAAGCATTCTTGAGGTCCTGTTCCACCACCCGAATTTGTCTCTCCAGTTGTTCTTTGCGGATATTTCTAGATTTTTGTTGAAAGGAAGAGAAGGCAATACATTGCCCTTTTATAAAACATTTTGTCACCTCCCATAAAGACTTCTTAGAGGGATTCTTAGCAGATTTACTATTAAATTTAATGAACTCTACTAAGGAAGAACGTAGCTGTGATAGAAATTTTTGATTGCGAAGAAGGGATGTATTAATTCTCCAACGTTTGCACCCAGAGGGGACAGTGAAAGGAAGAAGACACAAAGTTTGCCTGGATACGTGGCCAGTATAACAGTAGATCACTCGAGTGGAAGAACCGACTCGGCATACAGGTTCACCGATGTGATGCTCTGTACAGTCGCTGCGTTCGACCAGTCTTTTAGTCAGTTGCTATGGTTTGCAGGCCGGTGTCCATTAACATTACAGCTGGCTCGTCCTCAGATACGTACAGAGGCAATGCGGATTCCTGGTGCTGGGAAGCATAAGATTCCACTTCAGCCGGCGTTTCCAGCAGAGAGGTTGATCCGCGATGTGTCACCTTAATCGTAGCGGGGTAAAGCATGAAGGAAGGGATCCCAAGCTACGTAAGTTTTTTCCTAGCCTAGGAAAAAAAGAAGCGAACTGCTTTTGTGAAGTACTGGACCGGCGGATCGGGCTCCTTTGAGGATCGCGTTTCTGTCCTAAAAGTGTAGTAGTTTAAAGATCAGTGTTCGCAGGCTTTTTCTGTTGCTGTCACTAGTGTAGATACGATGCGCCCTTTCTATCTCGACTGATTTGTTTTTAAGCGAAGAATTCCACTGAGATAGCTGTGTTAGCACGAAGCCCACTGGGTTGGTGCCCTCTTCCCCTTCTCTAAGGCCAACGAGACGAATGTTGTATTGCCGACTCTTATCTTCCAGTCTCGCCATCTTGTCTTGTAGCATTTCCACAGCTAGCTTAACGTCAGCTGAATGATTATCAAAATTGTTACTGATTAACTTCATCTCTCTCTCCAAGAAACCGATTCTTTCAGCAACAGGTTGAAATTCCTCCTTGAAGATTTCCAAGATTTTTTTTTTTTTTGAAGATCTTTCCAAGATTTACCAAACTGTAGCTTTAGCTTGTCTGCCACCATGCTGTGCAGTGCTTCGTTGTCTGGTTCTTTCAGCCGTTTTTCCTCTGGAGAGAATGGTAAAAGCTGACATTTAGCCATCACACACTGATAAGCAAACTCACGAAGCAGGTATTATTGATTTATACCGAAGCTACAACTTGAACGGATGATTTATCAGTCCCCAGTAGGGGAGCTCCAAACTCAAGTGGCAATCTCTGTCAGTAGGTCACGTGATCTCCTACAGCGCCACCTTTTGACAAAAGTGAGGAGGTTAGTTTAACCTACAGTCACCAAACTTGGTACACTTATTGATCTCATTAAGCCAGACAACTTTCTAATTTAAAGTCATTAGCTCCGACCAACAGAAAGTAAGATATTTTGGTTTGAATGTGGAATTTTTTAATAAACAAGCTCTGAAATTTTAACTACTCCTCTTAGGGGATTCATGCAATTGCCCCCAAACTTTCTGAACATGATGACAAGACACTGAAGATGCTAAAATGCAAACGATTATAGGATATCTTGAATGGTGCAACGGTTTAAAATAAGAACAAAAAGGGAAACAGGAAAAGAATTATATTTACTAACCACAGAATTATACATCCTTTATTTCAATATAAAATAATACAAATATTATAAATAAGCACATTTTAATTCAATTTTTCATTTCAATAAGTATGTGTAAGTTAAATTTAGGCAGATAACAGCTCTTTGGTTAAAATAATTCAAATAATATTCAAATGTCATATATAGAATAAGCACTAGAGAGCAGCAAATACTTATTTTTAAACATGGTTGAGAAAACAACAGTTTTTACAAAACTTTGTTTTTAAACACTGTTTAAACGTATAATTATATTCAGTGGGTACTTTGTTTGGACATTATCAAAGACTAATAGATTTTATTGTTGAATCTTCTGAAGCAATTTACTGATAAAACAGTCTCTCTCTCTCTCTCTCTGTGTGTGTGTTACAGTCTTGCAGGTTTAACCCCTTTATCGCTGTGTCCTTTTTCTGCATTAAAGGATAGGAAATGTCTTAGGCCTTCTCTTCTATAAATTTGTATAACAAAATTAAGGCAAAGAACCAGTTCATTTGTAGTTCACTGACTATATACTTTTATATAATTAGTTTAATAATTTTGTTAATAAAAGACCTTTAATAAATTCATCTGAATGTATAATATTTTTAACAGCGAATGATAATCTTGCTATAAATAGTTTTGGTTAGTATTACATTTAAATATATATATTAAGAGATTATCAAGTACTAGTACTTATCAAGTACTAGTCACTGTCAGTGACACTTTTAATGGTTTAGAAAAATATATAATAAAAACCTTAAGACAAATACTGGACTTAGATTAACATAGACTTAGAAAATTTTGAGCTGCAAAAGAAAACTTTGCACTCATTTCAAAGCGACCTATGACATTCTATGACATGAAATTCATCTAATTTTAAATTATTTCATGGATGTGGCTGTTGTGGTTTGTGATCATAGGAGCATCAGCTGCTGCAGTAAATGTGGTGTGAATTTGACATAGTCCTTTTATGTTTAACTGTTTTAAATGCCCATTGCCCGCTGTGCACAGTTGCCCTGAAGCCACTGTGGTAGCGGTGCCACCGGGCTTTGGCCTGTCATCGCTGCTCGCAGCTATATTTAGGGGCCAATCACCGAAGGTGCGGAGGCACCTATTGTAATTGTTAGTTTTCTTCTTATTATTATTATTAGGGGTTCAAGCAAGAAGTGCTGAAACCCTATTGTAATTGTTAGGATTTATATTATTAGGGGCCAAGCACCGAAGGTGCAGATCATCTTCAGACCATGCCAATAAAAAGTTATGGAATTCAGGTTGATTTCTCAAACCGTTTTTGAAAAATGCGAATGAATTTTACGCGAATTAATTTTAATGCTGTATCTCCGCAACGCTTTATCGTATTCAGACCAAACTTGGTACACGTCATCACAAGCATGACCTGAGGCAACATGCAGCGTTTTGGTGCAGTGCCACCTACTGATCCGGAGATACGAAAAATGGCTATTTTTCCTTATAACTTCTGATGGGTTTGTCCAGAAGTCATTTGGACTTTGGTCTCGTTGGATTCGGGGCATCATGCTGAGTCGAATGATATCCAGTTTTCTTATATCGACTATTTTGGCCGTCAGCCATTTTGAATTTTGTGCTAAAATGCTATATTTTATGAACGCATTAGCGTATTGTTACAAAACTCAGTATGGGTCATCAGCACAATGCCCTGAAGGAGCCTGAAAAGTTTCGAAACAACGCCACTTAGTGGAGCTTGACAC
The DNA here is from genome assembly GCA_037950675.1 of Hypophthalmichthys molitrix. Taxonomy (NCBI): domain Eukaryota; kingdom Metazoa; phylum Chordata; class Actinopteri; order Cypriniformes; family Xenocyprididae; genus Hypophthalmichthys; species Hypophthalmichthys molitrix. The sequence continues at coordinate 12,974,072 of CM075493.1, read as the reverse complement.
ACACATCAATACTGTCGACCAATAGATATGGACAAAGCCCAAACGGGCGTGGTGGAGGGGCTCAGTAGCGCCACCTTTTGACTAAAGTTGGGGGCTTAGTTTTACCTACAGTCACCAAACTCATGACATATATTGTTCTCATCAAGCCAGACAACTTTCTAATTTACAGTCATTAGCGCCGACCAACAGCAAATCAGCTATTTTGGTTTGAATGTAGAGTTTTTGAAAAAAATCATGGTCTGTATTTAATACTACTACTACTATTGCCCGGCGTGCACAGTTGCCCTGAAGCTATCGGGGTGGCGGTGCCACTGGGCTTGGGCCCGTCATTGCTGCTTGCAGCTATATTTGTAAATTGTTACCGTATTAGAAACATTTGTCAACTATTATTAAGCATTGCCATAAGCATACTTAAAATTAATATGTTGTTCAGATTTACTTGTTTGCACTTGTAAAAGGTTATGCTACTTAAAACCGTCGTCCATTACATGATATGTTAATTGTAATAGGCTACTACTGAAATTCCCGCAAGGATTTCAACATCATATTATTTAAAATGTATCATAAATCAATTTTCCAAAGATGCTTAAAAAATCCCTATATATTTACTTGTCTTTAAATTTAAACAACACGTGTAACACACGTGACGAAACCTGATTGGTTCCAAGGCCGTTGAATGGCTCTGATTTTTCTTATGATAATGAGGTGTAGCCTCGCACCTGAGAGAATATGTTTACCAGATATGCTGTGCATGCGTATGTGCTTTGAATGCTAATAGAAGTCTAAATTTAAACTGTTAAATTATATAGACTAGAGCGATCGTGTCACTTTAGAACACTTGGAATAGACCATGCAATTCATATGGATTATTATTATTATTTTTTTTTGCGATTAACTTTTTGAAACACAAATAGTTAACATTAGTTAATGCATTAGTTAACATGAACATGCAGAAGTAACTGGTAAGTTTTTAGTTGCTGTTTGCATAAATAAAAAGCTCACTATTTAGTTTTTTTCCTAAGTAGATAGGGCTGCTATGCATTTGCTAATAGATAACACGTGGAATATGGACGTTAACCACTGTAACATGATATCTAGCAACTTAAGCACTGATATAAAGTCAAAGTCCCTTTGTAACTATAAAGCACTGTCCAACTATAAAACACTGTCCAATGCATTGGCAGAAAAAAAAATAGTCATTATAACATGTACAACATTACATTTAACATTACTTTTATTTGCAAATTTAAGTTGTGTATTTACGCTGCAAACCAATCTCGGGGATGGATGCACTCGAAAATAAGTTTCTGCATGAGCATTTTGAAAAGCAGCTTGTGAAGGCTCTGATTCAAAACTCGCAGCTCCAAGATCTAGCGAGATTCCTATTCTTCGGTCTGTCCGCAACATACATCGAACGTGACCGACTGAATGGGAACTACTGTCTATTATGATTAGAATGAATAAATCTGATGGCTTTAACATAATGGGAAAACACATTATAAGTCAGTTTGTGGATGATATGACTTTATTTCTAAAATATGAAAGGCAAATCTCCACAGCGTTAGATTCAATCAGTCAATTCTCGAAAGCATCAGGTGTTACACTGAACATTAATAAATGTGAAATTCTTGCTTTGCACAATCAACCAGCTTGCTTAATTGATAACATACAGGTTAAGACAGAAGTCAAGTACTTGGGCATCACGGTCACCAGAAATAAAGAAATATGAGAAAAAGAAAACATTCTTAGAAATATTGATAAATGTAAAGCAATACTGAATTCTTGGCTACAAAGGGATATAACAATTTTCAGCAGGATTTTACTATCCAAGATGGAGAGCTATTAACACTGCCTTTTCATTAGAAATTTCAGATAACATGATAAAATTATTAAACAAGATAAATTTCAGTTTTCTTTGGAAGGATAAATGCCATTACATCAGAAAAGCTGACATGATTAAGAATATTGAAGAGGGTGGCATGAATGTCATAGATTTTTCTGTGATGAATGGTGTACTAAAACTGAAATGGTTGAAATCCTTTGTTTGTCACAAAGATTCTTTTTGGTTTAGCATCCAAAATACAATTTTTCAAAAGATGGGTGGAACTGATTTTCTATTGCGTTGTGACTATGATCTGTATGTCACTTAGCAGCCGAGTTTGCAATTACATTAGATTTTAATAATAAAATTTATACAAAACATGTTTCTTTGTAGCAGACTACACCACCTAGAGTTTAAACTAAAACCCCAGGAAAAATATTAAATTCACTATCACAGGTTCTTTTCTTTTCTTTTTTACTCGGATCAGTCTACAAACACGGTGAGTCATGTCATCCTTTCCCTGTATCGTGTCGTGTTCCATATGCCACATGTTCAGTATAGCTCTCTCTGTCAGCGATGAGGGATTTACATGTCATAAATGTAGGGAAATAGTCAGGCTGACAGAGAGAATCTCAGAATTAGAGACACGCATCCAAACTTTAATCGAGGATAGTAAGAATGCAAGGGCTTCAGATACTGTTTTGGATGCGACTAGCTTAGTGAACTCTGTACATTGTTCGGTTCCGGCTGTAGAGCTCGCGCAGCAGGGCAATTGGGTAACGGTGAGGCAGCCTAGCCGCGGAAAACACCACTCTTCAGTTCCAATTAGAACATCAAACAGGTTCTCCCCACTCAGTGACACACCCACTGAGAATCCTGTTGAAAGTGCCCTAGTTATTGGCGATTCTATTACACGGAACGTGAAAATAGAGACACCAGCCACCATAGTCACATGTTTGCCGGGAGCCAGAGCACCTGACATCAAAGCAAATTTAAAAGTGCTGGCTAATGCTAATCGTAAATACACTAAAATTGTTATTCACGTCGGCACTAATGATGTTCGACTTCGCCAGTCGGAGATCACTAAAATTAACATTAAAGAGGTGTGTGAACTCGCAAGTACAATGTCAGAAGAAGTAATTTGCTCTGGCCCTCTTCCTGTTTATCGGAGTGATGAGATAGTTAGCAGATTATCATCACTCAATGGCTGGCTGTCTAAGTGGTGTCCGCAGAATAATATAGGTTTCATAGACAATTGGAAAAGTTTTTGGGGCAGACCTGACCTGTTGAAAAGAGATGGTATTCATCCCTCCCGGGATGGTGCTGCTCTTCTCTCTAGTAATATGGCACATAGTCTTAGAACTAAAACATGACAAACTGGGGTCCAGGTCAGGAAGCAGACAGACTGGCTAAACCGACCGTCTGCTAGCTGCCTCACGTTACAGAAGTCAGATAATTCCCAACACATAGAAACTCTTACACCTAGATATTATCACATAGAGACTGTGTCTGTACCCCGAATTAGTAAAAACAAAAAACTTCCAAACCCATTTAATGGTAAAAATTTAATTGATGTTCAACAAATAAAAATTAGAGATAAAAATGATAAACAAATGATAAAGCTTGGGTTGTTAAATATTAGATCCCTTTCTTCAAAAGCTCTTATTGTAAATGATATTATCACAGACAATAATCTAGGTGTGCTGTGTTTGACAGAAACTTGGCTAAAACCAGATGATTACATTACTTTAAATGAGTCTAGCCCGCAAGGTTATGATTATCAACACAATCCTCGTCAGAAAGGCAAAGGGGGAGGTGTTGCTGTAATTTATAGTAATATTTACAGTATTAGTCAAAAGTCTTCCAAATATAATTCCTTCGAAGTGATGGTGCTTTACGTAACATTATGTAAGTTGACATTTGTGCTGGCTACTGTATACAGGCCACCAGGGCACCATACTGACTTTATCAAAGAATTTGCTGCTTTTCTTTCAGAGTTAGTACTAACTGCAGATAAAGTCCTTGTTGTTGGTGATTTTAATATCCATGTAGATAATAAAAAAGACTCATTGGGATTGGCATTTACAGACATTCTAAACTCTATTGGTGTTAGACAACACGTGTCAGGACCCACTCATTGTCGTAATCATACTTTAGATCTAATATTGTCACATGGAATCGATATTGATGCCGTTGAAATTCTGCAGCAGAGTGACGACATCTCAGATCATTATTTAGTCTCGAGTATACTACATTTAGTCAAGGCAGCTAAACTGCCTCCCTGCCATAAATATGGTAGAACCATCACTTCTACCACTAAAGATCGCTTTCTAAATAATCTTCCTGATCAGTTTCATTGCCTTAGCATACCAGATAGCTTAGAAGACCTCGATGTTGAAACAGAAACTATTGCCTCTGTCTTTTCCAGCACATTAGACTTGGTTGCTCCTTTGCGTTTAAAAAAGATTAAGGAAATTAATCCAACGCCGTGGTACGATGAGCACACTCGGGCCCTAAAGGTAGAAAACAAAACTAGAAGTTTTTCGCATTTCGTGGAGAGAGAGAATGATTGAGTACAGAAAGGCCTTAAAAACTGCTAGATCTGCCTATTTTTCAAAACTTTTAGAAGAAAATAAGCACAACCCTAGGTATTTATTTGATACAGTGGCTAAATTAACAAGAAATAAAGCTTCAACTTCTGATGTTTCCAAAGAGCACAGCAATAATGACTTTATGAACTTCTTTACTTGTAAGATTGATAATATTAGAGAAAAAATTATAACCATGCAACCGTCTACTACAGTATCGCGTCAGACAGTGCATTGTAGTGTCCCTGAGGAAAAATTAAATTAATTTACTGCTTTAGGAAAGGAAGAATTGTCTAAACTTATTAAATCATCAAAATCAACAACATGTATGTTAGACCCTATACCGACTAAACTATTGAAAGAGATGCTTGCAGAGATCATAGATCCTCTTCTTAATATCATCAATTCATCTTTATCACTAGGATACGTACCAAAAAGTTTTAAGCTGGCTATTATTAAACCTCTTATTAAAAAACCACAACTTGATCCTAGAGAATTAGTCAATTACAGGCCGATCTCAAATCTCACTTTTCTGTCAAAAATACTAGAAAAGGCAGTATCATCACAACTATGTTCCTTTTTAGACAGAAATAGTATCTGTGAGGATTTCCAGTCAGGTTTTAGACCGTACCATAGTACTGAGACTGCTCTCATTAGAGTTACTAATGATTTGCTCTTATCATCAGATCGTGGTTGTATCTCTCTATTAGTGTTACTGGATCTTAGTGCTGCATTTGACACTATCGATCACAACATTCTTTTAAATAGACTCGAAAATTATGTTGGCATTAGTTGCAACTGCATTGTCATGGTTCAAATCATACTTATCTGACCGCTATCAGTTTGTAGTAGTAAACGAAGAGAGGTCATATCGATCACAGGTTCAATATGGAGTACCGCAAGGCTCAGTACTAGGACCGTTGCTTTTCACTCTGTACATGCTGCCCTTGGGAGATATCATTAGGAAGCATGGCGTTAGTTTTCACTGTTACGCTGATGATACTCAGCTCTATATTTCTTCGCGCCCTGACGAAACTTACCAATTCACAAAATTAACAGAATGCATAGCTGATATAAAAAATTGGATGACCAGTAATTTCCTACTTCTAAATTCAGAAAAAACAGAGATTCTAATTTTTGGACCAAAAACTTCTTCACGTAATAACCTAGAATACTGTCTAACACTTGATGGCTGCTCTGTTAAGTCTTCGTCGTCAGTTAGGAACCTGGGTGTGCTCTTTGATACCAATCTTTCATTTGAAGGCCATGTTACTAGCATCTGTAAAACCGCATTCTTCCATCTTAAAAATATATCTAAACTAAGACATGTGCTCTCAATGAAAAATGCAGAACAGTTAGTTCATGCGTTCATGACCTCAAGGCTAGATTACTGTAACGCTCTACTGGGTGGTTGTTCCGCTCGCCTGATAAATAAACTACAGCTCGTACAAAATGCAGCAGCTAGAGTTCTTACTAGAACTAGGAAGTATGACCATATTAGTCCAGTTCTGTCAACACTGCATTGGCTTCCTGTTAAACATCGTATAGATTTTAAAATCTTGCTAATTACTTACAAAGCACTAAATGGTTTAGCTCCTTCACGTCTATTGCGATCTCAGGATTCAGGCCAGCTGATAATACCTAGAATATCAAAATCAACCGCAGGTGGTAGATCCTTCTCCTATCTGGCACCTAAACTCTGGAACAATCTTCCTAGCATTGTTCGGGAAGCAGACACACTCTGTCAGTTTAAATCTAGACTAAAAGATCTCTTTAACCTGGCATACACATAACACATTATCAATTTATATTTTCAAATCCGTTAAAGGATTATTAGGCTGCATAAATTAGGTCAGCCGGAACCGGGAACACTTCCTATAACACCAGATGTACTCGTTACATCAGAAGAAGAATGGCATCTACGCTAATATTAGTCTTTCTGTTTATCCCGAGGTCTACCGTAGTCAACCAGATCCGGGCCGTATCCAGGTGAGACCGAGGACCGACGCCTTGACACGACCACAACGCAGCCCTGAAGTATCAGCAGAGATTGAGCCAACTAGATCATCCATTGTGAAGGCCTCATCGACATGACAGCCAGTGCCACAGCTCCTCAACAAACCGTCCATACCGGTGTGATGAATACGATCCTCAACAGGACTGAACTGGAATAAATACTTTGAATGTTGCGATCCTATCAGACATAAGATAGCAACCTGAATCGTAACAAAGCACTGTTCGCCAGAGGAGAACTGGCCCCCCGACTAAGCCTGGTTTCTCCCAAGGTTTTTTTCTCCATTTTAACACAGAAGTCTATTTGCCACCTGTTTGCCATCTGATGTCACCTGTTGGAGTTTGGGTTCCTTGCCGCTGTCGCCTTTGGCTTGCTTAGTTGGGGACACTTGACATTTGATATTCAACAGTGCTTTGATCTGCCGACATTGACACTATTCTTTAAGAGCTGCTGTGCAGCCAAAATGATATACCAGTTATCAATGTAAAGCTGCTTTGACACAATCTGCATTGTAAAAAGCGCTATATAAATAAAGGTGACTTGACTTGACTTACAAGGATGGAACAGTGGAAAACATCACCCCAACAAAAGCTCAAGCAAAGACTGTTTATTACAATCAACTGAAGCGAAAGGATAATAATTTAAAAAAAAAAAAAAAAAAAAGGGAAGAAAAAACAAAAAAAGTCCAAAGTCCAAACTTGGTAGGCAGTCCAGGTTCAATTAGTGTCTGATAGGCATCTGCATCAACGCTGACGACCATTAACTCTCAGTCCCCCATTGAAGTGACGACGCTGGAAGACAGAGAATATACTGCCAGCATACACGGTCTAAACACACAGTTCCCGGCCAAAAAACCCTGTGACCGTTCGCTCTTGTCTCGGCAGCACTCCAGTGGACGTCCAACCAGTCAAAGACCCGTCTAACACGCTGCTATTCCATAGGATTTCGCGAACTGCCAGCTCATCCACCTTTATTCGTCTGCAGGACGCTGTGCACTCACACCATCTCACCGCATACAATACACTCACTGCTAGACGCCGGCGCAGGCACAAACGTGACTCTCTTGCTTGTTCTCTCGTTGGCCAGTTTTCAGGTACGACCGCACGGTGTTGCCCCTACACCTTCCGCCGTGATACATGCTATCATGTCCCAGTCAACAGTCCTTTTATAAGGGAACATTTCCGCGCCAACTCTGGACAGTTGATAATACCTAGAATATCAAAATCAACTGCAGGCGGTAGATCCTTTTCCTATTTAACACCTAATCTTTGGAACAGTCATCCTATCACTGTTCGGGAAGCAGACACACTCTGTCAGTTTAAGTCTAGACTAAAAACACATCTGTTTAAACTTGCATACGTATAAGCCATTATCTACTTCTATAATTCAAATCATGTAAATTGTTAGGCTGCATGTACTCACTACATCATAAGAAAAATGGCGTCTACGCTAATATTAGTCTCTCTCTGTTTATCCTGAGGTTTGCCGCAGCTTGCCAGATCCAGGCCATATCCAGATGAGATGAAGGACCTGCGCCTAGACATGACGATAACGCAGCCCTGACATTTCAACTAAACTATCCCCTGTGAAGGCCCATTTCCCTTTCCTTTCCCTATTATAGGATTATTCCTGAATGAAGCCCACCAAACTAACACAACTCCACATCCCAAAAATCAAAGAGATCCAACTTCCCACACCGAACCATATGTGAGCCATAAAGTTGAATCAGGGGACTAAAATAGGTGATCGAAGATGGCTCCTCCATGTCTGCTTAATTACAAATACATTTGATTTGATTATGGTAACAGAACAAAAGATCAAAGAGACCCTCTTTCATTTGTTAACTTTAAGAAAACAGATGGAGCAGCAAACATCTTGAGACCGGCTCGACACGAAGGCTATAGAATCTAGCGAACGTGTTAGGTGTCTCCCAGCCCGCAGCTCTACAACGAGGTGCCACGAGCCAGCACCCAGGAGGATGCAACACCTCTCGTGGAGTGAGCATGCAACCTGAGTGGGCAGGGCACGCCTTGAGCTTGGTAAGCCAAGGCGATCGCGTCCACTATCCAGTGGGCCATCCTCTGCTTGGAGACAGCCTTTCCCTTCTGCTGGCCTCCGTAACAGACAAAGAGCTGGTCTGAGGTCCTGAAGCTTTGAGTTGAACTGGACAGAGAAAGGCCAGCGCTTGCAGGCTTACTACCTGGTCCCTGAAGGGAGTGGTAGGAACCTTGGGCACATAGCCAGGCCGGGGTCTCAGTACCATGTGGCCGTTGCCCGGCCCGGACTCTAGGCAAGATTCGTCGACCGAAAATGCTTGCAGGTCCCCTACCCTCTTGATGGAGGCCAATGCAACCAGCAGCAAAGTCTTCATAGACAGAATATTTAAGTCTGCTGACTGCAAGGACTCAAAGGGAGCATTCTGGAGTGCTCGAAGCACCAGAGCAAGGTCCCAAGAGGGTATGAAAGGGGGTCGAGGAGGATTTAATCGTCTCGCCCCCCTAAGAAACCTGACGACCAGGTCGTGCTTACCAACAGACTTGCCATCAATGTGGTTGTGGTATGCGGAAATTGCAGCAGCATGAACTTTGAGGGTGGAGGGCGACAGCCTACGCTCCAACCCTTGCTGCAAGAATGAAAGCACGACTCTGATCGAACATCTTCGGGGGCCTTCTCGGCGAGAAGAGCACCACTCGATGAACAGGTTCCACTTCAAGGCGTAAGCACGTCTCATAGACGGTGCACGTGCCGAAGTGATGGTGTTAAGTACCTCAGGGGGTAAGTCACCTAGAACCTCCGTGTCCCGTCCAGGGACCAGACATGGAGTTTCCAGAGGTCTGGACGCGGGTGCCAAACTGTGCCCCATCTCTGAGAAAGAAGGTCTTTCCTCAGAGGAATGCGGCAGGGAGGGGCTGTTGCGAGGAGCGAGAGTTCTGGGAACCAGGTCCGGTTGGGCCAATAGGGCGCAACTAGCAGGACCTGCTCCTCGTTCTCCCTGACTTTGCACAAGGTCTGTGCAAGTAGGCTCACTGGGGGAAACACATATTTGCGAAGGCCCCGGGGCCCGCTGTGTGCCAGTGCATCTGTCCCGAGTGTTCCCTCGGACAGGGAGTAAAACAGCTGGCAGTGAGAGGTTTCTGGCGAGGCAAACAGGTCTACCTGAGCCTCTCCGAACTCTCTCCAAATCAGCTAGACCACCTGGGGGTGGAGTCGCCACTCTCCCGGCAGCGCAGCTTGTGAGAGCTCGTCGGCTACATGGTTGAGCACACCAGGAACATGAATGTGCGAAGCGACCTCAGATGTTTCTGACTCCAAAGGAGAAGGCGGGCGAGTTGCGACATGAGACCACCTTGGTGGTTGAAGTACGCAACAGTCGCAGTGTTGTCCGTGTGGACCAGTACATGCTTGCCCAGTAACAGCCCTTTCAGGTGGCTCAGGGCAAGGCGTACTGCTAGCAACTCGAGGCAGTTGATGTGCCAATGCAGTTGGGGGCCCGTCCAAACCCCTGATACTGCATGCCCGTTGTACGTGGCACCCCAGCCGGCAGCAGAGCGGGGTTACTGCCGCTGTGGCTGCCATATGCCCCAGGACCCTCTGAAAGAATTTCAGTGGTACCGCTGTCCTGCCTTACGTATTCAATGTATTCAGGCAGTTCAGCACCAACTGAGCACGTTCCTCTGTGAGGCGTGCTGTCTGTTTGACCGAATCCAACTCCATACCGAGAAAAGAGATCCTCTGCACAGGGGAGAGTTTGCTCTTTTCCCAGTTGACCTGAAGGCCCAACTGGCTGAGGTGACTGAGCACCAGGTCCCTGTGTTTGCACAACTGATCCGAGACTGCGCTAGAATAAGCCAGTCGTCGACATAGTTGAGGATGCGAACACCCTGTTCTCTCATGGGAACAAGGGCTCCCTCCACGACTTTTGTGAAGACGCAGGGAGACAGGGCCAGCCCAAAGGGTAGGACCTTGTACTGATATGTTCGACCCTCGAACGCAAAGCGCAGGAATGGCCTGTGTCGAGGTAGAATTGACACATGAAAGTACGAGTCCTTCAGGTCGATCGCTGCAAACCAATCTTGGGTACGGATGCACTCGAAAATGCGTTTCTGCGTGAGCATTTTGAACGGTAGCTTGTGGAGGCTCCGATTCAAAACTCGCAGGTCCAAGATTGGTCGTAACCCACCGCTTTTCTTGGGACACAATGAAGTAGGGACTGTAGAACCCTGACCTCATATCGGCCGGAGGGACCGACTCTATCGCGTCTTTCGCCAGTAGGACCGCGATCTCCGCACGCAAGACATGGGCATCAACAGCCTTCACTGCAGTGAACCTGGGGGGACACCGGGCGAACTGAATCGCATAGCCGAGCCTGATTGTCCGAATGAGCCAGCGAGATGGACTGGGGAGCCAGGCTCGCAGACACCGTACAAGCGGGATCAAAGGGACCGTGGGCGTACCCGCAGTGGGGCAGCGAGGTGGAACGCAGGGACGCGGCTCGGGAGGCTCTCTCTGCGAGGCGGCACGAAGCGGGGTCAGAGTGTGCTGTGCAACACCTACCTGGTTCCACGGTTGTACAGAGAGCACAGGAGAGGCTTTGGTTGCCTTCTCGAACCACGCGCTGCTGCCCGCTGGTGATAGAAGAGGGGGATGAGAGTGGAGAGGTTCTTGCCCTCCCACTATTCTCTGAGCCCTCTTCAGACCCGGAAATGAAGGAAACTGCTCTTTTTTTGAGAATTTGGGTACCGCTGGCTGTACAAACAAAGGATTTACCACCCGGCCCTCCTCCAGGGGAAGGAGTGGTGCGGTCACCACCTCCTGAAGACCAGTCCCATCCATCTCCGGGTCGTCCGTTCTAGGGCCTTTTGCTCTTGGCTTTACCACCCTTCTTGAAGGGGGCCTGGACGGGCTGGGCACCCCGCTTGTGACTGGCTCCACGGCGGCACTTGGATGGAGGCTGCTGCGCGGGAGCGCGGGCAGCCGCAGAGGGGTGCCCTCGGCGATGAGCAGGCTGAGGTGCGGCGGATGGGTGGACGCAGCAGCTGACCGCTATTGCAGGATGTGACTGATGGCCTCAGACTGCTTCTGTACAACCGAGAACTGCTGGGCAAAGTTCTTGACCGCGTCGCTAAAGAGGCCGGTCTGGGACACGGGGGAATCAAGGAACCTGACCTTGTCGGTATCCCTCATGTCGGCCAGACACAGCCAGAGATGGTGTTTCTGGACCACCATAGTGGACATCGCACGACCCACTGACCGCGGCGTAACGAAGCGCGAGGTCCGTCGCAGCATGAAGTTCCTGGAGAACTTGTGGATCGTGACCACCCTCGTGCAGGTCCTTCAATGCCTTGGCCTGATGGACCTGCAACAACGCCATAGCGTGTAGGGCGGAAGCGGCTTCCCCGCAGGCCTGGTAAGCCTTGCCGGTAAGATCCGACGAGTGCTTACAGGCCCGGGAAGGGAGAGACGGCTCCCCCTGCCAGGTGGAGTTAGGGCACAGTGGCATAGCAACAACCCGTTCCACAGGGGGGATGCGCGCATAACCCTTCGACGCACCGCCATCAAGAGTAGTGAGGGAGAAGGACCCACCGGAACGGTTTCGGGCAGTAAAAGGTGCCGTCCATGTACTGGTGAGTTCTTTGTGCACCTCCGGGAAGAAAGGAACCGGGGTGGGTGGCTGAGAACCAGCATGCGCCACCCCGAGATACCAATCGTCCAACCGCGAGGGTTCGGGACATGGTGGAGGATTCCACACAAGCCCGACCCTGTTGGCGGCCCGGGAAAGCATAACCATCATCTCCGGATCTGAATCGGGCACAGTTACCTTTCCCGAAGGAGGCAACTGCGCTGACTCATCATCTCCGGAAAAATCTGGCTCACCCTCCGATGCAGCTATCGACATCCGGTCATCGGGGGAGCTCCGAAGGATACGAATGGTGCACACCTTTGAGATGGCCCCCCCGGTAGCTCTACTGGCTGCGGAGTGCAGGAGGAGTGAGGGTTCCTAGGGGGTTGGTTCCCCGAAGGAAGTGCGCTCACTGTAATCCTCAGATCACCAGTGCCGCTACCCGAAGCAACCCTCTGAGGAGGATTAGAACGAGGCAGCGGCACTGGGACTCCGCCCCTTTGCAGGAACTGGAGTCTCGATTGCAACTCCGAGATGGTCATCTTCCCACAATGGGTACATGACTCATCCACGAACGCTGCCTCAGCGTGCTTTAAGCCCAGACACGTGATGCAGCGATCGTGACCATCCCTCGGTGCCAGGTAACGACCGTATCCAGAAACACACAAGTAGAATGTCATCTTTAAAAAGACGCAAGCTCTACTTGTGTAAGCTCTTTCAGGGACTCGCTCTTTAAAAGTTCTAAAAAGCATGCAGGGGAACGTCGTGTGCTCTCCTCTCTTAGAAGGCGGTCCTCTTACCGGCCATGAAAATGGCTTTTTAACGCTCAAAAACGCACCGTTACTGGCCGTGAGAACAGCCTTTTTAAGCTGAAAGAACAGCTTTTTACTCAATAGGCAAAAACAAAGAGAGAAAAAAAAAAAGAGGACTTCGACCCGGCTGCCGTGCTGTACGCCTGCACTGAAGAGAAAGAAGTTCGAAGAGCTGACTCGTTTTTCAGCACTTTTTTGCAGAGAGACAGGAACATCCGTTCGGCTCTGAAGCGAAAAGCTGAAGATGCAATGCACCTGCTGCTCATTATATACCTGCGCTGCGAGGCGAGCAGCTGCTGCATATGATTGCATGCCCATATGCTAAAATGACCGATCGAAGATGGCTCCTCCATGTCTGCTTAATCACAAATACATTTGATTGTGGTAACAGAGCAAAAGATCAAAGAGACCCTCTTTCAATTTGTTAACTTTAAGAAAACAAATGGATCAGCAAACACCAGGACGCAAGGTGGAAATTCCCACTGTTATCAGGAAACTCGGACTTGCGATACATCTCGAGGTGAGAAATCACAGCAGGCCATCACGGGAATCATCTCCAGTAAACATTCCCTCTGCCAGCTTTGCATTTCAAGACATTCCCAAGTTCCCCTGGCAGACAATGAAGCCACTCTCTTTGTTTTAAACAGAAACAATCTCAGAAATACTGCCAAAGATATGAACTTATCACCAGAAGTAATGCTAAAAGTAGCCATATCATATGTATTAGGCATGTTTTGTTTGTGTTTATACAACCTGTGTAATTCTTTCTGTGTGTTTAAATATTGATAACAGGTAAATTCTTAGGAAAGTCTACCTCAATTACAGAAAAGTATGTACTCTTTGGTATGGTTGTGATGGATGAATGCTTTCCAGTATTTTGATGCAAAAATGATTTGTGTAAGATGTACGACTTTTGAACTAGCAAAGTTAATTTCTCAAAGTTCTGACCAAAATCCCTAAAAGTTTGAGAACAAAAGACCAGGTGGCCCTACAATAATTACATGCAAGACACAGGAGAGGTGGGTGTAGGACCCACCCAAAACCATATTTGATTGGCTAAAACACTCGGAAGGGCGGAACCAACAAACCGTTCAAAACCCAATACCGTGCATTGTGCTTTTGCTTTTTACCTTTGCTTGTGCTTCTTCGCCTTGGCCTTTGCTGAGTCGGCGGACCGACCATCGTCCTGCCTGCAAGCTAAACCTCTTCAAGAACTCACTCAACCCCCCCTGCAAGAACCTTCAGTGAACTTCGCGGAAGAAGACTCGCTCAAAGTCTTTTATTTCCAGCAACTCCTCGAGACGCAGAGAGAAATCTACGTAGCAACGCGAAACATAAGAACATAATTTCTTTCAGTGCGAATTTGTACATTAATTTTGGCTTTCATTTCAAAGTTGGATACAATCAAGATATATCGCTACATCCTTTGAATGTGATCTCAATTAAAGTTGGAGTGTTTGTAAATGATAAGAATCTAGAATTTTTGATAAACAACCTGAAACTTTTTATCCACAGATGTAAATATTTAAAGGTTTAACCCCATTTCACTGGATGGATGAATGATTTAAAGCTATTTGCAAAATCCCTTCAATGGACAATGGACAAAAATGTCCTGAAACTTCCTTCTGCTTTGGACTTTTTTATGTTTCTAAATTAAGACCCCCCCCCCATGTTTTGTTTTGTTTTGTTTTTCTTTAAATGCTGCATCAACACGAGAAAACAGATCTATTATTGTTGAAATATGCCTTAAATGTTTGTACATGAATTCTGTTTAATAAATAATAATAATAATGTAAAAACAAAACAAAAAACTATGTCCATATTTTTTTACAGTCTATATACACATGCAAGTTTGTCATTACTGATTCTCATTTTCAGGTTCCTTATGTTGCTTTGTAATTTTCTAGATTATTGATATTTCTTTAAATTGTATGATATGACTATGATATTTCTCATTTTAAATAAGCAGTGAAGATTAGAATGACATAACTGAACAATCCACTAGTAATCAGTGCTAAAATTAGTCCATTTTTACTGTAGGACTTAAACACAAAATTCATTGCCTTTAAAGGGTTGAAGAATGTAAGTGAGATAATGGCTCTGTGACAGAATCATGTCAGACACCACAATAAAAGAAACAAACAGAAGGGAGAACAATGGATCTATTGGCTTGTGGTGTTGCTCCTGAGTGTCACTGCCTGTACTTGGTGGTGAATGGTTTTGAGGGAAAATGATCCATTGTGCCTCTTTTTGTCTTGCTGTGTTGATAGAGTCAAAGGTTGTGGGTTCGTGATCAATTCCTAGGAAGAACTTAGTAAGAAGATCTGCCATCACTATGGAGAGGTAGGTGATTTGCATGTACTAAGGAAAAATACTCTTGGAAGAGTACTATTTTAATCGTATTATTTATATTTGTAACATTTATTTAATTATTTAATATTTTTAATGGTTTACAAATTTATATTTTATGTTTTTTTTTGCTTGTAAACCAGTGTCAAATAATCAGGATAATGTGTTTCTTTTTATACAAAAATCTAGATAATTCTGATATACATGCACATTTGAGTATATTTCACATTTCACATTCTGGTAGATCACACCCTATCCTGCCAAACACATTTATAATAGTTTCTAGCAATGCGCCAAGACTATTTTCACAGGGGATTGAAAAAGAGTAGCGTGATTTAATATTCTACAATTCACACCTGGTTAATGGAAACTGCAATCTAACTATATTATTTGAGGGCATAAGAGGAGTCCATTACAATAGTCTTCAACTCTGCAGAAGCTGGAAAAACATGACTGTGGCAGGGTTATTATAATTACCAAAATCTAAAACCATAAAAAATAAAAAAAAAATAAATCTGTTACTGGAAATAAAATAGACAAAAAAAAACAAAAAAAAAAAACAATTAAAAACAAAAAAGCAAGGCAACATTTCTCATTTTCATTTAGCATAACCTGACTAAAATAACTACAACTGAAATAAAAAATAAATATATAGACATAAAAAATAAATAAAAATGTACTGCAGGGAATTCTAAACAATAGAAAGCTGTCATTTAGGTCATTGTTTTATGAGTGACAAAGTTTGTTTTTTGGATGACAACCTTTGCAAGTGTTATCTAAGAATGAGTTGAGTTGAGACATATATGAAGTGTTTTGGATGTTTTAGCACATTTTGAACTTGAAATTACAATTTTCACCCAACAAACACACTTTGTCACTTATAAAACAACATCCTAAAAAACATTAACAGGGGGGGGGGGGGATTTTTCAGATTAGGAATACATTTCTTATTCTGTCTGAATACATTTCTTATACTGTCTTATTCATTTTTGAATTATATTAGGTTTTGAACTTGAACAGCTTTGAAAAGAGTGCGTAAACGTGTACAGATTGTCCTGTAGGTTCATAGAGTAAATTGTAAAATGCTGTCCAAAGCTGAAAGTCAGCTAGGAGAACTGTGTAAAGAATGGTATGGTTTTACTGTAGAAAATTGGTATCTTATTCATTTTTTGTAATTTATTAGGTTTTGAACTTCAGATTTTAAAGACTATGAATACATGAAAATTGGCCTGTAGATACATAGAGTTTTGGCGGTAGTTGTGTCTGAGTGAGAAAATAATTAATGTCATTTGAAACTAGTAGTCAGTGAATGCATTTTGTACCAGTTCGATTCAATTCAATTCACATTTATTTGTGAATAAATAACAGTCCACTAATACTCAACTAATACTCTAATGAGAGCTGACATATAGTCTCAGAATGTCTAAAGGGGACTATAAAAATAAAGTGTAACCTGTTTACCTAAAGTTAAATTAAATGGTTACACTTTATTTGAATGTGTCCCTATTACATGTAGTTATACATATAAGTACTGAGTAGTATTAATTAAGTACATGTACTTACTATAAGGTTAGGGTAGGATTAGGGTTTGGGGTAACACTTTATAATAACTGCACACTATGAAGCATTAGGTAAGCATTAGTAAACAGTCAATTCATCATTTATAAAGCATTAATAGACATTAATAAGCTGTTTATAAATACACCTATAAATGCTTTGTTCTTGATTTATAAGCATAATTATAATGTGTTTAATAACTGTATTTTCATACTTTATTTCTAAATTAAGTATTACATTATTTACAAATCAGTTTTCTTCCGCACTGCTGTTCTCTAATGTTTTAAAGTTAGTACTGAGGTAGTTTTGACACTGTCAAATATTTTATTAGTATTTTATTTTATAAAAACATTATTTGTTGTATTTTGGTACTCCTGTAATCCAGTGTTGGTACTGGTAAATTTTTATTCAGCAATGTTTACACTTTACAAAAATTTATTTTTATATCAGATTGCATAGGCTTAGTTTCATTTTACTGCACAGTTATGTTTTCTGGAGGAGTACAGAGATTTTCTTTTAATTTTATATCAAGGTACCCGTAGGAAAAGTTAAATTTTTTTCCTTGAAATAAATATTTCTATGTTCTGTATTCTTTAAATCTCCTTTAATAAAAGCTTTACGAGGCATAAATATTCCTCACTTTAGATGAGCTCACAAAAATAGTTAACTGACAACTACTAAATGTTTTATAACTACCTGAATTAATCAAGTCAAGTCACCTTTATTTATATAGCGCTTTTTACAATGCAGATTGTGTCAAAGCAGCTTTACATTGATAACTGGTATATAATTTTGGCTGCACAGCAGCTCTTAAAGAATAGTGTCAATGTCGGCAGGTCAAAGCACTGTTGAATATCAAATGTCAAGTGTCCCCAACTAAGAAAGCCAAAGGCGACAGCGGCAAGGAACCCAAACTCCAACAGGTGACATCAGATGGCAAACAGGTGGCAAATAGACTTCTGTGTTAAAACAGAGAAAAAAACCTTGGGAGAAACCAGGCTTAGTCGGGGGGCCAGTTCTCCTCTGGCGAACAGTGCTTTGTTATGATTCAGGTTGCTATCTTATGTCTGATAGGATCGCAACATTCAAAGTATTTATTCCAGTTCAGTCCAGTTGAGGATCGTATTCATCACACCGGTATGGACGGTTTGTTGAGGAGCTGTGGCACTGGCTGTTGTGTCGATGAGGCCTTCACAATGGATGATCTAGTTGACTCAATCTCTGCTGATACTTCAGGGCTACGTTGTGGTCGTGTCAAGGCGCCGGTCCTCGGTCTCACCTGGATACGGCCCGGATCTGGTTTACTACGGTAGACCTCGGGATAAACAGAAAGACTAATATTAGCATAGATGCCATTCTTCTTCTGATGTAACGAGTACATCTGGTGTTATAGGAAGTGTTCCCGGTTCCGGCTGACCTAATTTATGCAGCCTAATAATCCTTTAACGGATTTGAAAATATAAATTGATAATGTGTTATGT
Source organism: Hypophthalmichthys molitrix (assembly GCA_037950675.1). NCBI lineage: Eukaryota > Metazoa > Chordata > Actinopteri > Cypriniformes > Xenocyprididae > Hypophthalmichthys > Hypophthalmichthys molitrix. The sequence continues at coordinate 12,955,829 of CM075493.1, read as the reverse complement.
GTATGCCAGGTTAAAGAGATGCGTTTTTAGTCTAGAATTAAACTGACAGAGTGTGTCTGCTTCCCGAACAATGCTAGGAAGATTGTTCCAGAGTTTAGGTGCCAGATAGGAGAAGGATCTACCACCTGCGGTTGATTTTGATATTCTAGGTATTATCAGCTGGCCTGAATCCTGAGATCGCAATAGACGTGAAGGACTATAATGCTTTAAGAGCTCGCTCAGGTACTGGGGAGCTAAACCATTTAGTGCTTTGTAAGTAATTAGCAAGATTTTAAAATCTATACGATGTTTAACAGGAAGCCAATGTAGTGTTGACAGAACTGGGCTAATATGGTCATACTTCCTAGTTCTAGTAAGAACTCTAGCTGCTGCATTTTGTACGAGCTGTAGTTTATTTATCAGGCGAGCGGAACAACCACCCAGTAGAGCGTTACAGTAATCTAGCCTTGAGGTCATGAACGCATGAACTAACTGTTCTGCATTTTTCATTGAGAGCATATGTCTGTAATTTTCTAAATTACAGTAGGAATATGTGTTAACAAGGCATTATTAACATTATTAACATTATTAACACACTGAGTAACTATTACTATATGTCTAAATAATACAATGCATAAATGTGTATTTCCATAGTTTATTAATCATTTTCTTACACTTTCTAAATGATCTTATGAACCACTGACAGCTCCTAAATAACTGGTTTGTAATTAATGTAATACATAATTTAGAAAAGATAAATTGATCATTAATGAAGTATGAAAATACAATTATTAAACACATTATAGATATGCTTATAAATCAAGAACAAAGCATTTATATGTGTATTTATAAACTGCTTACTAATGTCTATTAATGCTTTATAAATGATGAATTAACTATTTATTAATGCTTAACTAATGCTTCATAGTGTGAGTTATTCTAAAGTGTTACTGGGTTTGATTTAGTTGCATGTAATTATTACTAATTATAGTAATAATTATGGTTATGTAACGTGTAACAAGAACATAATAAAATAAAGTGTTACCAGTTAAATACATAAATAACCTGTTTGGTCCGATCCCGTTTCAAAATTCTGTTGAGTGTAAATCTCTAGTGCATGCAACAAATGCTTTTTAAGAGCTCTTTGTAATGTTGCAGCCAAATGTGGTCTTTGAACAACAACAAAACACTATGACCTTGTTCTATGTACTCAGTGACCAAAGAGTCATTTACTTGCATGGGGCAGATCAAATGACACAAATGTACCAAGACAATGTTATTCTGTACCTTTTTGCTTACAGTAAAAATAATATACAATACTACAATCTCACTAAAAGCATCATTTATTTTATGACAGTTGTAACGCTGCTGTGGTAAGCACACACTCACGACTAAGATACTGTCCAAACAGGCTTTAATTAAACACACGAGATCACTGCAGACACATACATAGGAAAAACGCTAACCACAACCAGGGGCGCAGGAGACATTTTCAAAGTGGGGGGACCAAACTGTAAGCAAAAGCCCAGATAAGATCAGATTTCCAGATATCAGACCACCACTTCAGGTTCACCGTCGGAGCACCATCATATATTAAACTTGCCTGATCATTAATAGAATAATATTGATTATTATTATAATATGAAGAAAGTCAAATAATAAGTACATTTGAATGATCAAATCTTAGGGAAGTGCCTGCAGAATGCTAAATCTGTCCCCTGGTCACCTTTCGTACCAAAGCACTGTTTGCCAGAGGAGAACTGGCCCCCCGAATAAGCCTGGTTTCTCCCAAGGTTTTTTTCTCCATTTTAACACAGAAGTCTATTTGCCACCTGTTTGCCATCTGATGTCACCTGTTGGAGTTTGGGTTCCTTGCCGCTGTCGCCTTTGGCTTGCTTAGTTGGGGACACTTGACATTTGATATTCAACAGTGCTTTGATCTGCCGACATTGACACTATTCTTTAAGAGCTGCTGTGCAGCCAAAATTATATACCAGTTATCAATGTAAAGCTGCTTTGACACAATCTGCATTGTAAAAAGCGCTATATAAATAAAGGTTTCTCTTATTAGCTAATCAATAATTACCTATTGAGAGTAGCATTATTAATAACTATTAACTGACAAATTGTGAAGAACATTATCGTGTGTCTGAGACGTAATCAGTCATCATTTTTACTCTGAATACAATCATAAAATGCATCACTAATTACTCAAGTGTTACCTAGTCACTATGCAGTAACTACTAGTGATCTGGACCATTATTTTAAAGTGAAAAACATCTTTTTCATGACCACGTTGAGAGTAAAAAAAAATAATTGCTCACAATTCAGACACTTTAATGTTGTGATTATTAATTAATTAGTAATTCTTTATAATTTGTCATAGTTACCTATTAGTTCTTAATGATGCCAATCTCATTCTGTAATTACTGATTAGCTAATAAGGAAATCTTACTCCTAAATTTAAAATTACCGATTAGTTAAGCTTGTTTCTATGTTATTTAATAGTAGTAGCTGAAGTGTTAAAGCAGTACTACTGATTTGTCCTGCATTACTTCCTGCATAGTTACTTATTAATGACGGACCATTATTCTAAAGTGTTACAGGCATATTAAATCATCTGATATAAAACTATCAATCAAACTACCAAATCAACATTCACTCTCCACTATATGTTGGCAGATAACATTTACAGTAGGCCTATTAGTTACAATAATAGCCACGTTTACATGTACACTTTTTTGTCATTCCGATTAAAATCATTCCGATTGAAAGATTCGGTGGAGTGTTTACATGAGACGTTATCTAATCCGATATGGCGTTTACCTACCGGCGCTTTCAATCTGAATGACTTTGTGACATGCGCACACGTTAGCCTATGTCCTGTTTGCCGCCGTGTATTCCTGTCAACATGGAGTTCCGTTATTTCTTATGCGTGCTATTTTTTATGTAAAGCGTTGCTCTTAATCAAGCAACAGCGTGAAATGTGTAGCATATTACTGCTGGATGGTATGAAGGAAAGACGGGAACAGGAAGCTGACCTGTTTGGTGGCTGTGCATCTCTAAGGAGCATCTCAATACTACCTCCCTCCTCTGTAAAGCAGAAGCGTGTGGATGAAGGTCCGTATAATGATTCACTGAGTTCCTTCACTGTATTTAATAAATGTGTTGTTTCAGTTTTACTCCAGTTTAATTTTGCCGCTGACATTTTGCATTCTGACGACCCCTGACCGCTTGACGTGATGACGTAGACGCAAAGTAATCGGTTTAACGTGTTTACATGGCAGACTTTTTATTTTGTTCGGTTTATAGAAAGCTTTATCCCACCTCTCTCAAACCGATTACAATTTCATTCGGTTTGGGCATTTTTATTCCGATTGAGGTGTTTATATGGAGCATTTTCGTTCGGATTGAACTTTTAAACCGATTACAATGCTCCATGTAAACGCACCTACTGTCATGTTACAAAGTGCGAGAGGACATGTGTTATTGCTCAACATATCAGAATATCTTAATGACTTAAAAACTTAACATAAAAGTACAGTGATTTTAAACTTTTAAACTTACAGTCAACAGTGATATAACGAAAAATTCAAAAATTCAAAATTCATTATAACAGCATTTAGAAAATAAAAAAAATAATCTGATTCAGAACTGAAATAAAATACTCTACTTGTAAAATAAAATACTCTTGAAACAATTTTGCCTTTGACTATTTAAATCATAAATTATGTGAAATGATGTGTAATACACATATTATCCCTATACACTGCTATGTACCACTGTACACAGGTAATTCAGTTTTTAAAGGACCCAAAAACTGTCCTCCTTCTCTCATTTCTCTGCACAAATAGCTGGGCAATTTCTCTCTTCTACAGTGTAAAGCCTGTCTTTGTGAACATGACACACAGCCACACCATTGAGTCTTTTCTGACTTATAGTTGATCTCAACCATGTTTTGAGTCAACGTAACCCACTAAAGCTTCTTTCTGCCTCAGCAGAAGAAATGGGCACCACCATCAATAATCTCACTAGTGTCTCCACTTCAGTGAATAGGCCACGAACCTCAGGGACCATATCTGTCAAAATTTGCACAACATCTGCAGTTGTCTTGACATTGTATTGTGTGTGCTTTTAAACATAGCTGACTGAATTTTCAAGTTTTCTTCATTCAGCTCTGGATATTTACGAACAGCATCATCTGTAATGCCAGTCAAGAGTGTGTTTTCTAATTGTTTGATCATCTCTATGCCTGGTTGTCTAAATCTGTCACTCATCTGTGTATGTACTGTGTCTAATGTTGCGTTCACACCGAACGCGAATTGCGCGTCAAATTCGCGTCAGACACGTCTAGTTGGACGCTTGAACATTTTGAAGTCAGACGCGCGTCTAAACAAAGTGTGTTCAGACGCGAATTCACGTCATGGGAGGGGCTTCTGCCTGGTGTGCAACCTGTGCTACCCAGTATATTTGCCGGCCTCCTTGCTAGATAATGGCGGATATGGATGTTGCTGAGAGAGTGGGTTGGCTTTATTTACTCCGGAAAGCCCATCAGCGGCGTCGGCGGGCTCGCCATGTCTGGGATTATGGAGGCCACTGTGCTCTTAGGAACCTTAAGTACAGCAGAAATTTTTTTGTAACCTTGGCCAGATCTGTGCCTTGCCACAATTCTGTCTCTGAGCTCTTCAGGCAGTTCCTTTGACCTCATGATTCTCATTTGCTCTGACATGCACTGTGAGCTGTAAGGTCTTATATAGACAGGTGTGTGGCTTTCCTAATCAAGTCCAATCAGTATAATCAAACACAGCTGGACTCAAATGAAGGTGTAGAACCATCTCAAGGATGATCAGAAGAAATGGACAGCACCTGAGTTAAATATATTGTCACAGCAAAGGGTCTGAATACTTAGGACCATGTGATATTTCAGTTTTTCTTTTTTAATAAATCTGCAAAAATGTCAACAATTCTGTGTTTTTCTGTCAATATGGGGTGCTGTGTGTACATTAATGAGGAAAAAAAAAAAGAACTTAAATGATTTTAGCAAATGGCTGCAATATAACAAAGAGTGAAAAATTTAAGGGGGTCTGAGTACTTTCTGTACCCACTGTACATAGGCTAACAACAGAGAAAATAATCATAATTTATTTTCTCCTTGTCACTAAAAGATGTCTGAAATAAACATTTTAAAACAATTCAACATTGGTATATGGCTTGAATTACTTACAATGATTGTGATGTTTGTTGGAATTTGGGATATAGCGCGCAAGCTATTTTCCCTCATCAAAACTGCGGGGGTCGATTGCTGTCTTTTCAAAACTGCGGGGGTTCTGACCCCCCTGTCACCGGTGCACCTGACAACAACAGAGTAAACAAGAAATACTGTAAGATTTGATTTTCCTGCTGAGAAAAAAGCTTAGATCACCCTGCAATAAAACTCATCTGGAGAGAAGATCTCAAAGAAATAGCATAGGACAACGCCTTGCCCAAACTCTCCTCACTCATTTTTTTTTATTTTATTTTTTTTAATACAAATAGATGGAGAAAGAGAATAGAAATCGAAAAAAGAAAAGTAAAATATAAATAAGTAAGTGCTAATATTACTGGGACAAGTGTTGACGAAAAATATATGTCTTTAGCAGTTTTTTGAAAATGGCTAAAGACTCAGCTGCTCCGATAGAGCGTGGTAGGTCATTCCACCAGCCAGGAACAGATCAGGAGAAGGTCCGTGAGAGTGATTTAGTGCCCCTTTGGGGTGGCACCACAAGGCGCCGTTCACTTGCAGAATGCAAGCTTCTGGAGGGCGCATAAGTCTGAAGTAGTGAGTTTAGGTATAGTGGTGCAGAGCCAGTGGTTGTTCTGTAGGCAAACATTAGAGCCTTGAATTGGATGCGAGCAGCTATTGGCAGCCAATGCAAACTGATGAAGAGAGGAGTGACATGTGCTCTCTTCGGTTCGTTAAAGACCAGTCTTGCTGCAGCATTCTGGATCAGTTGTAGAGGTTTGACAGTGCTTGCTGGAAGGCCTGCCAAGAGAGCATTACAATAGTCCAGTCTGGATAGAACAAGAGCTTGGACAAGAATTTGTGTGGAATGCTCCGATAGGAAGGGTCTAATCTTCCTAATGTTGTACAAGGCAAATCTGCAAGACTGGGCTGTTATAGCAATATAATCTGTGAAGCTTAAACAATCATCCATCACCACTCCAAGGTTCCTGGCTGTCCTGGAAGGAGTTATGGTTGACGACCCAAGTTGAATGGAAAGGTTATGATGAAGTGTTTGGTTGGCACCGACCACAATCAGTTCCGTTTTTGCAAGGTTGAGTTGAAGGTGGTGGTCCTTCATCCAGGCAGAAATGGCTGTCAGGCAGGCTGCGATGCGACCAACAACCGTCGGATCATCTGGTTGGAATGAGAGGTAGAGTTGTGTATCATCAGCATAACAGTGATAGGAAAAACCATGTTCCTGAATGACAGATCCTAGTGATGACATGTAGATGGAGAAGAGAAGTGGTCCAAGCACTGAGCCCAGAGGTACCCCAGTAGCAAGATGATGCAACTTGGACACCTCACCTCTCCAAGATACCCTGAAGGACCTACCTGAGAGGTAAGACTTGAACCACTGGAGTGCGGTTCCTGAGATGCCCTTTAACATAAGGGTTGACAGGAGGATCTGGTGGTTAACCGTGTCAAAAGCAGCAGACAGATCCAGTAAGATGAGTACTGATGATTTTGAAGTTGCTCGTGCTAGTCTCAGGGCTTCAGTAACTGAGAGCAGGGCAGTCTCAGTTGAGTGGCCACTTTTGAAGCCATACTGGTTGTTGTCAAGGAGGTTGTTCTGTGTGAGATAAGTAGACAGTTGGTTGAACACAACTCTCTCTCAAGTGTCTTTGCAATGAATGGAAGAAGGGATACCGGTCTATAGTTTTCTAAAAGTGCTGAATTCAGAGTGGGTTTTTTAAGCAGTGGAGTAATCCTAGCCTGCTTAAAAACTGTGGGAAATGTACCAGTGTGAAGAAAAGAATTGATAATGTGAGTGAGTGCAGGTACAATTGTGGAGGAGATGGCCTGAAGAAGATGAGTGGGGATAGGGTCAAGCGGACAGGTAGTAGGGTGATTGGAAAGGATGAGTTTGGAAACATCTGCCTCAGAGAGCATAGTGAAGGAGGGGAGAATTTGTGTGCTTTCCGTTAAGATGTTATTGTCAGTATATGGTGTGGAGAATTGGCCCCTGATGGTTGTTATTTTATGTGTGAAGAATGTGGCAAAGTCATCGGCTGTAAGAGCTGATGTGGGAGGGAGGGGAGGAGGGCAAAGAAGAGAAGAGAAGGTTTTAAAAAGTATGCGGGAATCAGTAGAATTGTTAATTTTATCGTGATAGTATGTGGTTTTAGCATTGGAGACATTTGTAGAGAAAGAAGAAAGGAGTGACTGATAGAAGCTTAGATCAGTAGGATCTTTAGATTTGTGCCACTTTCTCTCTGCAGCCCTGAGTCTAGACCGATGCTCACGGAGAACATCAGATAGCCAGGGGGCAGAGGGGGTGGTGCGGGCTGGTCTGGATGAAAGGGGGCAGAAGTCATCTAAGCAAGATGTTAGAGTGGTGCAAAGAGTGTCAGTAGCATTGTTAGTGTCCAGTGATGAGAACTGATTGGGGGAGGAAGTGTGGATGAGACCAGAGGATAGGTGGGGGTAAGAGGATAGGTGGGAGGGTGAGAGCGAGCATAGGTTTCGCCGAAAAGTAACGTGGTGGAGTGTGTTTTGAGTTAGGGGTCAGGTTGAGATTAAAAGTGATAAGGAAATGGTCTGAGGTGTGTAGTGGAGTAACCAGTATATTATCGGTGGAGCAGCAGCGTGTGGAGATGAGGTCCAATTGGTTACCTGATTTGTGGGTAGCTGAAGTAGACACTTGCTTGAGATCAAATGAAGCAAGCAGAGTGTGAAAGTCAGCAGCCTGAGGTTTGTCTAGATGGATGTTGAAATCTCCAAGTACTAGCAGAGAAGTACCATCCTCAGGGATGAGAGTAACACATCTAACTCCTCCAAGAAGTTACCTAGCTGACCTGGGGGACGATAAAGCACTACAGCATGGATTTTTGCAGGGTAGCTGATGGTAATTGCATGTGATTCAAATGAGCTATTGTCACAGAGAGATGGTAAAGGATTGAACTTCCATTCATTGGACATAAGCAGACCAGTACCACCACCCCTCCCAATCTGGTGTGGGGTCTGAGAAAAAGTGAAATTAGAGGAGAGGGCTGCCGGTGTGGCAGTGTCCTCTGGTTTGATCCATGTCTCAGTCAGAGCCATGAGATGGAGACCTGAATGAGTAGCAATAGATGTAATGAAGTCTGCTTTGTTTACATCAAACTGACAATTTCAGAGACCAATAGAAATAGAAAGTAATGTACTAGATGACATGGGTGAAATACGCAGGTTGTTATGATTGCACTACAAACTGTATAAAATAGGAAGGAAGGAAGGAAGGAAGGAAAAAGAAAAGAGCAATACTCAAGTGCCTTGTCGGTGTCTTTGCTCGGTGGAGTCGCGCAGGTAGAGTCGATGGTCTTTACACTCTTAGGTCTTCACATGAGGGCTGCCGCATCCGCTGCCGCGGTATACTACACAGTTTTATACCAACTTGATACAACGTTAATTAGTTCAGCAGGCCACGCCTTACTGACTCAACAAGAACAAACGCAATTTGCCACGTGAATACAGTAAACAAACTTTCCTAGCAACGACACAGCACTGAAATCAAACTAGAAAACACACAAAAACACTTACAGCATGTAGATCCTCCTGTTGCTTGACTGCATCTCTCTAATAAATGCTAAATTACAACTGTTTAAGTAGTACAAGCTGGCTTTGGCCACACCTTACTGACTCGGAGCGAAACGAGAACAAACGCGACTTGCCATGTGAATACAGTAAACAAACTTTCCTAGCAGCGACACAGCACTAAAATCAAACTAGAAAACACACAAAAACACTTACAGTATGTAGATCCTCCTGTTGCTTGACTGCTTCTCTCTAGTAGAATAAAGTGGAGTCTGGTATTTCTGCAAATCTGTGTTCAGGATAGATCATACTGAAGGCTCAATGAATGGAGCATGGGGCACATCATTTGAGATCTTCCAATTTCTGACTATCACTGCCTTAATAAGTTGCAGTTTTCGTGAATATACAAAAACTATGCTTTTTTTTTTTTTTACAAGTAAGCAGAGCACGACCGACTTAAAGGTAGATATATGCACCCTGCATCCTCTGTCTAAGACCAGAACTGATGAGTTTGTGTCTATGAGAACACAATCAGCCAATGTGAATTCTCTCTGCGATACCGGGTCCCTAATGAACGAATAATTGAAAGTACGGGATACCCAGAATAATAAAATACCTAAATTCATACATAACCAATAGTTATGATTAATTCCTAATTAGATACACAATCTAAAAGTAACAATAATTTGAAATTGGAGTCAGATTAAGTGCGTAGCTAAAGTAAAATTGAAACTCAATTAAAAAAATTAAGTGAACTTCACGGGGCGCTGAAAAGACATACACGCATTATACCTTTGCCCAGGCTGTGGTCTTACTTTACTGTGGTCGATAGTGGGGTCAGGAATGGTAAATAGGCAACATTTAAAGGACCTGACAAGGTATACTTTTTTTTTTTTTGAAGATGATTGTGTGGCAGCAGGTTGGGCCTCTCCACACAATTTTATCAGATTTGTATAATCTGGATGTTGACTTGACTCTTGTATCTCAGGTTGTATGTGTTTGTAAAGGTGTCAGTTATTACTACATAACTAAGTTGAAATTATGACTTGCTGCTCATTGATCTGACTCGACACGACAGGATGAATTGTGAACACTGTAAATAATATTTTAAACGTGGTTTTACTAATGAATTCTTGCCTTATTTGCAGAACAGCATTGAATAGCTCTGAGCAAACGCGCTCTTGAACGGATTTTAAGCAACAACAAGCTCTGATGCAGAAAGAACAAAACAGATGTGGCTGTATACGGTGGCAGCGTTCATTAAACAACTCCAAACCTCAGACCAATGTCATGGTTATATCATATGGAAATATTGGTTAAATGGTATTGTAACTGATAGGGAAACAGTGCGAGTTCTGCTGCGGAACAGTTGTGATCGGGCAGCAGGTTTAATTAAACAGTAGGCCTATATAGTCTACTTGAAATTATCTCGTATGTTTCAATAAATGGCGCACGTGACAAATTCAACCAGAGTAGCTCTTTTATTTAATCAGAATCAGAAAGAATCAAAAGGAGCTTTATTGGCAAGTATGTTTGCACACACAAGGAATTTGTTTTGGTGACAGAGGAAGCTTCCAGTACACAGAGACAGCAACAGTAGGCTATACATATAGTAAAATAAAAAAATAAAGAATAAAGATAAACGAATAAGACACACATATGTAGGCCTATATATAATATATAAATAAACAAAAATAGTCAAATTTGTTTGTACATGTGTGCTATATAGAATAGATGAACAGTGAATGGAGTGTAAGGTCATTGTCAAGTAAATATAAGTGGATTCCACATATTTATCATTACCCAGTGGAGGCATTTAACTGTTCAGGCCTTACTTACTCTATATCTGTTTAAAAGCGCAGAGAAAGATGACAGATAATGTAATTTGTAACAGCTTAAGGATACACATCAAATAATTTATTATTTCAAATATCATCAAAACCGAGCAAGTGGAGGGCAAGAAAAATAAATCTCAAACTAAATTTTGCATTACACTATATTGTGATGCGTTATTATGGAAATATGATCCACAGAACAGTGCCACTCTCAGGTAACTGTATGTACCGACAGAGCATATAGGTTACTGGACGTGTCATTATAATTCCAAAGGTTCTCAGAGAAAAAAAAAAAAAAACGAGAACGTAGAGGGCTAGATAAATTAGTTCTCTAACGAAATCGGGGATCATATTTCCATAAGAACACATCAGAATATGTTCAATGAAAGCTGCCACCTCATACAGCCACATCTGTTTTGTTCTTTCTGCGCCAGAGCTTGTTCTTGCTTAAAATCCATTCAAGAGTGTGTTTGCTCAGAGCTATTCAATGCTGTTCTGTTAATAATGCAAGAATTTCATCAATAGTAAAACCAAGTTTGAAATATTATTTACAGTGTTCACAATTCATCCTGTCGTGTTGGGTCACGTCAGATCAATGAGCAGCAACTCATAATTTCGATTTAGTTATGTAATAATTTCAATTTTTTAATCTCATAATTTCGACATAGTTATGTCAAAATTTCGACTTGGTATGTCATAATTTAGAGTTTTTATCTCATGTTTCTCATTTTTATCTCTCTTTTAAAGTCATAATTTTGACTTTTTATTTTTTTCTTATGTGGCAGAAATGGGCTTCCATACTAATGCAAGTGTCTTAAAAAAAAAAAAAAAAAAATCAATAAATCAAAAAGCAATATTTTGTATCTCATGCAATAACATTCATACATCATTAAGTGTGGCTTAAGTGTACACCCTAATACTTTTAAGGGCACTGTATACAAGGATAGATATTCTGTATATTCTATAAACTTTAGTTTAACAAGATAACAGAACTTTGTTTGGGTTTGCTCTTACATCTGCTAGAGAAAGTTTATATCAGCGTTTTTTTGTTTACATACAAGAACCACCAACAAGTAGGCGAAGGTTTCCTGCACATCTTTTTCCGTGCTTCTTTAAGTCCTTTAAAATTTTAATCCCATTATTAATCTGACTCTAAATCAAATTAAATGTCAAAAGACTGACATTCTTCCTACATTGATCATCATTTTAGATGCAATCTTAATTTAGATATTTGATTAGTCACAGTAATTTGATATTTTAGATTCTCATACTCATTAGGCATTTTCATTAGGCACCCTATTGCGCACAGAGCCTCATGCAGTGCATTATCATGGGTTTCATGGTCACAAACTGGCTAGTCTAATTACAGTTAAGGGTTGCATGGCTTGCTAATAACATATCTGGCCTACTGCTTGCTCACAACCAAATTATACTTCAGATTAGCCTTGCATACAAGTGGTTAAGTTGTTGATGATAAGAAATCTAAAGGTCCCAGATTAATTGCCAAGTGTAGTATTATAATTTTGGTCAGAGATTTTCCGTAACATCAGACTCCTTGTAATCTTCTGAACATAATGATTTCGGAAGAATCCAGAATAAACCAAACGTAACACTTTTTTTGTGTGTTCATAAAAGTTCATTGTAGAGAGAGAGAGAGAGAGGAAGAAAGAGAACTGAATTTGAAAATTCTCTTTAGTCAAGACCTTTATTCATATAGCTTTATACAATACAGATTGTTTCAAAACAGCTTTACAGTAAAAATAGGAAAATTATGCATTTCGGCTGTTCAGCTGAAGTCAGTTCAGTGTTGATTCGGGTCCGTTGTAAAGTTCATCAGTTATTAAATTAGTTAATTTCATCTGTAAAGCAGTTCTTCAAAAAAATGATATCATCATCCAGTTCAGTTCCATTCTCATACAACAGCGTCAGTACAGTCAGATCGGTAATATTGTTGAATATTAATTGTCCTAACAAACATTGAAGTGATTTGAATAATAGAAATTGATAATATGTTATGTGTTTGCCAGGTTAAAGAGATGTGTTTTAGTCTAGATGTAAACTGACAGAGGTTGTCTGCTTCCCAAACAAGGCTAGGAAGACAATTCCAGAGTTTGGGTGCTAAATAGGAAAATAATCTACCGCCTGCAACTGATTTTGATATTCTAGGTATTATCAACTGGTCAGAATTTTGAGATTGCAATAGACGTGAAGGACTATAATGCGTTAAGAGCTCGCTCAAGTACTGAGGAGCTGAACCATTTTGTGCTTTGGAAGTAATTAGCAAGATTTTAAAATGTATGCAATGTTGGTAACACTTTAGTATAGGGAACACATATAAGCTATTAACTACAACTTTTCCCTCAATAAACTCCTAATTTACTGCTTATTAATAGTTAGTAAAGGTAGTTGTTAAGTTTAGGTATTGGGTAGGATTAAGAATGTAGAATAAGGTCATGCAGAATAAGGCATTAATTAATTAATTAATTAATTAAGACCCTAAAATAAAGTGTTACCACAATGTTTAAAAGGGAGCCAGTGCAGTGTTGATAGAACCTGGCTGATATGATCATACTTCCTGGGTCTAGTAACGCTGCATTCACACGGGGCGTCAGCGTTAACGCTTCTCATTTACTTTGAATGGGTGACATCATGCATTGCCGAACTGAATTGTGAGTTCCGTCGAGTTGCTTCTTTCACGTTGCTCGCGGCAGAATTTAAAGATTTCTCAACTTTTCAAGCGCCAACGCAGGCGTCAGCCAATCAGATCACAGACACTAGCCAATTGGATTCATGCAACACTAGAAAGTAATGTGATTGGCTATTGTACTATGATGGTCGCATCAGCTCAAGCTTCAGACGCCCTCTGTCAAACGTTGATGCTGACGCCCTGTGTGAATGCAGCGTAAGAACTCTAGCTGATGCATTTTGGACCAGCTGGAGTTTGTTTATTAAGCATGCAGGGCAACCACCCAGTAGAGCATTTCAATAATCTAGCCTTGAGGTCATGAACGCATGAACTAACTTTTCTGCATTTGTCATTGAGAGAATATGTTGTAATTAAGATATATTTTTAAGATGGAAAATTGCGGTTTTAAAAATGCTAGAAATATGTCTTTCAAATGAAAGATTGGTATCAAAGAGCACACATAGCATAACATAACATAACATAGCAGCCATCAAGTGTTAGTATTCTAGGTTATTACATGCAGAGGTTTTTGGTCCAATAATTAGAATCTTTTTTTTTCAGAATAAAGTAGTAGGAAATTACTAGTCATCCAATTTTTTATATCAACTATGCGTTCCATTAATTTTGTGAATTGGTATGTTTTGTCAGGGCGTGAAGAAATACAGAGCTGAGTATCATCAGCATAACAGTGAAAACTAACTCCATGCTAACTAATGATATCTCCCAAGGGTAGCTTGTACAGGATGAAAAGCAATGGTCCTAGTGCTGAGCCTTGCAGTACTCTATACTGAACTTTGTGATCGATATGGCACCTCTTCATTTACTGTTACAAATTGGTAACGGTCAGATAAGTAGGATTTGAACCATGCCCATGCAATTCCATTAATGCCAACATAATTTTTGAATCTATTCAAAAGAATGTTGTGGTCTATCTATAGTATCAAATGCAGAACTAACATCCAGTAACACCAATAGAGAGATACAACCACGATCAGATAATAAGAGCAAATAATTTGTAACTCTAATGACTGCTCTGTCTCAGTACTATGATACAGTCTAAATCTTGTGGATACTATGTCTTTCTAAAAAGGAACACAGTTGTCATACATTTCTAGTATTTTTGACAGAAAAGGTAGATTCGAGATCGGACTGTAACTAATTCTTCAGGATCAAGTTGGTTTTTTTTTTGGTTTTTTTTTTAGTAAGAGGTTTACTAACAGCCAGCTTAAAAGTTTTTGGTACGTATCCTAATGATGAATTAATAATATTAAATTGTCATGAACAACGGCACTTTCAATAGGGTCATTCTGTGTGAAATCAACCAAATTAAAGGTACAATATGTAATATTTTCTGTCCGCTAGAGGTCGCTAGAGGCCTGTTCAAAACAAAGGCATTGCTTGATGATGCCAAGTTTGAGTGCGGAATCTTGGGACATGTGGTCTTCACCTTGCAGCCGGTAGAAAACAATCGGGATAGGACTCGGGCAGGCAGAAATCATGTTCATAGATGCGATTCCCTTTCGATACTTCACTCGTACTGCATATGGGGAAAAACTCCTTTTTTCCTCGATGCTGAAGCCTTTTTCAATAACGCAGTGTAACTGCACGACCGCTGGTTCAAACCGGAAAACTTTTTGAACCAATGACGGAGCGACGGAGCGGCGTAGCTGCGCGAGCCTATGGCGATGCACCTCGCCAAAGCCCGCCAAAATGGGCGGGGCGACTGGCTATATAAGCGAGTGTTTCGCCATAGGATTTTAGTTCTCTCTCCTTCAGCGACGACAACGCTTCTCTTCGCTGGAACTTCAAGCTGAACACCTTCGCCTGCTGGAACGAGCTCTCCCGCCGTTGAAGAGGCACTGCAGCGGACCAGCTGAGATCGCCGAACGCCCGCAGCGCCGGCGCCCTCGCAGACTGCCGCCCTCGAGCTCTGCTCTCGAGCCGCCCGCTTCCCGCTTCCGGCCGCCTTCTCAGCGCGTCTCCTGCCGCCATCCGGCGCTTCTAAAACAGCAAATTTCCGCGGTTTAACGCCACTCGCTAAAAGAGCTTTCCCCAGCGGTTCTCGCCGCTCTAAAAGAGCTCCACAATCGCCGTTTTCACGGCGGCGGCGTTGTTGCAAATGCCGCGCCACAGCTGTGGCACATGCAGAGCCCCTCTGCATGATGACGACGGGCACGGTGAGTGCGTAATTGATTGGGCACGGTGCGCAGTGAAGCGATCGCAGTGAGAGCATGAAGTCTCGGTGAGTGCCGCCTCAGCGTGGGACTAGCCCAGGCAAAAGTTACGCACTCACCGAGACTTCATGCTCTCACTGCGATCGCTTTCTTCAATGAAAGCGGTCCCGCCCCTCGCACCCTCCCGTCTTCTTCTCGCGAATCCGCAAAGAAGAGACAGCGGGGCAGAGGGGCTCAGCGCCCGGAGTTGTGTGAGCTCACGCCGACTCATCTCCCGCGTGCCTCACCCTCTCCTACGAGAGAGCTGTCCCCCGTCTTGTTCTCCCGCCCTGAGCAGCGTCCCTCGGCTGAAGTGAGCGACCTCGTCTCTTTCGGCGGAACAGAGGACGAGCCGCTTGATGACTCCATGTCACTGGCGGCTTCTGAAATGGAGGAATGGGCCGGCGATTCTGAAGACCCCGCCCACCTGCCGTAACTTGAGCCCATTGACGCTAGAGCTGGGATGGACGCCGAGTTATTCCGCGTTCTCTCTAAAGCTGTCGAGGAACTCGATCTCGAGTGGGCTCCACCTGAAGAGCCAAAATGCAGCAGACTGGACGAGTGGTTCCTGCTGGGTCGTCGCCAGGCCCCCCGCCAGCACTCTGCGCCATTCTTCTTTGAAGTACACGATGAGCTGACCAAGTCGTGGCGCGCTCCCTACTCGGCCCGTTTACGCACCTCCTCTTCTGCAGCTCTCACTTCAGTCGATGGCTCTCAGGAGAAGGGCTATGAGCACATGCCGCCCCTGGACGAGGCCGTGGCCGCTCACCTGGTTCTTCTCGCTAGATCTGAAGGACGCTTATTTTCACATCCAGATAGCCCCCCATCACAGACAATTCTTGAGATTCGCATTCGAGGGCGTGGCTTACCAATTTACAGTCCTTCCCTTCAGGCTGTCCCTAGCTCCTCGCACTTTTACGAAGTGCATGGACCCGACGCTTTCCCCTCTGAGACAGATGGGAATCCGGGTTCTGAATTACCTCGACGACTGGCTCATTCTGGCCCAGTCGCGTACCGAGCTAGACCATCACAGATCCGTGCTCCTCAGCCACTTGGAGTGCCTAGGACTCAGGGTCAACTTTGCCAAGAGCTCACTGCTCCCCAGCCAACGGATTACGTTCCTGGGTGCAGTTTTCAACTCAGTCAGAATGAGGGCTATAGTCTCGCCAAAGCGCGCCCTGGCAATTCAGCAGCTCGCGGCTTCCGTCAGGAACAAAGCCTCTGAAGTTTTTCCAGAGGATGCTAGGGCTGATGGCTTCCGCCTCCCCAGTTTTGCAGCTCGGCCTTCTACTGATGCGGCCCCTGCAATACTGGCTGAAACTCCGGGTCCCGCCTCACGCTTGGCGGCATGGCCGCTTTCGCGTCAGGGTCAATCAGGTCTGTTTAGCAGCCCTGAAACCTTGGACGAACCCTATTTGGCTCAGTTGTGGGGTACTCCTAGAGGCGGTTTCCAGAAGGACGGTGCTCTCGACAGATGCGTCCAACTGGGGTTGGGGCGCTCTGTGCGAGGGCAGACCAGCCTTCGGCTCGTGGTCACACGAGGAGAGCCATCTCCACATAAACTGCCTCGAGATGCTGGCAGTAAGTCGGGTCCTTCGCTTCTTCCAGGCGATCCTGAAGGGGTGCCATGTCTTAGCCCAATCGGACAGCATAACAGTGGTATCCTACATAAATCACCAAGGCGGCCTTTCGTCCAGCTGCCTCTGCGCACTGGCAAAGTTCCTTTTGGAATGGGCATTACCCAGGCTGCGGTCGCTCAAAGTGATGCACATACCAGGCAGGACGAATCTGGGAGCAGATATGCTATCTCGGAGAAATGTCCCCTCGGACGAGTGGATGCTCCACCCCCAGACGGTTCTCAGAATCTGGGAGATCTTCGGGAAGGTGGAGGTCGACCTCTTCGCCTCAGAAGACAACTCTCATTCCCCAACCTATTTTTCGAAGGACACAGATGCGCTGGCCCACAACTGGCCCAGCCTCCTTCTTTATGCTTTTCCCCCGATCGCTCTGATCCCCCAAGCCATCAGACGAGTCAGGGAAGACAAGCACAGAGTCCTCCTGGTGGCCCCGCTCTGGAGGAGCCAAGTTTGGTCCTCTGAGCTATTCAGGCTTTCCACGAAAGCCCCATGGCCGATCCCCCTGAGACGGGACCTCCTCTCTCAGGTGAACAGGACAATCTGGCATCCACAGCCAGAACTCTGGGCTCTGCACCTATGGTCCCTCGATGGGAGCCTTTAAACCTCCCCGGGGACGTGCTAAACACCATTTCTCAGGCGAGAGCCCCGTCTACGAGACGCCTCTATGCCCAGAAGTGGTCAGTCTTTTTGAGTGTGGATCCTGTTGAGTGTGACGTATCTCCGATACTGTCATTTCTCCATGAGCGTCTGGATAAGGGCCTCACCCCTTCCACGCTCAAAGTATACGTAGCAGCCATCGCAGCGTTCCACGCTCCTATCGCTGGCCAATCAGTGGGCCGACACAGCCTCATTGTGCGTTTCCTGAGAGGTGCTAGGCGGTTAAACCCCCCACGTCCTCTCACTGTTCCCATCTGGGACCTTTCTTTGGTTCTCAGAGCACTCAAAGGGCTCCCCTTTGAGCCGCTGCGGTCAGCTGACCTTCAGCCCTTAACGCTCAAAACCGCTCTGCTACTTGCTCTAGCATCGGTCAAGCGTGTTGGCGACCTGCAGGTCCTCTCCGTGAGCCCTGCATGCCTTGAGTTTGGGCCCAACGACTCAAAGGTCATTTTAAAGCCCAGGCATGGCTACATCCCTAAAGTGCTCTCGACCCCGTTCAGAGCACAGGTCATTTCCCTCTCAGCACTGCCTCCCTCGTTGGATGAGCAAGAGTTGGAATTACTCTACCCAGTAAGGGCATTGAGGACCTACATTGAGCGGTCACAGCCGTTTCAGCAATCTGACCAGCTTTTTGTCTGCTTTGGCGACCGCACCAAAGGGTCTCCGGTCTCAAAGCAACGACTCTCTCGCTGGATAGTCGACGTTATCGCTCTGTGTTACTCCTCTATGGGCCTTGATTGCCCCATAGGACTAAGAGCCCACTCCACTAGAGGGATGGCCTCCTCGTGGGCCTGGTCTAGTGGTGTCTCCATCAAAGACATCTGTGAGGCGGCCGGCTGGTCCTCGCCGTCCACTTTTGTCAGATTTTATAACCTGGATGTTCCGACCTTGCATGCTCGGGTCCTCTTGGTGTGATGCGACGGCCTCTGTCGAGCTCCGTCATCATGCTACTCCTAGGGAGCTAGCTCCCTCCTAGCAAGTGTAACATAAAGGGTTCGAAGGCTCCGGCCTCCTCACTTGTCCCCTGGACCCCTCCGGTGTCCAAGATAAGCCCAGTCGTTCCCTTCTGTGGCACGGTGCGGTTGAATTCATTCCCCATACGCAGTACGAGTGAAGTATCGAAAGGGAACGTACTCGGTTGCGAACGTAACCTCGGTTCCGTGAGATACGGAACAAGTACTGCGTTCTATGCCATGCCACAAGGCTGCGGCTTCAGTGTCGTCGCTTCAGTCGAATGACCTGAAATCCTATGGCGAAACGCTCGCTTACATTTTGGCGGGCTTTGGCGCGCTGCATCGCCATTGGGTCATGCAGCTACGCCGTGCCGTCATTGGTTCAAAAAGTTTTCCAGTTTGAACCAATGGCCGTGCAGTTACACTGCGTTATTGAAAAAGGCTTCAGCATTGAGGAAAAAAGGAGTTTTTCCCCATACGCAGTACTCGTTCCGTATCTCAGGGAACCGAGGTTACGTTCGTAACCGAGTATGTTATTAACTTTACTGTAGTATGAAGCAGAGCAGGAGCGAGGGTTGTGGGAGCTGAACGAGGCTGCTGGAGCGATTGCGCAACACACGCCTCACGAACAGCAGAACTTTTATTATGCCACAGTCGCCGGCGCTGCTTCCGCTTTTCCGGTCATGAGTATGAGGTAACGCAGCACTGTTTATCAGATTAGATACATTTGGTTGTGTTGAAAATTATGTTATATAATGTTACTTTGTGTGTTCGCTCGGTGACTGCTGTGAGACACTTGTTTGAGACACACTGCTGTAAGATAGATCGATTTTAGAATATCATATTAAATGCTGGATGGCTTGTGTTGATAAATGGCATATAATTAATTTTAAAACATATTGAATGATAGAGAAAATTCTGTATTACTGTTAGTAAAAATAAAGCTGCATCTGATTATGCTATGTTAGCTACTTCACGAAATAGTGTTTTTCTCTGAGCATGGTACTCACAAAAAATCAAGAAAATTAGATTTAAACAATAAGAATAAACGTGTTGTACTATATAACAATAATTTGTTTTCTGTCTATAAATATATCAAAACAGTTGCTCTCTTGTCTATTAAAAACATGTAAATATTAAAGCGTCTTTGGTGTTTCCTTGGTTTCTACAAAATAAAAGCGGAAACCGATGGTAACGCGGGTATGACGCAATTGACAGGCAACTCCTCACACGTCCCGGAGCCTTGGTTAAAATTGCAATTTTCTCAAGATTTACAAATAGTTGGAAACATTTAACGATATTGTAAGTACTCAAGTGAACAAAATATATAACACTGGCCTAGTGGTTTTTGGATATTTCACTGCAAATTTCTTACATATTGCACCTTTAAGGACACTTCCCCGGCTCAAATTTTTGATTTTGTTAATACTTTTTTTTTTTTTTTCAACATAAATAGTGATGAAAGCCAAAATATGAAATGTCACAGATGTATATTTAATCCACTATTGTGTAGAGGGAGGTCAAAATGACAATTTTCACCTGAGATTTGGAGCCAATTTACAGGGATGGAAAAATCATTCAAGCATCATTATTTTATTATTACACAGAGATTGGTAGGTCTATTAGTAAAATCTATTGACTTTAGCTATATTTGTTTCATTATATGCCAACGGTGACAGGTCAAAAATGGGAAAAAGCACTTGTGTTTTTTGTATCAAGTTTGCATGCCTGTAACTCAAGAAGTATTAAAGATACCTTAATATTCGTTTATATTCTGGTTCTTAACAAACATTCCTTTTGGTATTTTCATTTTAAAAGCCCTTGATGGTTCAGTCCCAGAGATATGGAGATCTTAATGCTGCTTCATGAGTAAATTGGTAAATTGTACACATTTTAGTGGTCAAAAACCAAACATGAATCACTTTGCATACAGCAGATACTTTTTTTTTTTTAAAGAGGAATATCTGAAGAACAAATAATGTTGAAACTAGAAATATATCTCGTGTTTTTTCTATTAACACAGTTGCATAGAACATACCTGCCTGAGTGCCATACATTTTCAAAAGTTGTCATGCCTGTAACTCTAAAAATATTCAAGATATCTTAATATCCATCTATATTCTCATTCTTCATTTAAGCTGCAGCTGTTTAAATTAGATCTGAATGGCCCACTCTTGGTTGCTCTGATATATCGTCCCCCTAAGCACAACACAAACTTTTGAAATGAGTTTGCAGACTTCTTGGGGTAATTTACACCGAAATATGATCAACTGTTAATTCTTGGTGATTATAATATCCATGTGTGTTGCACAGCGGATTCATTAGCCAAATAATTTATTACTCTGTTTAATGAATTTGACCTAGAACAACATGTGAATGTCCCCACTCATCAGCTGGGACATACACTTGACCTTGTGCTATCATATGGCTTTTCTCTGTACGATCTTGAGGTATTTGATAATGGGTTTTCTGACTATAAATCTGTCATGTTTTCTGTTCCCTGGGTATCTAGTACTTCTAAAGACACTAAATACGTCCGTCAATCTCAATTAATTACCTCAACTAGTAGTAAAGCTTTTTCATTAGCTTTTTGCGATGCTATTCACTCAGTCAGTGTGATCTGAGTGCAGAGGAGCTCCTATCTAGGCTCAACTGCACATGTGTGAATGACTTAGATTTAGTGGCTCCTGTCAAGACCTTAAAACTTAAACCTATATCTGAGCCCTAGATTGACGACAACGTACACTCTTTGAGACAGATATGTAGAAGAGCGGAGAGCAAGTGGAAAAAGGACAGGCTCCAGATTTCTTTTGAAATACTAAGAGATTCATTATTCAAATTCCAGAAGGCAGTGAGAGTAGCGAAATCTAGGTATTTCGCTGAAGTCTTTAACGAGAATTATCATAGACCGAAAACTCTTTAATATATTTTTTTAACGCTGTTGTTAATCCAACTGTACCCTGGTGTCCCCTAGTGTGTCAAAAACTATGTGTGAGGATTTTTATAGATTTTTTTGTTAATAAGATCATATGATGATCATGATCATGATATCAGGGAATAGCTCCCCCTGCGGCCCCACTTTATATTAGGTGGCCTTAACTACTATGTACTTACATCAAAGAATAAGTACAATGTACTTATTGGGTTCATATTGAATTACAAAACACTTTTGCTGCTATTGAAGTGGGATACGGATAAGGTTAGGGAAAGCTTTGGTGGTATGGGTAGGTTTAAGGGTAGGGGTAAGATGTAAGGGATGGGTTAACAGTGTTATTAAAAATGTAATTACAGAAATTAATTACAGATGTAATTACATGCAGGTGTTTTTAAAATATAAGTACAATGTAAAAACATGTGCAGTATCTCACAGAAGTGAGTACACCCCTCACATTTTTGTAAATATTTTATTGTATCTTTTCATGTGACAACACTGAAGAAATTACACTTTGCTACGATGTAAAGTAGTGAGTGTACAGCTTGTATAACAGTGTAAATTTGCTGTCCCCTCAAAATAACTCAACACACAGCCATTAATGTCTAAACCGCTGGCCACAAAAGTGAGTACACCCCTAAGTGAAAATGTCCAAATTGGGCCCTATTAGTCATTTTCTCTCCCCGGTGTCATGTGACTTGTTAGTGTTACAAAGTCTCAGCTGTGAATGGGGAGCAGTTGTGTTAAATTTGGTGTTATCGCTCTCACTCTCTCATACTGGTCACTGGAAGTTATGGCACCTCATGGCAAAGAACTCTCTGAGGAACTGAAAAAAGAATTGCTGCTCTACATAAAGGTGGTGTAGGCTATAAGAAGATTGCCAAGACCCTGAAACTGAGCTACATCACGGTGGCCAAGACCATACAGCGGTTTAACAGGACAGGCTCCACTCAGAAAAGGCCTCGCCATGGTCGACCAAAGAAGTTAAGTGCACGTGCTCAGCGTCATATCCAGTGGTTGTGTTTGGGAAATAGACGTGCATTGCTGCAGAGGTGAAGGGGTGGGGAGTCAGCCTGTCAGTGCTCAGACCATACGCCGCACACTGCATCAAATTGGTCTGCATGGCTGTCGTCCCAGAAGGAAGCCTCTTCTAAAGATGATGCACAAGAAAGCCCGCAAACAGTTTGCTGAAGACAAGCAGACTAAGGACATGGATTACTGGAACCATGTCCTGTGGTCTGATGAGACCAAGATAAACTTATTTGGTTCAGATGGTGTCAAGCGTGTGTGGAGCAGACGTGATGGCACCAGAGCTTCACAACAGACATTCTTTTGTCCCACTTTGATTAATACAAAAGAGTTTGATAGGACTCTCAACAACAACTAAATGACTATTGTAATCAGGACTGCCAAAGGTAGAGGACAGGAAAGATGACATCAACGGCCCATTGATCAAAGGCTAATCTCATCACGAGTTGCCTTTGTTCACCTCAGCCCTCCATGCCTGAGTCCTAGGTGTAAATGACCATGGACTCCTAGGGCTGCCAAACTGGTTCTGGCTAGAGCACAGCAAGAACAAAGAAATGCTCCAAAAGAAAGACATTTTCTAAACATATTGGCTTGAAATCACCAAAAATGGAAAGGAATACTGTAAGGAACATGTCCTATACGTCCTTTTACTATCCAGGAAACCGTGCACACACAGTGGAATAAAAGCCAATGCAACTGCACCCACTGAGACAGAAGTGTGATATCTCAACCAATTCACATCAAGTTTGGACTCTACGAGTTCAGAACACTGTCACAAGGACTTTGAGAAAGGTTTGAAAAAGAAATAAAGCATTTTCAAGGTCCTAAAGACACTGTCTTATTTAACTGTGTATCTTGGGACTATACAACAAGTTCCACAGGATGGGAAGGTGATGTGATGGGTGGACACCCTGAATGCTACGACCCAATCACATCACCACAGCAGGAAAGGTGGGGATTAGTAATCCCCTCCCCAACAGGAAGGAATAAAAGCTTTCCCAAGTGAATAGACCCTTGTTCTGAGTTTCTGACCTGACGAGGGAAGAACAACAGCACAACTAAGGTGAGACTCTTGCGAGTAAACCTTTCACAGCACGGATCTTCAAGCAGCCCAAGTGCTTCTGCAGAGGACTTTGACTCCCGACCTGCATAACTCAAGTACCTCCAACCTACAGAAGATCCTACGGACTGACCACCATTTGACCTACAGTTCTCTGGATTACACAAAGACCACTGCACACGGAAGGATTTCAGTGGACAATGTTTCCCATTCCCAGACTGATCACCTGACCAAGTGAAATGTAAATATAAGCTAACCAAACCTTTTCCCAAAGGCCTTAGCATTAGTTTGTTGCTAAATGAGATTGCTATTTGTGTAGAGACTGTTTATCTAGGGTCAGTGTACACAGATAGATACATTAGACATGTTATCTGTATTCATAGTAAATGCTTATTTACTATTTTTAATACCAGCATCCAGAAAGACCACAATTGACTCCCTCATAGACTGCTATTTACCCATTCATTGCTTCGTCCAATCCGTTGCTCATCTACTTGGCATTCAGTTTTGTTAACATCTATTTGTATTGTAGTTTCTGTTTGATTATGGATTCAATTTTCTTAGTAGTTTAGTCATTTTTCCTTAGTAGTTTAGTCATTTTCCTTCGTAGTATTTAGTGATTGTGATATTTTACTCTTGTATATCTTTTTGTTAATAAATTCATTTTATTGCAAACTGTGTCATTCTTGTGTTGATAATCAGAGGCTCTACAAGCTCGCCCGAATCTCACTAAATCCTTCAGATTGGTCAGATGATAAACTTCCTCCAATTTATAAAATTCTAATTCAGTCAATAATCTTTCATGATTGTTCTTTATTGTCAAGGTGAGAATCCTGACTGGTGCCCCGAAATATTGGAAGGAATCATCTGACTCAATATTAATATTAATACAAAATATTAATATTTAAGACCATAAATAACTAAATTTGTGGTGCCCTCATGTGAGGCTAATCCAAAATCACTACACGTGTGTGGCGGCAACCAGGTGAGGAGTACAAAGACAAGTGTGTCTTGCCTACAGTCAAGCATGGTTGTGGGAGTGTCATGGTCTGGGGCTGCATGAGTGCTGCCGGCACTGGGGAGCTACATTTCATTGAGGGAACCATGAATGACAACATGTACTATGACATACTGGACTGAACTGGACTGACTGAACTGGATTAAATACTTTGAATGTTGCGATCCTATCGGACATAAGATAGCAACCTGAATCGTAACAAAGCACTGTTCGCCAGAGGAGAACTGGCCCCCCGACTAAGCCTGGTTTCTCCCAAGGTTTTTTTTCTCCATTTTAACACAGAAGTCTATTTGCCACCTGTTTGCCATCTGATGTCACCTGTTAGAGTTTGGGTTCCTTGCCGCTGTCGCCTTTGGCTTGCTTAGTTGGGGACACTTGACATTTGATATTCAACAGTGCTTTGATCTGCCGACATTGACACTATTCTTTAAGAGCTGCTGTGCAGCTAAAATTATATACCAGTTATCAATGTTAAGCTGCTTTGACACAATCTGCATTGTAAAAAGCGCTATATAAATAAAGGTGACTTGACTTGACTTGACATACTGAAGCAGAGCATGAACCCCTCCCTTTGGAGACTGGGCTGCAGGGCAGTATTCCAACATGATAACAACCCCAAATACACCTCCAAGTCGACCACTGCCTTGCTAAAGAAGCTGAGGGTAAAGGTGATGGACTGGCCAAGCATGTCTCCAGACCTAAACCCTATTGGAGGAGCGCAAGGTCTCTAACATCCACCAACTCCGTGATGTCGTCATGGAGGAGTGGAAGAGGACTCCAGTGGCAACCTGTGAAGCTCTGGTGAACTCCATGCCCAAGCGGGTTATGGCAGTGCTGGAAAATAATGGTGTTATTTTTCACACAAAATATTGACACTTTGGGCCCAATTTGGACATTTTAACTTAGGGGTGTACTCACTTTTGTGGCCAGCGGTTTAGACATTAATGGCTGTGTGTTTAGTTATTTTGAGGGGACAGCAAATTTACACTGTTATACAAGCTGTACACTCACTACTTTATATTGTAGAAAAGTGTCATTTCTTCAGTGTTGTCACATGAAAAGATATAATAAAATATTTACAAAAATGTGAGGGGTGTACTCACTTCTGTGAGATACTGTACAGGCCAACTTACAAAAGAGAAAAGATGCCACTATATTATTAATAACTCGTGTATGCCCCTTATAGTACATATTCAGGGCTAACCATCTCTGTTTGACCAAGCAACCATTTACATTTGCAATAATGCCTTCCCAATTTCTCTTTATAGTAGCATCTACCCCTAAAAATCCTTTACTCCAAGATAAATCATCAGGAAGATTTGGCTTCCCACCTCCCCACCTCCCAAACACAACATGTTCTACAACCAATACGACCATGTAGGTCGTTTGTCACTTCCCTGAAATACGACCCATAGGAGCGTTTACTAAAGTTGCGCCCCTATCGACAACAGGACACTTTCATTTTAATTCATGAAATACAACCCATAGGAGTGTTTGCTAAAGTTGCGCCCCTATCGACAACAGGACACTTTCATTTTAATTCATGAAATACAACCCATAGGAGTGTTTGCTAAAGTTGCGCCCCTATCGACAACAGGACACTTTCATTTTAATGCATTGTTCCCTTTTATCTGCGTCATATTTCAGGTTTCGCGTAGCTCAACTGGCAGAGCATTGCAATAACAATAAGCAATCATGTGATCACGCGATCGTGGGTTCGATCCCAGGGAACGCATGTGCTCATAAAGTGTATATGCACTATAAATCACTAAGGTTAGGTTTAGGGATGGGGTGGGGTGTAGTTGTTAAAAAAAAAAAAATGAGTTTTGCTAAATGGAAATAGGAGAAATGGTGCAAAAACTCCACACATTGCATTTAAATGAACATGCATTTTGATTGGTAATGACAGTCATACGTCATTTCATGACGACAGATGTAACACGACACTGACATTATTTTTACGCCGCTAGAGGGCCATGACTTTAAAACGTAAATATAGGTCGTAATAAGGTGCTTGAAAAACGACCTATAGGGTTGTTGTTTTTTTGGAGGACAGTCTCATAAAATATCCATATTCCTTTGACCACTAATCAACACAACCACATCATCAGCATAAGCTGATAACTGAACATTGCAGTAACACTCAGGTATATGTAATCAGTTCAATTTAACTCTTATTTTCTGTATCAGAGGTTCTACGAATAAAGCACACCAGACAAATAACAACCTTGTCAGACACCCCTTTCAACTTTAAAGGGAGTGCATAAGCCACTGTTCACTTTCAGCACACCCTCAACATCACTTGTAAAGCAACTTGATCATATCTATAAATTCCTGGCAAAAACCAAAGGCTGCAAAGACCAACACATATTAATGTTCGACTCAATCAAACGCTTTCTCCTGATCTAAAGAAATCAAAGCAAAATCTAGATTTAAAAGCTTGGAGACATCTATAACTTTAAAGATTAAAGAAATATTATCAAAAATTGACCTTCTGGGTACACAATAACTCTGGTCCAGCTGAATGACCTGATCTATTATGCCAGTCTATTCGCCAAAACTTTAGAGAGCAGTTTATAGAGAGAAGTCATACAGGGAGTCAGTTCTTAAAGTTAGGTTAGGTCATTTTTGAAGAAGCTAGCAATTGCGAGCTAGCTTTGAAAGCATAAGATCCCACCCTCCCTTCAGACCATCTCCAAAGCCACGCCTCCTCCAATACACGAGTATACAAACAAAAGCATTACAAGAGATGGAGTTAAACTACTTCATGTCTCAAAGAACACAACATTACAATAATAACTAGAAGCTAAAGTTTGATTCAAACTTTGATGTTGGCTTGGGAAAGCCTTGATGGGCAGCCAGAGGCAAAAGAGCCAACGCACATCTGTTCAGTGTACTTGAGCTGGCCCCGCCACAAAGAAAGAAATAATTTCTTGTAGGCTATTTAGGGCTGTAAGAATTATTTTGATGATCGATGGATCTATTGATTCTTCTATCGATTATTTTTTGGCCCCACTTTATATTAGGTGTCTTTAACTACTATGTAGTAACATTTGAATGGATAATTTAATTATTGCGTAAATGTTTTTACCGTGTACTTTATAGAATTACAGAATTATAGAATTACACGAGGACACTTGATATATAAAGTGACCAGTCGTGGCTCTTTATATCATCAAAACAGCTTGCATTTACTAAATGTAACTCTTTAATGCATTCATGATCGAATCTTGTCGAATCTCTGAAATGTTTTATCAAGGTTAAAAATCCCATGCAAATGACGAACATAGTAGAGCTGCAACAACAATAAAATCAGCGTAATGGCTTGCCCTGTCAGGCGCTTTGACAGATGCATGTGCGTCCTCAGCGCAAAACGTTCATTCTACGGCTATATCCTTATCTGTAAATGTTCAAAATTCACGCAAGCATTTACATTTTACATAAAGGGTCGCCCCTACAGTCTGCGTTAAACTTCAAACTTTACTGAATGAGCGCCGGTGCGCGCACCCGCATCAGACAGACAGAACTCGAGAGACAATTAATATTCAGTGCAAAAATATTCATTTTGCTGAAATATCTGTTGTTTAAAGTTAAATTTAGATTTAAAAGTCAACATTGTCATTCAAGTATTTTATGATAGTAGTAACTGTAAAGGGAGAACTAATTGAAAGACGTTTCTTATAGCCTATTTACAGGATAATGAAATAACAGTAAGAGGTGATTGTGTCCAGAGTGAACGTGTGTGTTCCTGCAGAACATTTATCTTGCCTGTTGGTTAACCTGTTGTTTTTCTTTGTTATCTTTATTGCTATCTTCATTTTTAATGTAGAGTAGAGATTTAAACTATATTCACTATATACAGTGCTAAAGTTATTAGACATCTGATACCCAATGTATGGTTTGTGCCACAGGTCAGGGCAGCAGTATTGGTGATTACTAAAATCATTTTTCATGTTTCTGTAATGGTTAATCCACCAGTATGTGTAAGCTATTTAGTTACAGCAGTATTTCTAAAGCTACAATTTAGTTATTGTTGTTATCCATGATTTTTTGATTTTACTGTTTTACAAGAAATACAGGAAAAAGTAAAACACTTCATAGTTGTTGTTTTTTTTTCAGATGCCCAGTTACAGTCAATACGAACAGAGACTGTTAAGTTTTTTTTGGATATTATGTGTGAATATTATTTAGAAATTATTTAGTTGTTTCAGTTTGTTATTTTCCTAATAAATAGCAATACCATTTTTAGTTTCAAACAAGTTTTTGATAGATCCCCATAAACTGTGTAAGACGTCATCCGATCAATATTTCCAGTTGACTTAAACAAACAACAGTGCTCTCTTTGCAACATTATTTGTCATTTGACTGGGCTGGAAACAAGATGATTTCTTATCCCACTTCCTCCAGTGGATGGTACTACTCCTCTAGAGGGCACCTTTTTGCTCTGTTAATGCAAGTCTATGGAAAAATTTTGAGTTTTAAAAAAATTATTATAAAAAAAAAAAAAACTACATCTGATCTGTCTAAAAAGATAAAGTTTAACTAACTAGACATCAGGGCCAAGGTCTGTGGCGAGTTTGGTGCTTGTAGCATTAAAGCTGTAGGAGGAGTAGCAGTCAGAAATGTAGGTACAGAAGAAAAATAATAAGATGTTTAAGTACAATTTCAATATGTTGGCTTTGCCAAGCCAACATAATGAATGTAAACAACTTAAAGAGCACTGACCTGTACCACCTGACTGCTGCAAATTCATTTTGGCGTTGATAGTGTTTCCATTGAAACGCATAAATTCGAGTCACAAACCACTCAAGGGTTTCCATTTCTTCCAGATTATGGTAGTTATGGCGTGAATGTAGCATAAGCTTGTTATTTTGGTTGCAGTGCTTGTGACTGGCATCTGTCTTAACTTTGCATAGCATGAAATGCACTGATGACATATGAAGTCTGCATGAACAGGATGCACATGTAAAAACATATGTTGACAGGAAGGTAGGATATCCTATCTTGCTATCGGGATGTGAAGAGATTTTCAACCAGCATAACAAAAAAATGTTTTTGAAGTAGATCACCTTACCTGCCTTAAATATTTTCTTTTCTTTTTTTTTTTTAACAAAAGTCCTACGACAGCTCAATGGCAGCCACCCCTCAGTTAGGCTTTCACTGAGCACCATGAGCAGATCCTCTCCTAGCTCCGACCAAAGCGACTTATAAAAGTCTAATGTGAGTCCATCAATCCCCGGCACGTTCTTAGACTCTATGCCTTGCGGGGCCTTCTCCGACACCTGGGCTGAGTTTTTGAAAAAGCACTGTCAACACCTGGCCCTGAAACATACTCACTACTGTTCAATTTCTCATAAAAACAAACCGCTCTCCTGCAAATTTCAGTGAGGTTTGATAGTCATATACCAGTCTCCGAATGCAAAGCATGAATAAATCTTTTTTGCCTATTCTTTTTCTCCAAATTTAAAAATAAATAAATAAATAAATAATAGCAATGCTCTGAAAACAAGATCTAACCAAAGTTCCTTGTACTTTAACCCCTAACAAGTCACCTAACTGGGTCTTTTAATTGAGAGTTTCCAAAACACCCCTCTCCCCAGTTAACTCAGCCAACTCCTGAAGCTTAACTATGGATGTCTCCAAGATTCTCATAGATTCTTATATAGTGACATTTCGAGTACTGCTGTCAAAACTGTTTAATCTGTACTTTACCAAAATCCCACCATTGCCTTAACGACTAAAAATAGGTCTTTGTGGCTCTAAAAGAATCCCAAAATTACTTAAAAGTAACTTTAATCTATTTGTCACCCAACAAAGATCAAAGTATTAAAGTGCCAGTATGCATTTTTTGGTTTAACAACATTTAGAATAAAAGAACAACATACCATACTATGGTCTGAAAAACTATCAGGGACAATAAAACGCTTCCTAAAAATATGTTTAAAACCATAAAATCTGGATAAAGATAAAATATTGTCATGAGTATGAGCCCATGAATATTGTCTGGTTATCATGAAAATGTTTCCAAATATCACTCAACTCTTGTGTTTTATTTAATTTGCACAAGCCTCTTACTTGAGGGTAAATGGGGTTCAATGTGATTTCTGTATACATTTTTCTCTGTACAAATAAAATCTCCTCCCAGTAAGAAACAAAAACTCTTCGCTACGGTGACCAGGAGGGGACATGTTCGGTTCACTTATTTTTGTCACTGCGTCCTAGAACTCAACTGGGGAACGCCCTCGCGTGGCCGGTGTCTGAAACGATCTGTCCAATCTCGACAATCCTATTGGCCGGCGACAGCCTATGATGTAATTCAGGTGTAACCAGGAAGTATAAAAGGGGCACCTGGAGAACATGTCATCCACTTTTCGCCTGAAGCGACTGACAGCAGGCAGAATGGAGGCATGGCAACGAGACGCAGTGTCTCGTTCCCTGTTCTCAGGGAACCAGGGTTACAGTCGTAACCCGAGACGTTCCCTTTCGAAAGGGAACTCGCACTGCGTCCTAGAACGGAACTGGGGAATGAAATACCCACGTTCCCCAGGAATTATAAAAGGTGTCATGACCAACCTTCACTTAAAGGGGAGCTCCAGGGCCCTAGTAAAAAGCCCCTACAAAAAAAATATAATATATATATATATACACACACACACACAAGTCCCCCAAAAAAGTCTTATGCAGGGAGCTTTGAGAACAATGCAAAAGCAACGGCTCTAATAAAATAGAGGCGACCTACAAAAAGCTTAACCTGAGACATACAGAGAAAAAAGGGCCAACTTATAAATGTAAAAGTGGCCTGCCATACTCATGCAGCCTAAAGGCTGTGCTTCACTTCAAACCCGGACTGGACCGTCAGAAAAGTTCCAGCTCAGGGAACATACTCATCATCGGCCCAGCCTCAGGACCGATGTAGAAGCACCTGTGGGGACGAAGGGAACAGAGGGACAGAAGAAGAGGAGAGGGTGGAGTGTGCAAACCCTCAGAAAGGGAAGAAATACTTACTGCGTTCAGAACGTCTGTGCTGTAGAACTTCCCTAAGATCCTGCTTCTTCATCCTAGCTTCTCACCTGCTCTGCGACCTGCTCTTCTGAGGAGGAGGGGCCCGAGCAGCGACGCTAGATTTCTGGCCCTGTCTATGGTCCTCAGACCAGGATGGGGCCAGGTCCCCCCGGCTGTCTGGGCATAGATTCAGACCGGCACGGTATACGAGATTTAAATGCTGCTGAGCATGCCCTCGCCTCTTTGAAATTTCCAGCCACCACCTCGATGGAAGTACCAAAGAGTTCAGAGGGTGAGAAAGGGGCATCGAGGAGAAAACCCTTCTCTTTCTCCCCGATATCCGCCAAGTTCACCCACAGGTGTCTCTCCACCATTGCCGCCGTCGATCTACCTATCGCGGCAGCGGTCTACTTAGTGGCACGGAGAGCCAGGTCTGTGGTGCGGCGCAACTCAGCTACCGCCTCAGGCGAAAGACCATGACCTTGGTCTAAATCTTTCAGCAGATCAGCCTGGTAAATTTGAAGCACTGCCATGGTATGCAGTGAAGCACCAGCCTGACCCGCCGTCGCGTATGCTCTGCCATTCAGATGCGAGGTGATTTTAAGCGGTCTAGTAGGCAGAGCTGGAGCTTTAAGAGATGACGCCCGCCCGCCGATGAGATAGTTTGCAAACGTCTCGTCAGTGGGAGGCATCGCCACATATCCATATGGATGCGAGCTAAATATATATTTTCTTCCATGCTTTATCGATCTCAGAATGGAGATTGGGAAGGAATGGAAGGCTCACGGGGGCTGCACAATGGTGACCAGAAAGATATTGTTCGTCCAATCTCCCACGAACAGTCTCTTCCTGAATGCGCTCCCACGATAGCTTTAATCTATCTGAAGCGTGCCCCATCAAGTCGAGCAGCTCCTCATACGTGGGGCAGGATGGCCGGGACGGCTCAGATCTAACACTTTCACTGCCAGCCTCGGCCATCGACTGCTCTTCATCTTGGCTAGGAGCCAAAAGAGCACTGTCTGCTGAACCGGAGGATGCAAGAGAAATAGCATCCTCGTCGAGCAGATCACTCTCGCGAGCCACCGAATCGCGAGAGACAGTGACACCCCTCTTAAAGCGTTCGGCGAGCTCCACCTGTGAACCACACGACTTAAGCCGCCTCTCTGCCTCAGCACGAGTGGGGCCCGAGGGCAGAGGCAGAGAGTGCACTAGAAAAGACAAGAATCAATGAGACAGAGCAACAGTTACAATCTTCTTTTATCCCTTCCTTGACCATGTGATTGAAACCCAAATGTGAGACATTCAAACTGACCAATCAGAAGATTTAAACTTTTCCCCCACTGTACTAAAGGTGTGACAATTCGTAGACCCCCAATGTACACACATCTTGGCCTACAGGCCTTGATCACTATCAACACCTCTTTGCCTTCCAAATGGCACTTGTAGCAAGAGAGAGGGGGTTGAAACAGTTAAGCAAATGTGTCTTTGTTCATTTTAAAATATCTTTGGATATGTTCAACCTTACAAATCCCCTCTTGGCAATGTTAGCCACACTCATGGAGTCCAAAGGTGGCACAGTCCATTAAGACATGCTTTCTGTTGTGTGTAGATGTCAACTTCAGACTTCTTATCCAGACTTGTTTCAATAGCAGTTGGTCAGTCTTCAGTCTTTGTTCTCATTTTAGCCCTGCATGGGAAGGCTCCACCAAATGGTGTTGCACCGTTCATAGATATGCAAATCATCCATCGAATACTTCACACCTCCACAAGAATCATGCACTGATGATGGTAGAACTCAGTTGTCCCTCTTTTGAGACAAGACACAAGATTTGAACTTTGGCAGCAGGGATTAAAAGAACATATAGCACAACTAACAGCAAAAACATTTGTCATTGGTCAGAGGTTTGATGTGGTCAGATTAAATTTGTCTCTGGCAATAAGCCCTTAATGTGATGTACTTGATAAAGTGGTCAAGGCGAGAATAAAATAAGATCTTACAAGCTCTTACACTGTTTCTGGAAACATTGAAATAAATTGCTTAACAAAACAACAATTGTTGGTTTTAAACCCCCCTTTTCACGAAGAGTATCGGTAAAATATTCAGTGTAACCAAATACAGAGACTTAATTGAATTAATGTCCAAAAACATTGTGGTAACACTTTAGATTACAACGTATTTACAGCGTAACTTTCGATAATTATAGTGTAGGGTAAACGTACCTATTAAGATCAAGTACCCATTAAGCACGCTACCATCTTTGAGCTCAGATTATAAAAAGAAAAAATAATGTATTATCCTACCTGATGTCTTAACATGTGTCTCAAAATGTGTTTCAAAATGTGTTTGTTACTACATACCTCCTGTAATTTCAAGAAAATCAGACCATTGCACACTGAGATATGGGTATCCATGTGTTCACACTGTCTGGCAGCCATTTTGAAAGCTGTCTGAAAACTTTCATCAAAAGAGGAGCTCTTTAAATGTGCATTTTTAAGGTGGTTAAGCCTTTTTTGGGGGGCAGTTATAACAACTTACTGCAAAATTAAGAGATTAATGTTTATACTTTTGCATGGTATAACCTGGAACCTGCATGTGGAAAATTATTACAGTTAGATCCAAAAGATTGAAGGTCTGTGGTTTTAAACTGCTGCAATTTTTAAAGACTAAATATTATTGTTAGGTGAGCTTAAAGGGTGCATTATTATGAAAATCACACTGCTTCAGTGTGACATCAATAAGAAAAAGTGTAATTTCATAGATATTGTCAATAATAGTTGTTCATATTAAAATATGTATAAGCTTAATACATGACCTAGATTATTTATCAAAATCATGTCCTTTAAATTGATTGAATTATTTATTAATTAAAAATTGTTGCTGCTCCAATTTAATCTCAGTGTGCTCCCTTTAAGCTCATCCACATTAAACGTCTATGTAAATACCTCATAAACAGACTTTAAATATTAACTGATGGTTGTCACTTTAAGTTAATCTTTATAAATAACTTAATAACTTATTTTCACAGCCTTAAAGGGTTGGTTCACCCAAAAATAAAAATTACCACATGATTTACTCACCATCAAGCTATCCTAGGTGTGTCCTCAGACTAGTACAATCGGAGTTATATTAACATTTTTGATATTAAATAATGTCCTGGCTGACATGTAATGACAGTAAATAGAGGATGAGATTTTGAAGCCCAAAAAAGTGCAACCATCCATAATAAAAAATATCCACATCGCTCCGGGGGTTTAATAAGGGCCTTCTGAAGCAAAGCAATGGATTTGTGTAAGAAAAATATCCATATTTAAAACTTTAAAAACTAAAATAACTAGCTGATTAAGTTGTTTTAAGGCAAGTAGAAAGAACTATTGCAATCTTTTTTAATACATGGGGAAATACTTTTTTTTCATGTAGTTACAGGGTAAGTCTGACATTGCGGGCTGTAAATTAAAGTGGTGCTTGTTACACTCTTGTTTCATGTAGTTACAGGGTAAGTAATAATAAAAAAAAAAAAACGCTAACAATCTGATATCACTTGGAAAACTTTATTTGAAAAACAACTTATTTCAAAACAAAGTTACAACACCTTATTTGTTTCTCTTGCTTGGCTTCCTCCTCCTCTTGTTCCTCTTCTTCTTTTTTCTTTCCACTGAAGAATCTTAAGAGGGAATCCCATGTCATTTGCTATTCTGTATTAAAAGAAAATACAGTACACCCAGAAATGTGCTCACCGTTTACTCATCTTTTACCCTCATGCCATCTGAGATGTATAAGACTTTCCTTCTTAAGATGAACACAAAGGTTTTTAGAAAAATAAATAATCTCTGGGAATGCTTTATGCAAGCTCATGTGTTCCTAAAAGTCAAAGCATCAAACAGCACATACAGCAATAACTACAGTAATCCATACGACCCCAATGGATGAATCAATGTCTTCTGAAGTGAAATGATACGTATTTGTAAGAAAAACACCAAATATTTTAAAATTTTAAACTTTCGACCAACTGTCACTTGCGCGTGCATGAGAGGGTTGAGAGTTCATGCTTGACATAACTTGAAGCGTGACATAAGCATGCCGAGAAACTCACGCGAAAAGTCACGTGGATGTCCGATGCCGTTTCCGACAGTTGGTCTTGGTTTTGTACCAGGGAGCCAGCTTGAAAACTTGGGTATCAGGTGTGATCTGGCTCAAAATCTTTCAAGACCAATGTTTTTGTTAAGGAGCATGATAATGTGGAAAGTTCAGAGTTGCTTTTTCATGGTTAATGCAATTGTAAATCACATTGTAGCCACATGGCAATTCTGTGCTCCTGTACATGGTTTTACTGCAGCTATATGGAAAATAGCAGAATTTCCACTTAGGAGGCAAACAAATTCAACATAATTAACACATGCAACTAGAAACTGCTATACAATTCCAGTACTACACTTATTATTCCAATTTACACAAGATACATGGCCTAGAATGCATAGAATCTACAACCTTTAACCTAAGTGTTTCATAAAACACTTACAGTAAAGCAATCATGTGTTTTAAAGAATAAACTCAGCTAGTCTATGTGTACATATAGTATCATATAGTATGCGCACAATGTGTTTAGCACAATTACAAATTTGAAAATACAAACAGGATCATTGCTATTGTGCTGCTAATCCACTAGCAAGTGAAGTTAATAGGTAGAGGCCTTGCACGAACAATGCTGTTATCTCACTTAGAGTTTTACCTGCAAATGAGCATTGATCATTGCTCTTAGAAAGTGGTTTCCTATTTTTCTGAAAATAAGGTGGAGGTCTACCCCTACCCAGTGACCAACATTTTTCCTCTGTATGGCCTATTTTCTGACAGGAACTGCAAAACCTGCTCTCTTTGCCACATGGTTGTTTGCTGTGTTCTCCTGAAGTGTGAGGATTTTCATGACTTTCTAATGCTTGTACACCATGCGTTGTGGTACATGACTCTGTGCTATTACGGTGCTGCATCATCTTAAGAACTGAAATAGACAGACTTTCTTGAGCAGTGGCGTCTGAACAAAACATTTCAGATTATTTTGAGCAATTCACCTCATCTAAGAAGTGAACATGCTTTTTAGTCCCACCGAGAGTGAAAAGAAAAAAAGAGAGAGAGAGAGGGCCAGAGAGTGCACAAAAAAAGTCAAGAATCAAAGAGACAGAGCAACAGTTACAATCTTCTTTTATCCCTTATGCTTGCGCTTTATCCCACTGTACTAAAGGTGTGACAATTCGTAGACCCCCGATGTACACACATTTTGGCCTACAGGCCTTGATCCCTATCAACACCTCTTTGTCTTCCAAATGGCACTTGTAGCAAGTGAGAGGGGGTTGAAACAGTAAAGCAAATGTCTTTGTTCATTTTAAAATATCTTTGGATATTTTCAACCTTACAACAGGAAGTGGCGAAGTCACGCAGTGCATGAGGGACAGATTGTTAAC
Source organism: Hypophthalmichthys molitrix (assembly GCA_037950675.1). Classification (NCBI taxonomy): domain Eukaryota; kingdom Metazoa; phylum Chordata; class Actinopteri; order Cypriniformes; family Xenocyprididae; genus Hypophthalmichthys; species Hypophthalmichthys molitrix. The sequence goes on along the minus strand of CM075493.1, from coordinate 12,918,598 downwards.
GTCAGGAAATCCAAGCATTCGCATATCATTCATCATTCTTCAACCTCAAAAATAGCTTATTACTTGAAACATGCAAGTAGTAGCAACAAGTCCGCTCGCTCTAATGTTAGCCTAGTCCTAGATAAATGTGTGCTATTATTAGGTGCATATCCAAGTGTTTGTGTGGAGAGCGCGCTTATTGCATGACATGGAGGTGCCGGGGCGATCACTTTTGCATTTTAAAATACTCCGTCATTTTAGTCATACAGATAAAAGTAATGCAAACTGTAAATGGTCCACTTTTATTTCTGTAAACTCACAATAACAGCAAAACGTTGTGCATTTGTAAAATAATGAAATCAATCAGGATGCACTTTCTGTCGTCTCGGTTTCAGTGAACTTGAGCACAAAATGAACTGAAACGTATACTTGCTTCACAAACACGAGAAATGTATCTATAGAAAGCTTAAAATATTTTTAAACGAACCAATTCAAATGGAAAATAACTTTTCTCAGATTATGTAATCCATATGAAACATGCATATAGGAAGATGACGAGTCAGCATCATCATGCAACCGAAAACACAAAAAACAATAAATTATTAAAATGTTTAGACAGATCATCTTCTGTTTTTTTCACGACAAACTCATAATTATTGCTTTTGCCGGTGCGCTGTGGAAAGCTTTATGCTTGCGCTTGAGCGCTGATTAGGCTATGTTTTATATATATAGGCAATTAAAAGCTGGTTATTATGATTTATGGCTTATTCATGTAAACGTGCGATTAGTCGACTAATGGCTTAAATGAACAACTACTAGTTGAAAAGAAAAATTTTAGTTGGGGGCAGCCCTAATATATATATATATATATATATATGTGTGTGTGTGTGTGTGTGTGTGTGTATATATATATATATATATATATATATATATACACACACACACACATATACATATTATGGCATGCCGTTCAGGAAATTATGGTATTTATGATATGATTGGTTGTATATATTGCATGAAAATCTGAATATATGGAATAAAACTAGAATATATGGAATGAAAGTCTGAATATATTGAATGAAAGTCTGAATATATTGAATGAAAATCTGAATATATGGAATGAAAGTCTGAATATATTGAATGAAAATCTGAATATATGGAATGAAACCATCTCAGGTTACAAATGTAACCATGGTTCCCTGAGAACAGGGAACGAGACACGTTTGAACGCATATGGGGAACGCCATCACGTGAACCGGTGTCTGAAAACAATTATCGACCCTCACCAATCCTATTGGCCGGCGATAGCCTATGACGTCATCATAGACGCGACCCGGAAGTATAAAAGGAGCGCCTAGAGAAGCAGTCAGTACCTTATCGTCTGAAGGGACTGTTTAGCAGGCAGACCCGATGCATGGCAGGTAACGCAGTGTCTCGTTCCCTGTTCTCAGGGAACCATGGTTACATACGTAACCTGAGACGTTCTCAGGGAACCATGGTTACATACGTAACCTGAGACGTTCCCTTTCAAAAGGGAACTCTACACTGCATTTGAACGCATATGGGGATCGATATATCCACGCCGCCATGAGAAGGGGAGTGCATGCCAAAGATGGCTAGGCAAACGTCAGAACTAGCAATTTCAACCTAAATGTCCAGACCACTCCCCCTACGGGTCATACATAGGCTGTCAGTGACAGTATTCCCTATGGCCAACAGCCCAAGCTATAAGCCTCAAAGAGGCCTTCCACAGAAGGCCTACCAAGGCCGCTCAAAGGCTTCTGGGAACAAACTTCTTTTCAGAGAAAAGAGGGTACCTTTAAGGGAATGTGGTCACTTGTCAGGGGAAATTTTCCCAGTCACTTGTCAGGGCAAAGTACTCGACCCTGACTGACACCAGGGAGGCCAACCTGGTCTCACTGAAACCTAGTCTAGGCCAACGACCTGTCTGAACATAAAGCCTCAATACACATTCTTCAGAGAAGATATCCAGTAAGAGTGACTGCAAGAGGCAGTAACCAACTCAGACCAGAACATAGAGATGGGCATCCTGGAGAGCAAGACTCAGCTTAGCGCTTTTTACCCTTACCAATGAGGGGAGTAACACTCTGCTCAATCCTAGGATCTACTCAGCGCCTGATTATTTGCACTGAGGAGGCTGTGCAATCTAGAGGGACCCAACAATGGGAGTACAGCCAGGGGCTGATCTTAAATAGGGAGGCCTCAGAGAGGCCTTCAACCACTGACCAGCTTAGGGAGCTAAGTACTATACAGGACAACCCTCAACGAGGGGAGTACAGAGCTCAACCTAACAGATAAACCGTACTGTAGGCACAAAATCATGGAGGCCCAAGAAGGGGCCTACAACATGACAAATTCTACATCGTGTAGAAATACATCACCGTAGCCTTGCTAAAGGCCAACATGTGAAGCTAAATCTAAATCTGCTAAAGAACACCCAATATGGGGGTGGGGAAGCTTAAAAGGCGGCCTGTGAAAGCCACACACCTAAAACAGCTTGCTTGCTGAAAAGCAAAAACCCACAGACATGGAACTCGTTCAAATGAAACCGAGTTAAACCAGCAGATAAGACTGTAGAGTGCCCACATATTATAGTCCAGCTAACACGATCCGACGAGCAGTGTACTCAGTAAAACACATTTTACTCTTTAAAGCAAGAGAAGTATAACATACGCCATTGTGCCCTACAGGAGGCCCCAACAAAGGGCCTACGACTTCCAGACACGTAGCGTCAGCTCATGGCAGTGTTCTAAGCTCTAAGGGAGCCAAATATGATAACTAGTTAACCTCACTGGAGAAGTTTGGTTAACTCAACCTGAGCCACCCTACCACCCGGCAATGTACTCAGTAAAACACCTTTTACTCTTTAAGCAAGAGGAGTACAAACCTACACCATCATGTTCTAGAAGGAGGCCCAAATGGGGCCTACAACTCAGAAGGACACGTGGCATCAGCTCTAGTGGCAGTATCTAAGCTTCTAAGGGAGCCATATATAGGACCAAACTATCCAGTGAGGTTAACTATAAGCTCAACCTGAGCTTGATTCTTAAAACACATTCCAACAGGCAATGTACTCAGAAGAAACACTTAAACTCTTAAAGCAGGAGGAGTACAAAAAACTTCGCCAACATGCTCTGAAAGAGGCCCACACCAGGCCTACTACTACTATAGAAGACACGGGCGTCGGCCAGTGGCAGTGTTAATATAAAACCAACAAACCTGCGCCATCATGATCCTAGAGGTGGCCCGAGCGGGGCCTACGACTGCAGAAAAACGTGGCGTCAACTCGTGGCATTATCTAAGCTCCAAGGGAGCAAAACAGGCAATGTACTCAGAACTGTAAACTGAACATCTACCAACAAAACTTGTGCAAACAAGACTCAGAAGGAGGCTAAAATCAAAGCCTTCAACTCTAAACATGCAAACAACTCTTGTGGCAGTGTTCAAACTCTAAGGGAGCTATAAAAGAACCAAACTGAGCAGTGAGTAGTGAGTATAAAAGAACTCAACCTGAGCTATGCATTCCAGCAGGCCATGTACTCAGTAAAAGCACCTTTTACTCTTAAAGCAAGGGGAGTACAAAATAGTCACCATGCTCTGAAGGAGGCCAAACCAGTCCTACTACTACAGAAACAGGTGTAAACCTGTGGCAGCAAAAGAGTTACAGCTCACACTCGTGTAGGGCAGAACTAGAAATTAAAGCATAAAACAATGCTTACTTTTCATTCATATCATCCTGAAACTCAAGGATGGATGCTTTTCACCAACCAGAGGTAATTTCATCTGTACTGAACCCTAGGGAACGGGAGCTAGATGAGCTAACACCGTTACACTCAAGCTTGAATGTTAATTCAAGGGGTTCAGGGGAAATTATGAATGAAATTTCTAGAAAAGTGGGGCCTACGCAACAATAGCATTCTCTTATCTACATAATGATAAAGGGCCTACCACCTGGGACAGCGGCACCAGGGAGACTTAACAATAGCCTGCTACCTTAGCTGCTGTCTATCCTGCACCTACACCAAAAGGGTAAAGGGCCTTGGCCTGACAACTCTAATAATAGGAGGCCAGAACTAGGAAAAAACAAAACAAAAAAAAAAAACTATACAACCTGACAAGGGAAGTAATAAAAAGGGCGAAATGCTTCAGTATATCATCTGAACCATAGTTCTAGCCTAGGCCAGCTATAGCTGTGGGCCTATAGGGCCGCACAGCCAAACAATGTCAGGCGGCCCAGAGGGCAGACACTAAACATAGATCTATCTGAAGTAAAGAGTGCTAACTCGAATACAACTCTAGCTATGACCAGAGGAGAAGCTACTCTACCAATGTTGGCTAAAAAAGGCGGCCATTTTGTATGCCAAAACCAGAATAAATCATTCTAGCCAACCCACTGGAACTTCAGAGCCCTGAATTACCCCTACTGTTTTTACTTACATGCTCAGGAAAAATTATACAGGAAAATTTAAGGTCAACATATTTTATAACATAAATATAGACCAAGCTCACCTTCCTGCGGCTCGCAGATCGAAGACTCCTCATCATGGAAGAGATGGAATCTAAGGATCTTTTAAGCCTAAAAGAACCTCTTTACTATCAAGCCAGAAGGCGAGCCATCAGAAAAATTCATCATGGGCCCAGCCCTCAGCCTGACTGTTAAAGGCACCTGAGCGTGTATTCAAAAATATTCCATTGACTCAGGAGGTGGAAGAAGAAGAGGAGAGGGAAGAAGTGAACTACCCTTACAGAGAGGAATCAGTCACCGACGCTGCTGGCGTCTGTGACAAGATAGTTCGCAAACGTCTCATCAATAGGGGGCATCGACACATACCCATGCTGGCTTAATCCCTCAACATCAGCGAAATTCGCCCGCTGTTGCCGATGAATATGAGCCGAGTATGGGTTCTTCCATGCCTTCTCGATCTCAACATGTAGATCAGGAAGGAATGGAAGCCTCACGGGGGCTGCTGTGTTATGGCCAGAAAGGACCCGCTCGTCAAGCCGTCCGCACTCGGTCCCTTTCTTAACACGCTCCCAAGGCAGCTGCAGCCTGCCAGAAGCGCGCTCCATAACTTAGAGCAGCTCCGCATACGCAGGGCAGAGAGGCTTTGAAGTCTCAGCAGGCTCACCTGCTTCCTCTTCAACAGCCATCTACTGCTCTCTTGGACTTGAAGCCAGAAGAGCACTCGTTGCTGGATCTGATGATGTCAGAGAGAGGACATCATCATCATCCAGCAACTCACCCTCATCAGCCACTGGGGGTTGAGAGAAATTTACACCTCTCCTAAATTCCTCAGCGAGTTCCACCTGCGAGCCCCATGATTTCAGCTGCTGCTCTGCCTCAGCACGAGCGGGGCCAGAACCACCAGGCACAGATGCCGGCTCATCTTCCCTCGAGGAGAGGGCCAGACGAGAACGGAGCGTCTTAATAGGTAGACGCTCACAATTCACACAGACAGCGCCCTCGAGCACTGTCCACACGGTGCTCTTCCCCCAGACAGAAAACGCACAGATTGTGTGTGTCACCGGGTGTCATAAATCTTGGACATGGATCCGCACACTTCCTGAAATGTTTGTCAGATATAGTAAAGTTTCTTACCGGATTCGAAGTAATCGCAATCAGACAAAACAGTCCCTGAAGACGAAAAAGATACTGACTGCTTCTCTAGGCGCTCCTTTTATACTTCCGGGTCGCGTCTATGATGACGTCATAGGCTGTCGCCGGCCAATAGGATTGGTGAGGTTCGATAATTGTTTTCAGACACCGGTTCACGTGATGGCGTTCCCCATGTGCGTTCAAACACAGTGTAGAGTTCCCTTTCGAAAGGGAATTGAATATATTGAATGAAAGTCTGAAAACATGGAATGAAAGTCTGAATATATGGAATGAAAGTCTGAATATATGGAATGAGGAAAAAAGAAGCAAGTCCGTTTTGTACAAATGCTTTTAATGTGACCCAAACTTTAAAAGTGCATTAAAATAGAAACAATACAAAGTCCTTGAACATGGAAAGCAATGAAATTTAATAGCCTATAAGTAGGGCCTAAGTCAGTTTAATACAATTATTTCATCATATATCGGGCTCTGCGCTTTGAGAGGGGTCTGAGACGAGCAGGGCAGAGTTTCTCTCATAAATTCATGTTTTTTCCTAATATTCCAATATTTTCAACTTTTTTAAAATTGTCAAAGCAAACTGTATCTTCCGTACAATATGCTGTGATGCAGAGAAAAGCGAAACTGAATGCTGGCAAGTGTGAACTATGGACTGACATGCTGAAATGTTTTTAAAAGAAGTTTTGTCTGCTTATTTATTTAATTAAAAATACAGTAAAAACAGTAATATTGTGAAATATTATTACAATTTAAAATAACTGTTTTCTGTTTGAATATATTTTATAAAGTAATTTATTCCTGTGATGGCAAAGCTGAATTTTCAGCATCATTACTCCAGTCTTCAGTGTCACATGATCCTTCAGAAATATGCTGATTTTCTGCTCAAGAAACATTTATGATTATTATCAATGTTGAAAACAGTTGTGTACTTTTTTTTTTCAGGATTCCTTGATGAAAAGAAAGTTCAAAAGAACAGCATTTATATGAAATACAAAGCTTTTGTAACATTATACACTACCGTTCAAAAGTATGGAGTCAGTAAGAATTTTTATTTTTTTGAAAAGAACTTAAAGAAATTAATACTTTTATTCAGCAAGGATGCATTAAATCGATCAAAAGTGACAGTAAAGACATTTATAATGTTACTAAAGATTATATTTCAAATAAATGCTGTTCTTTTGAACTTTCTATTCATCAAAGAATCCTGAAAAAAAAAGAAAAAATATTGTACACAAATATTTTGTACAATTGTACACAATAAATGTTTCTTGAGCAGCAGATCAGCATATTAGAATGATTTCTGAAGGATCATGTGACACTGAAGACTGGAGTAATGATTTCAGCAAAAAAAAAAATCTGCTTTGATCATAGGAATAAATTACTTTATAAAATATATTCAAACAGAAAACAATTATTTTAAATTGTAATAATATTTCACAATATTACTGTTTTTACTGTATTTTTAATTAAATAAATGTAGCCTTGGTGAGCAGACAAAACTTCTTTTAAAAACATTAAAAAATCTTACCGATTCCAAACTTTTGACCGGTAGTATATCTATCTATCTATCTATCTATCTATATATATATATATATATCTATATATATATATATATATATATATATATATATATATATATATATAATTTTGTTTCTACGACTTTTTATTTCCTTGTCCCTCGTTAAATTAAAAAGATTAGTATCACGTGTCTGTATTTCACTAAATTATAAACTAAATTAATCTCTGAATAAATTGTGGGAAGGAATTATTCATTCGTGGCCATGGTCTATCTTCCCCTGCGAAAATATAGGGGAAAAGAATCAAGAGATTGCATATCCAGATACCTCACAAATTAATGGATAAGTGTCTGTGACCCATTAAAATAACAAAGTTTGTTTTCCAGGAGTTTAGTTTTACTTGCGCAAAGCACAAGCAACAGAACATGAGGAAACATCAACACGCAAAGTGCAGAATAAAATCATATAGGATAGCCTATAAAGACTAAATAGGCCAAATATTTCACTTAAATAATTAACAGATTAACAAAATGAAAGAAAAAAAAAAAAAACTGCGAAAAGTGGTAGCCTGTATACCCTACTGAGTTTTTTATGTTTTGACGCTCTCCATCACAAAGAAGTTGATGGAAAAGAGACGGCGGAAAGTAGTAGGCTATCCTGTCTGTTTTTTTTTATTTTATAAGCACGTTCTGTTTTTATAGGCTACATAAATTAAAGTAGACCATCTGCAGTTTAAAACGATGCATTTGTAGGCTATGAGCATTAATGACGGAATATAGTTTTCGGTACTCAAGTGACTGGTTCAAGTTATTGCGTCGGCGCCTTGCGCGTACACACAGTTTGATAATTTATTTATACTTATTTACATGTCTGTTGACTATATTTATACTATTTATACTATATTTACACTCTGAAAAGTGAACAGACGCACTGAATTAGAGACGGTAAAAGTGAGTGGGGCCAACATCATTGGTCTTATAAAGTGGATGGGTCTTGTTCTACCCACACACAGGTGCTGGTCATATAATTAGAATATCATCAAAAAGTTGATCTATTTCACTAATTCCATTCAAAAAGTGAAACTCATTCATTACACACAGACTGATATATTTCAAATGTTTATTTCTTTTAATTTTGATGATTATAACTGACACTTAAGACCAATACAATAAGACGAATAAGACCAATACAAAGAAAGGATTTTTAGAATCTTGGCCAACTGAAAAGTATGAACATGAAAAGTATGAGCGTGTACAGCACTCAATACTTAGTTGGGGCTCCTTTTGCCTGAATTACTGCAGCAATGTGGTGTGGCATGGAGTCGATCAGTCTGTGGCACTGCTCAGGTGTTATAAGAGCCCAGGTTGCTCTGATAATGGCCTTCAGCTCTTCTGCATTTTTGGGTCTGGCATATCGCATCTTCCTCTTCACCATACCCCATAGATTTTCTATGGGGTTAAGGTCAGGCAAGTTTGTCACCTGTCACCTGTCACCTTCACCTGTCTGCCAGTTTCCGTGCCTCTGTTTCTAATAAAGAGCCTGTTTATCACTAACCTGCCTGCCTCCGTCTGTGACCCTGACAAGATGCTTCGTAAAATGCATAGTTTTAGAGATATCATCCTCAGATTTGAAATGAAGTATGACCACACTTGTGGCTTCTTCACTTTAGTCGTAGTTATAAGTTGTTAGACTACATTCATATAATATATTTACATTTAAAAAATATTCTTAATAGTTTTCATTTTTGTTTTTATGTTTGAGCTTATATATCTCTATATTAATAACAGTCTGAGTAATTCTGAGTCTTGAACTGTAAACTCTCAAGTGTTGTCTTTCTAAATATATGTTGGTTATGTGTCTATTCAGAATGAGCAGCAACATTTTTATTTTGGGTATGCAATTTATGCCCCACTTGCTAAAATGTGGAGGGGGTGACAGGTAAGTGGTTAAAACAACAATGAACAGAAAAAAAAAAAAAAATCAGATCTGAGCAAAAATTGGAATTGAGCATTAAGGCTTGCAGTATGAATGTAGCCATAATAAACCAGTGTCCAGCTCAGTTCAGTTCGAATACAATGGTGTCAATGCAGGCAAGTCAAAAACATTGTTGAATATCAAGTGTCCCCAACTAAGCAAGCCGAATGCGACAGCAGCAAGGAACCCAAACACCCACAGGTGACAAAAATGGAGAAAAAAACCTTGGGAGAAACCAGGCTCAGTCGGGGGGCCAGTTATCCTCTCCAATAGCGAACAGTGCATGGTTATGATTAAGACAGCGTTACAGGTCATAAGTCCGATTGGTCCGCAACAGTCAAAATATTTATTCCAACTGTGACAAGTACAATCAAGTAAACTATTAGTATGTCATTAGTAGCACTTTTTTTCCCACATTAAAATATATATAAGATATAGAACTTTGAGTACTTTATGCTAAAAGTATATTTACTGTTAAATTGTGAATTTTAGTACACATTTAACCTGCAAGTTTTATTGTTCATGAAAATAGAACTTAGTGACATAAAAATAAACACAAAAAATGTATGTAAAGTGTTCATAGCACACTTCTAAGTAATGCACTTATAAAACACTGACTATACTTAAAATCAATTTAAGTGTTAGTGCTAATTAGTGCATTTATATTAAGTTTACTTAAGTACCACAGTTGGTTAAATGTACTTATAACTAGTACATTAGTAATATATTTTTAATAAAATCAATTTAATTTAAACTTAGGATTACTATATAAAGTCTGCTAAGATTTAAATAATTTTTAAAGCATTCAAAGCACACTGTTAAGAAATACGCTAATAAAACTCTTCTGTATATTTTTGCAGTAGTATACTTTATTTCAATGCACTAAAAATCTAAGTATTAGTGGTATTTAGTATACTTTTTTAAGTGCACTGAAATACTACTGAAGTAGAAATATACTTTTAATTAGTGTATTTATAGTGTATCATTTTTTTACAATTTTATTTAGCACAAAAAAATAAGAATGTACTACAAATGTACTTGCTTGTATTTAAGTTTTTTTTTAGTGCATTCAAGTATACTTCTTTTTTTCAGCTGGGATGCACTGGCAATTTACTGCTATTCCTGCAGTTCCTGATGTGCAGTGTTGAATATTCTGCTGAATTTGAACCATTGAATTTGTGGAAATGAGTTTGTAACGCAAAATAAAATGGACCGAAATTTGCCTGTCGAATATCATAGTTTGTATTTTTAAACAGACCGAATATTTTGGAAGTGAAATCTGAAAGGTGAATATGGATTATTGAATTTTTAATAATGAAAATGTGTTTGTTAATGCAATGCATATTTTTTTCAAGTAGTACAATTCAACAAGCTTTTTTGTTTTAAATACATTTGTCATTATTTTACTTCCATATTTCTGATAACACCATTACATTTACAGAATTAAGACAGAAATTCGACTTAAGAAAAGAACACTATTTCTACTACAAACAAATCAGAAATTCCATCAAAACCAACAAACAAAGATATTGCACAACCTCCATCACTCCTAAAAAAAAAAAAAATTACACAATTAGTAATTCAGTAAACAATCACACTTTAATTTTGTCTACAGATACTAAAACAGCAGCAGTTAAACAATAGGAAAAGATCTAAATATGAATACTGATGAGGAATTCTGGAAAATGCAGAAATATTTAAGTAAAAACACAAATATTTAATTAATTCAGTATAAAAATCATAAATAGAATATGTCACACAATGCAAGATGTTAAAAATGGGACTTGTAACTTCCGACATATGCAGTAACTGCAATCTCATTACTTCCATGCACTCTGGTCATACCTACCTGTTTATTACCTACCCACTCATTACCGGTTGTGTTTCAGTCACTGTTCTACTGCATATCTGTATTTTCCATGAGTTCAGAATTCTCTTTATCAGGATTAGTCTTTGTACTCATGTGTGATTCTGTGCTTTCTGTACTGTAATTTTTCGGATCCGACATGACTGATCTGGCCTCAGCTGTCTCAGCAACGTCCACCCTATTAGTAGTAAAATTCACTTACTTAGTCAACTCCAACTCGACCTGGCCTACCATAGACAGACCTGCAGCATGAGAGTTGACCGTGATATAAACATCTTCTGTTGTAACTGGTCTTTCCAGTTTTTGTTAGGACAAGCACGGACAAGCATATGTCCTACATTACCACAACCAAAGCACTCAGATTTACTCAGATGTTGCATACACAACAATCAAAATTGTCAATAAGAAAACTGAATGCGAGTTCCAGATCAGCATCATCCTTCACAATCATGTAAACAAATCTCCTAAAATTCACATTCGATAGAGTAATATTTTTAGATGGCATTGAAAGAGGGAGAACAGGAGTAAATACATCATCAATGATAATTCCATGCTCAACTAACTCGTTCGTTATCGATTGATTTAAGAAAGATAACAGCAGCATTATTCATTATCGTGCCTGAAAGGATACACTCATGCCCAACAACTTCTCCCACTGCCAAGCAATACTCTTCCACAGCAGACACCACTTTCAATGTATGGTGCAGGATAAGTGAATTCAAGCCCCGCTCACCTGGGGCCATCATGCTTCCCCAAACATGGGTAGCACACAGTCTGAACCTGCAACACATCACCCAGAAAAAGCTTCAACCCCCCACAAAAACTAATAACGTGAAGAGGAAAGAAAAATAGATGAGTAAACACTTGCCCACAGCACAGCAGTCACTCGCACTCAGGATGTTCCACCCACTCGCTCCCAACAAATATTTAGACAGCTGAACATACACTGAAACCATTGGGGCTTTCACACAGAATAGTTATAGGAACTCAGTTATAGGTACCAGTCACCAGAATAGTTCCTGAAGTACAAAATTTTCCCTAAGGACCATTTTCCTGGTTGCATTCACAACACCAGTAGGAATTTGTGGTCTCGTTTCAAATGCTTTGATCAATGTGCTTGCGTTGACTTCACTGTAGCCTATATGTGCGCTGGTTCCTTTCCGTGTTCTGACCAGTGTCCAAATCTCAATCAAACACAAACCCATTCATTCAAATGATTATTAATGGAAAATAACAAGCGCTTCCATTTCAGAGTCCCTGTTACCAGATCTGCTAAAGATGTTGCTGTTCATGTTTGCCAGCGCAGGACATTTTACAAATCCAGACCAGATGATGTACGTCCATGTCCAGAATAAAGAGTAGCCTATCTATGTCACACAGTACAGTTAGGGTGATATTACTTAACCCATAATATAAGATTCTGGCCATACTACCCATCCAAATCATGGATCCCAGTATCAACGTCAAGGTGTCACTGTGGCCTCAGTGCTTCGCTGTTGCCTACTCTGAGCTCAATTGCTATGTCTGAGGTAAACCACGCCCTCCTCATTACCCTACGGACAAAAAAATGTATAAATACATAAATGTAAAAATAAAGAAAAGTAGAAATAAAGAAATGTAGGAATTAATAAATGTGGAAATGAAAAAATATGGAAAAAATACATAAATAAATAAATAAATGTGGAAATAAATAAAAATCCAAATGAATAAATGTGGAATAAAATAAATATATACATAAATAGGGAAATAAATGTATAAATAATAATAATTTTTTTTTTTTTTTTTTTTGCTTTTCTGTGTATATTTATGTATACATTTATTTATTTTTACTTTTTTACATTTCTTTGTATATTTATTTATGTATTTATTTATTTTTAATTTTGGCAGGCTTGGGATTCCATATATTATGCCCCCATTTACAAGATGTAAAATAAGTCTCTGATGTCCCCAGAGTGTGTATGTGAAGTTTTAGCTCAAAATACCCCACAAATCATTTTTTATAGCATGTTAAAATTGCCACTTTTTGGGGCTGAGCAAAAACACGCTGTTTCAGTGTGTGCCCTTTAAATGCAAATGAGCTGCTGTGCTCAGCCTAAGAGGGCGGAGCTTCAAGAGCTCGTTCTCCCCTGTCAGGATTCAGTCAGGATGCACTATAATGTCAGAAACTGTGAATATATGCTACATGGAGATAGATCAGGGATAGTTTACTTCAATTACGGTTATAAGTTATATTGCCTTCTTGTTTTTATCCACTATATTACTACAAGCCAATTTTTGACGATTATTGTACTTCAAACAAAATATGAAGCATATGTCTTCACACTAGAAAATCACTGTAAGAGCTTAATAAAACACAGTGCAAGTGTGCATTAAAGTATTATCCATAAACTCTCTCTCCCTTGCATTATCATCAAGTTACACAGCGAAGTACACAGAAACACTCGTTACAACTGACAGTAAACAAATATATACATTATGCCTTTTCGGGTGGTGCTTAATAAACTGGTAAACTTTATATCCGTAAATCAACACCGATGAATTGTAATAAAGTGCCCTCACCTTTATTACTGCCGTATCCAGTATCACTCTGGAGACTGTATGTTTTGTATTGTCCCTTTGTGTTGACATTCTTCACAAAGCAGTCCGGTGTGAAATGATTCACGCAGACAAATTTCGGTAGAGTTGAGGGAGCATTTTCTTCAAAAACAAAATGAATCCACCTCGTCTTCAGCGGCTCAGATTTAGGGAGTAAATGGAGAGAGCTATGTGGATTAATCCATCCAGCTACATAACACCTAAAACGCTTGGGAGACATTCTCGTCAGTGCAGCAACGGCGGACTCTGAACTTGCTGTGAACTCGCTTGGGGCGGTTCTATGTTAAAATGGCAGTGTCTGTCAACATTCGTGGGCAGGGCCTGTGGCTTTTGTGATGTCACACTGCCAGGGATCTGGAAACAGCTTGTTTTGAGACACTGCTTATGATTTATGGTTGGATTTTTATCATTATAGGGTGGTTGTGTACACACACTGCCAACACACATTTATGTCTAAACGTGAATTTTGCATAATAGGTCCCCTTTAAAGGCTTAGTTCACCCAGAAATGAAATTTCTATCAGTAAATACTCACCCTGATGTTGTTCCAAACCCACAAGACCTTCGTTCATCTTCAGAACATAAATTAACAAATTACAAATGATTCTTTTTCAAGCTTTCCTTAAATCTCAACTGAAATTAAAGGTGCAGTAAGCAATTTCTGAGAAACGCTGAGCACCAAAACACACTTGGAGCCAATTAGCAAAAAGGGGTGTGTCCACTCGTGAAGGGGGAGGTGCCATGTGTTGCATAGCATGTTTGTGAATTTGGGGGCGGAGCTTTAAAGATAGGGGTATGATCCTTTTGGATAGGGGCGTGTTTATTTTGCTGGTTTCAAATATCAATAGCGTTACTCAGAAATCGCTTACTGCACCTTTAATAAACCATTAATTGGAACTACTACTCAACCATGGGGATTTTGGGAACTGAGCAGTGTTTGTGAGGTAATTTGTTGATGAGACATACAGTACAGGTCACAAAGTTCTTCACACATAAATTTAGTGTCTACATCAACTAACGTGTGTGTGTGTGTGTGTGTGTGTATATATATATATATATATATACTCACACATTCACTACCAGTCAAAAGTTTAGAATCTGTAAGATTTTTAATGTTTTTAAAAGAAGTTTCGTCCGCTCACCAAGGCTGCATTTATTTAATTAAAAATACAGTAAAAACAGTAATATTGTGAAATATTATTACAATCTATTATTACAGGTCTAATCTGAAATGTTTTCCAATTGGATGGTATGGATCAGCTGAATGTCAGCTGACGCGAGCTTGACTGACGTGTCTGCCAACACTGAAGACTGGAGTAATGATGCTGAAAATTCAGCTTTGCCATCACAGGATTAAATTACTTTATAAAATATATCAAAACAGAAAACAGTTATTTTAAATTGTAATAATATTTCACAATATTACTGTTTTTACTGTATTTTTAATTAAATAAATGCAGCGTTGGTGAGCAGACGAAACTTCTTTTAAAAACATTAAAAATCTTACAGATTCCAAACTTTTGACTGGTAGTGTATATATATATATATATATATATTTATATATACATATATATTTATATATATATATATATACATATATATATATATATATATATATATATATATATATATATATATATACATATATATATATATATATATATATATATATATATATATATATATATATATATATATATATACTGAAATGTCTCATGGTCCTAAGTATTCAGACCCTTTGCTGTGACACTCATATATTTAACTCAGGTGCTGTCCATTTCTTCTGATCATCCTTGAGATGGTTCTACACCTTCATTTGAGTCCAGCTGTGTTTGATTATACTGATTGGACTTGATTAGGAATGCCACACACCTGTCTATATAAGACCTTACAGCTCACAGTGCATGTTAGAGCAAATGAAAATCATGAGGTCAAAGGAACTGCCTGAAGAGCTCAGAGACAGAATTGTGGCAAGGCACAGATCTGGCCAAGGTTACAAAAAAATTTCTGCTGCACTTAAGGTTCCTAAGAGCACAGTGGTCTCCATAATCCTTAAATGGAAGACGTTTGGGATGACCAGAACCCTTCCTAGAGCTGGCCGTCCGGCCAAACTGAGCTATCGGGGGAGAAGAGCCTTGGTGAGAGAGGTAAAGAAGAACCCAAAGATCACTGTGGCTGAGCTCCAGAGATGCAGTCGGGAGATGGGAGAAAGTTGTAGAAAGTCAACCATCACTGCAGCCCTCCACCAGTCGGGGCTTTATGGCAGAGTGGCCCGACGGAAGCCTCTCCTCCGTGCAAGACACATGAAAGCCCGCATGGAGTTTGCTAAGATGGTGAGAAATAAGATTCTTTGGTCTGATGAGACCAAGATAGAACTTTTTGGCCTTAATTCTAAGCGGTATGTGTGGAGAAAACCAGGCACTGCTCATCACCTGTCCAATACAGTCCCAACAGTGAAGCATGGTGGTGGCAGCATCATGCTGTGGGGGTGTTTTTCAGCTGCAGGGACAGGACGACATCGAGGGAAAGATGAATGCGGCCAAGTACAGGGATATCCTGGACGAAAACCTTCTCCAGAGTGCTCAGGACCTCAGACTGGGCCGAAGGTTTACCTTCCAACAAGACAATAACCCTAAGCACACCGCTAAAATAACGAAGGAGTGGCTTCACAACAACTCCGTGACTGTTCTTGAATGGCCCAGCCAGAGCCCTGACTTAAACCCAATTGAGCATCTCTGGAGAGACCTAAAAATGGCTGTCCACCAATGTTTACCATCCAACCTGACAGAACTGGAGAGGATCTGCAAGGAGGAATGGCAGAGGATCCCCAAATCCAGGTGTGAAAAACTTGTTGCATCTTTCCCAAAAAGACTCATGGCTGTATTAGATCAAAAGGGTGCTTCTACTAAATACTGAGCAAAGGGTCTGAATACTTAGGACCATGTGATATTTCAGTTTTTCTTTTTTAATAAATCTGCAAAAATGTCAACAACTCGGTGTGTTTCTGTCAATATGGGGTGCTGTGTGTAAATTAATGAGGAAAAAAAATGAACTTGAATGATTTTAGCAAATGGCTGCAATATAACAAAGAATGAAAAATTTAAGGGGGTCTGAATACTTTCCGTACCCACTGTGTGTGTATATATATATATATATATATAATATAATATAGCATATCAAATTGTATTCTTCAGTATAATTGAGTAAATACATTTTTGGTTATGGATCTTTCTAAATGAACACAAATGAGAAACATTACACTTATTTACAAGGAAGTCACTCTAAGCTTGGTGCACAGGGTCTTGCCTATTAGTCACTCTAAATTTTACAACCCTGCCATCTAGTGGTCTCACACATTAGTACAGTTGCAAGTTTTGATGCTGCAACAATATTCTTATAATTAATTAGTATTAACATTGCAAGTATTTTTTGCCACATGACATGTAATTTAGTTAGTTTCAATTTAGATTATCAGCATGACAATGAGTGAAAAGTTAGAATAAAAAAATGCACATGAGTGTGAGAATTTCAAGAGATTCTCCCTCCTGTTTGACAACATGCACTTAGCTGGCCTGCATGCTCATGGTTTGTGCAAAGCCTGATGATCATTTTATCCAGCATTATTTTAAAATGAAAAAGAATGCTGTGTGCTTCAATAAAATCAGGGAAATCTAACCAATGACATGATGTCATAATTTCAGTACAAACAGCTATTCAAAAACAGATACAAGTACTTTCCAGTGCGCAGAACGTTTAATTACAACTTATAATTAAAAAAATGTACATGATAGTAGTTTCTCAACAGACTACCAAATTACTACCAAATATTGTGTGTCCAGCATCCCTGTCAATATGCATCATTATCGCAGAAGTATATGAGACATATCACTGCATGAGTGTGTTACGCTCTTAACTTACCGCTTATGTCATGACATGTATGATCGCCTAAGATAATCCTTGTGAGCATAATGATCTTGGTCAGTGATGACTATTATTACTGTCAGAACTTAAGAGGGGAGGCCTGGGGTGTGAGTTGGCTGAGATCATCCAGAACACTGCAGCTCTGCTTGGCCCTTGAGGAGGAGATGTGGTTCTGTGTTGCTATTAAAACCCTGGTGACCCTGGGAGTGAAGAAGAGTCCTTGGGTTTTGCCTCACCCCCACATGACATGGGCAATTTTGACAACATGTGAAGGAGAAAGAACCTTAGGCTTGCTGAAGTTCAGTGTTAAAAACAATTCCAAATGATGAGTGCAGTCAGTGCCTATGATTGTGTAGGCATGCATGCAACAGTTAAAATCAGCCTGGGTTTGGTTTGGGTGGTTGGGTTTCCAAAACAAAAACAAAAACAAGTTACTTCAGGGAGTAGCTAATACTACACATGTATGTGCTAAAAATTAAATGGTACCTCAAATTGCACAGTTTGTTGAATAAATGCTAAAAAGACTTAAACAACCACATTGGCCTGGCAACCAAATATAACACAATAAAACTGTGGCAGCGAGTTTTGCAAGAGCAAACATGAATGCTTTCATTTTGCGATTAGGGCCTACATCTGCGTCAAAATAGCTCCACCTTTTTCATATTAGGTGGCGAATGATAATTCATTCATTTACTTATTTGCTTACTACATGCATCAGAATGGACACTTGGTTAAAAACAGGAGAGGTCTTCTGTAGAGATGTGCACCGACGTGAATAGGCTATGTGAAGAAAACCGATCAAACAGAGTCAGAGGATAATGAATGGTGTGAAGAGGGGGAACAGATAAACCCAAATGTGCTGGTCAAGAGAAATAGGCCTACAATGGAGAGTGAGAAAATGTCAAGTAAGAAATGCGAATACAGTGACAGTTGCATTGGTTTCAGGTTTACATGGATAAGTAATACAGAAAGTCCAAACCTGCAATGTGTAGTCTAGGGCGATGTTTTATCCAGTAGTGGCCTCAGGCCCTCATACATGTGGTCCGGCACTTAAACACAAAACATAGTGACTTACAATCCTGCAAGTTTTTCCGAAGGAAAATCAGAGGAACTGCATTAAAAAAAATAACCACTCCCATTTAGGGTCTTTCAAAAATGCACAGCTTTATATCTGGAAAGCTACCGCATAGGCCCATTTCTCTTTCCTTTCCCTATGTATAGATAAAACGTTATCAAAATTATTCCAGTTCGCATAGATCCGCGGACACAACTAATTTTTCTGTATCATGCGGACCAGTAAAGTAATTTGGCAAATATCACTTTTTAAAAAAAAAAAAAAAGACCAAGCTTCTGCGCACATACACACTTAAACACGCAAACCTATAGACTAAACACGTAAATGAACGGCAAGAATGCATTAAAGGTATTCGGTTTTCAGTAGGAAAGGTGTCATTTAAGCGGCCCCTAAAGTAATAACTAACAATTTTTACAATGGAAGTGATTCAATCAAAAACCAACTTTAGCTCGATAAGAATTTTCCTATTGTCACTGTGAAGCTGCTTTGAAACAATATGTATTGTGAAAAACGTTATATAAATGAAGATGACTTGACTTGACTAAAAGAGGCATGCCCCATACAACTGGCAAAAATCTGTGCTTGCCAAAGACATGTAAAACTGATGCACGGAATGAGATGATGTTGTTGCTGAATATAATAAATGACTGCTGTGTCAATCGAAAATTCTCTTTCCACTCATCATCTGTGAAGGACAAGGTTGTCCCATAAGTGCTTGCTTAGGACTCTCATCTGCAGGTGCCTTGTTTTGGGTGCGGGTATGGTTTTGTGTGAATATACAGTGTATTGTTTTAAGCCATTTGTCATAATGATAGCTAATCTCTTAATAAAATATTAATACATAACTCTCGTGCTTTGGCAACATTTTGTAGGTTTAATAATAAGTTTGTTAATTTACAGCAGGACCTTTAACACAGTCCTTTAATTGAACCATTACCTATTACCTTTACTATTTGTCTAAGACAAAACACTTGTGACTCCTGCACTGTAGATTAGAAAAAAAAAATCCACTTCATGTTAATATTATAAATGTCAAACCATAATTGTAAATATTTACTGTAAAATTTACAGCAATTGTTTACAACAAATAAAAATGTACATACAATAACTTATGAATCTGCATTTCTATATCACTATGTTACAGTTGCTAACTCATAGGCTATTCTTACACACATAAGACATGTTAACCGCATAACTGTACATAGACTTCATATATAGGACATAATACACAGCAACAATACTCTGTTACATAGATCCATGTATATGCTGTCTGTGCATGTGCGATATGGTTGTGTGTGTACTCAGTCCATGCATAGTCACGGGCTTATACAGTGACAGAAATATAGCTAATCATGTGCTTAACTCACTCCAGAACCAATTCTTCCTGTATTCCTTTTGCTCCCCAGCTCCACACTTATTTTTAAACACCTACAGTACCGTGTGTGCAATAATCTTAGGTGCTTCATTAGATGCTTCACAACTGTTTTAAGATGGTTGTTTATGTTTTACTTTAGTGTGCCAGTAGGGAATATCATTTTGCAAATATTCATATGCATAAATTCAGTAAGATTTTTACATAAATAAGGAGCCCTGATACAATAAAGGGTATTGCCTATACAGAAATCTGATCTCACCATCGAGTCAGTCTGGTATTACATGAACAGAAGCAGAAAAAAACTTCTCCAAGATGCTTTGAACAAACCTGGGAAAATTGTTTTAATGCCAAAGGGAGGGTCACACAAAATATTGATTTGATTTAATAAAAATGTTTATTGATATATAAAAACTATTCATTACATTATTTTTTAAGACATCTTCACTTTACAGCATTTTTTCCACCGTTGCCTAAAACTTTTTACTGTATTTTGCAGATACGTTGTTCCAAACATCTTGGAGAAGTTGTCACAGTTCAAAAATTAATTAAATCATATACTGTACTTTCAGGGGTCCTGTGTGGAACTGCAATGTTCTTATGCAATTCAGTGTAGCAAAGGAGTTTTAGGGGATTTTTTCTAGTTTGTTTTCTTACCGTTTTGTGTTTAAACAACCAGACTTAGTGTGAGCCCACTGATCTTGGATATGAAAATGTATTTGCTATATATTTTTTGCTGTATAGCCACTTCATAGCATGCTGAGTTGGCTGCAGCAGTAGATATACATTAGCTTGTAGTTTGTGTGATGTTCTAGCGATGTCCTTCTGCACTTGATTACTGTGCTAGCGGAACAAGAGCCTTCAGACTTAGCTTGTAGTTTGTGTGATGTTCTAGCGATGTCCTTCTGCACTTGATTACTGTGCTAGCGGAACAAGAGCCTTCAGACTTCAGAGGGAAGTTTCTTTGGCAATGTTGGCATGAACCTTTGGGCATTTGTTCTGTTTTCATTAAACTTTGTGTAAGGGGCATCGACCCAAAGGCAGGCTAAGCCTGGCTCAATGAGAAGATGTAACTATTTGTTTGTGAGTGGGAGAGACAGTATATGGAAGCGGTTCTTTGGAAGGACTTTGGAGTTACTTGCTGTGTAGATAGGGGTCTTTTGTCAGTTTTTCTTTGAGGGCACTTCTCAGTCACATTGTGGAACTTGATCTATTACATAAACCCAGACATCTGTGACCCAAGACTACCGCATAAACTTCATATATTTGGAGAAACTAAAGTTGACATTAGAAAGAGCAAACACTGGCTGCTCACTTTAGCAGCCACTCCAACTGCATCATACTAACAATGCTATCTACATTCTGGGTGAAAATTATGACATTATTTAACTGCTTAAAAAAAGAGCACCCAAACAAGCTTTAAGAACAGATAATATAACTTTTCACTACTTAAAATAAAGCAATAATTAAAAAAAAAAAAAAAAAATCATCATTTACTCACTCTCATGTAATTCCAGCCCTTTTTTCTTCTTCAGGAAACACAAAAGGGGGATTTTTGAAGAATATGTCAATAATTATTGTGGTGAAAAAAAGGTCTTCATCGGGCACAATATCCATGCGGAATACAATAAACTCTTGTCAATTAAAAAAAAATATATATATACTAAATAAAAATACACATATTCAAACGAAAAGAAAAATATATATATATAGTAAGAGTCAATATTCATACACATGAACCTCGTAAGAGTAAATAGACAAAGTCGAGAGAAAGTATTTGATACATCTAAAGATCATATCAAAAATATAACAAGATCTTAATTGTTAAAAACAGCAGATGAATAAATAAATCCCTATAAAAAAATCAAAATCCTCATTCAACCCTGATGGTGACAAAGTAGCTATTTAGTGTGTAAATCCAAAAGCATTCTCTTTGTAACATCTTCTTCTCGTAATCACCTCCTCTCAAGGTTTTTTGTTTGTTTGTTTGTTTGTTTGTTTGTTTTGTTTTTACCTTCTCTATACCAATATACTGTAAAATTAACCAACTTTATGGCCAACTTTTTAAAAATGAGACGATATAGAACTATGCATATCTCTGGTCCTAATGTTGCTAAGATGTTCGCTGATGCGAGTACGCAATGATCTAGAAGTTTTCCACAAGGACATTGAATAAGATTAATAACATGAGCAGAAGAACAGGTAATAGTACCTCATATCAGCATATTGTGACCAGTATGTGGGTTACTAAAAGAATTGCATTTATGTGTGAAAGCACACTGGGCGCAATTACCACACCTATAATTACCTGGGGGAAGAATCGGAATGCCTTGTTTTTCACGGGAAGGAAATTCAGATTTCACAAGCAAGTCACGAAGATTATTTTGACGTTTAACAATCAATTTCGGACCATCCTTTAAAACACATGATAGTTTAGGATTGCTAGAAATAATATGCCAATGCTTGTTTAAAACTTTTAGTAACTCAGCACCTAATGCTGAATATTTAACCATACAAATGGGAGCATTTAAACCTTGCTTTTTATTGTTTTTAGCACGTAAGCACTGAATCTGAGATAAATCATCAAATTTATTTTTTCCATTCTTTACGGTAGCCACGATTCATAAATCTTTAGTTAAATCGGTAGATTGTAGAGCAGTGGTCGACAATAGGCCGACCACAATAGGCAACCAAAACTGGCACGCCAGCAAATATATCTGGCCCGCGCCCGCAGTCAGATTATTTTGATAGCGGCTAGTTCTGAAATATGTCTGGAGAGCGCGGTTCATGGTTGCATAGCAACGACAGAAGCCACGGGAGTGCAAGCGCTTTGGAAAGGAGGAGAAAGAGGCGCGGGCGCGCTTTCCACACGTTTTTAGACGCGACGTGAACGGCCTGAGTGCAAGCGCTTTGGAAAGGAGGAGAAAGAGGCGCGGGCGCGCTTTCCACACGTTTTTAGACGCGACGTGAACGGCCTCTAATATTATATTCTTTGCAAACAGCGACAACTTAGTTGTAAATAAGACACACCGGCTTTGCATTCACAAAACCAGGTAGGATGAACGCATGGTTGTCTTTCCATTCTTCTTTGTACGCCCTATTTTCGCTGTCAACTCTCCTCTTTAGACTCTTTGATAGTGCCATTTACTCTCACCAGAGCTTAAATGTTAATATCACTCTGCACACGATGTAATAGCATACCTCCAGCACGCAAACAATTAAAAAAAAAAAATGCAGTTTAGTACGTGAGGATGCCAAGGGATAATTCTGAGTGTAAAAGTAGGTCAAATAATTATTACAATAAGTTAGGCTTCATTGTGTAACAAGCAAATTAAAATGACACATTTATTATTCACAATATGGAAAGAGGAAATAAAACAGTTCGTTAAGAGCATGACTCAAACATGCCATTAATGGGCTTATTCAAGTCTCCTTTGACTATGCTCTGGCCCGCCATCTAGTGGCGAATTTTTTTTTTTTTGGCTCGATGCCAAACTTAATTGCCGACCCCTGTTGTAGAGAATAGGCTTAATTTGTGCTGCAAACTCTATGGACATGCTTAAATTGACTGATAGGCAGACTCTTAATTAGAGGTCTAGGATGAAAACTATCGCCACTTAAAATGGTATTGTGATCCGTTGGCTTTCGATACAGATCAGTTTGAAGTTTCCCATCACATATGTATACTCTAACATCAAGGAAACTAATGCTCACTGTGTCACATTTCATAGTGAAATTCACATGCTCAGTCCTTGAATTAAGATCATTCAGAAACGCCACTAACTCTACAGGACTGGCCTTTGTTATCATAAAAACATCATCAATATACCATTTGTAAAGCAGAATCTTAGGGGAAAAAAGGATTTGACTCATGTCACCGAGTACCTGTCTGTAATCTTGTAGACAGAACCGAGGAACCCGGAGTAGGATTTATGTCTAGGTTGTAGAACCTGATAAACGTGTGCTGGGATGACCATCCAGCTGCATCACATATGTCATTCAAAGACACTCCTGACATTAACGCCTTAGAGGCCGCCATACCCCTGGTGGAATGAGCCCGGACAGCTAAAGGGCATGGCTGTCCGGATGCCTCATAGGCAAGTGAGATGACCTCGACCACCCACTTGCTCATCCTCTGCTTAGATGCTGGGCCCCCTTTTTTTGGGGACCCATAACAAACAAACAATTGGTCTGATTTCCGCCACAGGGCAGCTCTGTGGACATATGCATCTAAAGCCCTGACGGGGCAGAGTAGATTACATTTTTCCTGATCAGAGTCTAAGAAGGGAGGAGGACAGAAAGCCTGGAGTACAATAGGACCCAGGACGTTGGTGGGGACCTTTGGCACATAGCCAGGTCTAGTGTGCAGGAAAGCCTTAACCATACCAGGCGCAAATTCGAGACAGGAAGGCGCAACCGACAGTGCTTGTAAGTCTCCTATCCTTTTAAGAGACGAGATTGCCAGAAGAAATATGGTTTTCAGAGTGAGGAATTTTTCTTCTAGTGGTTCGAAGGAAGCCTCAGCTAGCCCCTCTAACACTATAGCCAAGTCCCAGGCTGGAGTCCTTGTACGCACTGCAGGCCTCAGCCTCAATGCACCATGAAGGAAACGTATGACAGGGGGGTCTCGACCCACCGAGGAACCCCCTACAGGAATATGGTAAGCCGAAATGGCTGCTACATAAACCTTCAACGTCGAAGGAGATAAACCTTCCGAGAACTTTTCTTGGAGGAACTGAAGCACAAGGCTAATAGATGACTGGACAGGGTCTGTATCACGTTGACTACACCAAGTAGAAAATAACTTTTCATTTATATGAATATAGCTTCCTTGTGGAGGGAGCTCTGGAATGAAGAATGGTCTCCACAACCTCGGTTGGGAGACCAGAATCTATGAGCCTTGCCCCCTCAGAGGCCAGGCCCACAGTTTCCATAACTCTGGGCGGGGATGGAGTATCGTACCGCCCGCTTGAGACAGGAGGTCCTGCCTGAGAGGAAGCTCCATTGGAGAGCCGTCTAACAGAGACATTAGGTCCGCGAACCAAATCCTGGTCGGCCAGTACGGAGCCACCAGTATTAGGCTGACCCCTTCCTGGCGTACCATTTCCAGAACTCCCGGGAGCAGCGCGACTGGGGGAAAAGCATACAGACGTAGCCTCGGCCACGTCTGTAGCATGGCATCCAGCCCCAGAGGTGCTGGGTGCATTAAGGAGTACCACAGAGGACACTGGGTTGACTCTTTTGATGCAAAAAGATCGACTTCCGCTCGACCAAAGGTTTTCCAGATGAGCTCCACCACCTCGGTGTGGAGTCTCCACTCCCTGGGCCTCGGCCCCTGCCTCGACAGGGCGTCTGCTCCCACATTTTGATGCCCCGGGATATAAGCCGCTTTTAATGAGAGGAGCTTTCCCTGGGCCCACAGGAGGATCCGACGGGCCAAGTTGCAAAGTCGGCGAGACCGCAGACCCCCCTGATGGTTGATATATGAGACCACCGTCGTGTTGTCCGTACGGACCAACACGTGATGGTCCCTCAGATCTGGGAGGAAGTGTTTCAATGCAAGAAATACCGCCATCATCTCCAGCCGATTTATGTGCCAGGAGAGCTGATGGTCCTCCCATAGACCTTGGGCTGAGCGACCACTCATGATCGCCCCCCAGCCCGTGAGAGAAGCATCTGTCGTAAGCATAACACGACGACGAGAAGTCCCCAGCACAGGTCCCTGGGACAGGAACCAAGGCTTTTTCCACATGACCAGAGCACGAAGGCATCGCCGCGTGACTTTGATCGTGCGAAAAGGATTTCCCCTCGGAGAAAACCCCTTGGTCCTGAGCCACCACTGTAAGGGTCTCATGTGCAGAAGGCCAAAAGTTATCACGTTGGACACAGCTGCCATCAGACCCAACAGTCTCTGAAACTGTTTTACAGTGAGTGACTGGCCTAACTTCACCCCTTTCACGGCCCTCGAGAATGGAATAGATATGCCTGCATCGTGGTGGAGTCCCAAACTACCCCTAAGTAGTTGGTAATTTTACTCGGAACCAATACACTTTTCTTGGCATTGAGCCTCAGCCCAGGCTTCTTCATGTGTGACAGAACAACATCTCGATGTTGAACTGCCAACTGTTCTGTTTGAGCTAGTATCAACCAATCGTCAATATAGTTCAGTACACGAATGCCCTGGAGTCTCAGCGGAGCCAGAGCTGCATCCATGCACTTCGTGAACGTGCGGGGTGATAGAGATAGGCCGAAGGGAAGAACCTTGTATTGGTAAGCTTCGCCCCCAAAAGCAAACCTGAGGAACTTCCTGTGATGAGGATGGATACATGAAAGTATGCATCTTTCAGGTCTATCGCCACAAACCAATCCTCGGACCTGATCTGTGGGATAATCTGTCTGAGTGAGTGTAAGCATCTTGAACTTTAACTTCTGTACAGATCGATTTAGCACTCGTAAATCTATGATCGGACGTAGCCCTCCATCCTTCTTGGGAACAATGAAGTAGCGGATGTAAAAGCCTGACAGCTTGCTGGGAGGAGGGACCCTTTCTATAGCTCCTTTCTGCAAAAGTGTCATAACCTCTTGTTCCATAACCAGAGACTGCTCTGGGGTCACTACTGTAGGAAGAACCCCGTTGAACCTGGGCGGCCAAGAGCAAAACTGTATTTTGTAGCCCTGTTCTATAATAAGCAGCACCCATTTCGAAATGTTCGGGAGAAGTTTCCATTCTTCTATAAATTCTACTAAGGGAACCAGTCTCTCGAGACTGGCCTCTGGTGTTTTTTGAGCACTCGGCTCGTTGCTCTGACGTGGCGCACCGGCAGATAAACGAATTCGAGTGGCAACCGACCCTCCTCAGGAAGATATGTTGAGCGTTGGTGTCTCCCTCCAGGGGGAAGAAACCGCAGCGCGTGCTTCCACCGCCAAAGGAGAGACACTGGGTCTGGCAGGTAAGGGGAGCGATAAGGCTGGGCCCGTCTCTCCCCCCTCTGCCAGATCCATTTGTGATCTTAATACTCTGAGAGTGAGCCGTAAAAACAAACAATTGTTTTTAACCAAACTTTCTATAAAGAGTATTCTAAACTATGTTATGAAAGTATCAAGACCTTTATGAACTGTGGGCAACGTGTATATAATAGGTGTAACTGGAAAATTGACTTTAAGAAATTCATACTCATTTTTACTAATTTCACCATTTTCAAAATGGAGCTGTAGCTTAGAATGTACACACGTTTTTAATTTATTTGTGGGATCAGCAGGTAAACGTTCATAAAAGACATGTTCATCCTGTTGTCTGCAAATCTCTTTTTCATAGTCTGAAGTTCTTTGTAATAGAATCGCCCCACCCTTATCTGCAGAATGCATTTCCACGGTACTGTCTTACTAAGATCAAGCAAAGCTTCCCTCTCCATTTTAGATAAATTATTGTAGACTTTGTATTGCCTCTTGTTCTTAAGCAAATTTTTTACATCAAGTTCAAGAGTAACAGAACCCTGTGTGGTAGCGGGCGAAACATGATTAGATAGAATCGAATTTTCATTTGTACCAAAGAACTCAGAAATCTATGAAAATCAATTATAGTATCAAAATCATTTCTATCAGTAGTGGGAATAAAAGAAAGACCTTTACTCAGAGCTGCAATGCAAGGTTCAGAAAGACACTTATCTGATGTTGAAGAGGCCCATGACCTGTCTCCAGGTTGTCGACGCCTCCGAAGAACCCCAGTTGCTTAGTAGTTTCTTTAATCACCAGTGCCATCAAGTCGAATGAACATTTATTTAATATCTCATACCAGTGGGTACAATAGTCTGAGTTCTCCAAACCAAACGCAGGAGCTTTTTGCAGACATAGACCTCTCGGAATAATCTTCTGGCGGAGATAATCACTCAAGGTCAAAGCGTGATAATATTGCTTGATTTCTTGTTGAAGACAATGTTGTAATAATTATTGTGGAACATTAAATTTGACCCTGACAAATACAGTTAATACTAACCATTATGTTGTAAGTCTGTGGATATTACAGTTTTGTTGTTGTTGTTTTTGTTTTTATACAATCTCTAGGACATATTTCTTTGTATTTGTGTCACTTTTTCAAAACTCTTTCAAAACACAGTGAGCACAACATCATTCTATGTGAGCTAAAGTGTCAATCACATATGCTTGCTTTGGCACAAAGTGATGTTATTAACATAATTTAAGGAGGAGTACGCCCATCTAATCTTCTAAATAATACCAAGGTATAACATCAGCCTCTTACCACTTCCCGTTGTTAGTTCTTTCGGCATCTGTCCTCCTCCCCTTCTCCTCCCTTTTGTATATTATGGGGGGCAAACAGAGCTCGAGTAGAATATCGTCTCTGATCCCTTCTATAGTAGACAGCAAGCCAAATCCGTTTACCACCTATGCTAAGATTATATGGGCACACAAACTTGTGAAATGCATTCAGTGACTACTTCTTTCAAATGAAATGAATTCTTTTCTCACTAAGATACAACCACCACCAAAACTCTATGTACCTACAGGCCAATTTGCACATTTAAATACTCATTTCAAAACGTTTAAACTTAAGTTCATAACTACAGTTTTTTTTTTTTTTATAAGCAAGTGTAAAATTTTCAAAACTCTTAGTACTAATATCACAACAGATCATCAAAAGTGCACTTTTTTTTTCAAACATTGCAGCATGTTTTCAATTGTGTTAGTACGATACACAAAATCACAAAGTATCCTTTTCACAACATAAAATAAGTGTTTCATCTATATAAGCATTTCATTCACAGTAATTGGCTTTCATAAAGCTCTTACTATTAAACTTTTCATCTCTTCTCGTTCAGTTTACAGTTTTTTACGGTTGTTTACAGTTTTTCTCGATTGCTTAAACACTATAACCAGGCTTCTGAACTAAAATTTCAAAACCATAATGCTATTTATGAAAAAGCACACCCATTTCCCTAAACTATAAACACTATTCCCCTGTTTTGACAGATTTGTTGAACTGTCACTGCAAAACTTTACACACAAATCCCTTCATTTTTCATTGCCTTCACCATGTGGTCATTTTGAAAGTACTAGCATTCATGTTGTTGTTTACTCAATCAGCACAGCTTCAGCTCAATTAGCACACAATTACCCAGGTAGAAACACTAAGAGTCAAAATTGATCACACACCAATCAGAACTTCAATAGATAGTTTTGGAACAATGGATCCAGAGAGATGTGATAGAAGAGGTCAAGGATACCAGAGAGGAGGAGGAAGAGCAGTAGGGAGTGGAGGAAGAGGTGAAGGAAGAGGACGAGGATGAGGACAAGGACGACGAGGAAGGGCAAGGAGACCAGCAGTCTCGGTTGAAATTCGTGCTCTAGTTGACCATGTCCTTGACTATGAAGTTTGGCAACGAGTACAGCCAAACTTGAGTCGCTTCACCGTTGCCTCGAACATAAGAAACTTCAGGGAGGAAACAGGTAGATGTACTTCATACTGCTCTCTACTGTAACTTTTGAGTGCTGTTACAACATGTACTGTAGATGTTGCACTAAAAAGAAATACATCAAACTGCCTCAGATATAGATTTTCCGTATGCTTCCATTTTGTAAAAAGGAAGTTATAGTAATCAGTACTTCTATTTTTGTAGGACAGAGAGACGATCGAATGGAAGAAGTCTGCCTAGACATTTCAGTTGATGCATGCCAGGGGTGGATCAGGCATGCAGGAGGACCACCACTGCCTGGCTAGGGCCAGGATAGCCTGTGATGCTGCCGAGATTCTCTGGTCTGTCCCAGACCAGATGGGATGCTGGGGCAGAATAATTTGTTGTTGTTGTTGTTGTTGTTTGGTGTATTGTACTGTACAGTACATTAAGGAATAAAAATGTGCAAATGTATACATTTGTTGTGTCTTTTGTTGTGTTCATCATGTGAAAAGGTTTTTAAGGGGGAGAACCACAAGCAACAAAACTTATTTCCAGTTCATGAGTTCACAATTACATATAATTACAGTTTTTTTTCAATTACTAACATACATTTGTCCAATCTGTAGTCACATTTTCAAAACTCTAAACACATTTAGCAGAACATCCGTCTGCTGAGGGCATACCATTAACACAATTGATGTCGTTTTCACACAAAATGCAGTCAATTAACACGTTTCTAAAATGCTTACATTTTCTTTTCATATAAGCTTACCTCATACCAAAATCATGGATCTTTCTCATCTTATTTGCAAATGCTTAAACACAGCCAGTCAGAAATGAAGACCTAATTTTCCAATCTTTAAATATAGGATAAATACCTATACTTTTGCAACAATAGCAGTACTGGAAAAGTATTGGAAAAAATATAAAACAAATACTGAAACAATTGATAAGTATTTTTAATTAGCAGATTACTTAAATATTTAGAAATAGCTGATTCCAATCTCAGTTGGAGGCATAGTCAGGTGTTGAATTTATTTTCATTACATGGATACACAGTAAAATAGGACTCTTTGAATCGGTTTTGTTCAGTGTGTATGAAGAAAAACACGGAGCAGAGAGAAAATAATATCTGGGTAAGGGAGAAGAGTGGATGAAGGAGGAGAGGAGAAGTTGGATCAGGACAAGAGAGAAGAAGAGGTATGGGAGAGTAAGAATGTGTGCTGGATTGTGCATCTCTATGGTTTTCCCCCCTACACATGTAGAACCTATGAAAGCTTATTTCTGCCATGAATAGAAATATAAAAAGGTAATTGTGACTTTTTATCTCACAATTCTGACTTTTTTCTCTCAATTCCTAATTTATATCTCACAATTCTGAGAAAAAAATTCAGAATTCTGAGATGTAAACTCACAATTGCAAAATAAAAAATATTTTTGATAAAAAGTCACAATTACTTTTTATGCTTTTTTATTCTGTGGTGGAAAAAAAAAAGCTTCCATAATAACCAAAGACCATGTATGTTGGATTTGTTGTTGATCAATGGCAGCAATTTCATGTTTTCATTTCAGTAAAAGCTTTATACTACAACGATTTTACTAAAACGATTCCACAACCACTGTTCCATATTTACAAAATATGTGGTCAGCATAGGGCACTATACCAAGAGGACACCATCCCACCCTCTAGGGGGGCAACATCAACACCACACACCCACCCTCAGAAAGATATTTCAACCAAGGGGGCAACTGAAGTTCTGCATAGGGGACACATTTGACCAGTAGCTGCCCTGAGCAATTCTGTTACTTTCTTCTTCTCTTTTTCTACTGTACATTCTATAAAATAATGACTCACTTTTGTTGAATGCACACATTCAACACTCAACCAAAAATGTAGAATGGCGTATATGCATTATACTTTTACTGCAGTATGTAATGCATTTCATATTTTCTGCAGGTAGAACTGAAACATGACAAGTAATGCAGTTTTCATAATGCCATCAACTGTTAGTATTTTGACAGTCATTTTGCTATGATTGACTATATGTTCATGTTGGATAGAAAACTAGTGCTATGTTTTGACAGAACGACTTGATTTTGAATCACGTTTTCTGTGTTTTAATAAAGTTAGTATGTGTTGAAAAAGGTTTTTAGCATTTTGAAATGTAGAGTTTGTGTTTATTTAACAAAATATGGTTTTGGGCAGAAAATTAACTATTTGTTAAGAGTTTAGAAAAAGTACTTTAAGTATTGGTAAACGCTTGTTAGCAATTGAAAAAAAAAAAAAAAATTGTAAATATATTAAAGTTATGCGTACTTGGCATGCTGTCTGGGGGGAGGGCTCCGAGCTCGGGATTTTGGCCCGAACCCAGAGTACTCCCCCTGGTTGGTAAGAATAGATAGAACAAGAAGTAAGGAGATGGGGTGGAGGAGGGATGCTCATACTGTCAAATGAACAGAGGTAAGTCTGCTGTATATACACTCAAAAAAAAAAAAAAAAAGGTGGAGGGGTGCTGGAACAGCTGAGACTAAAGAGGGGTAAGCAGCTGCCTATATACTCTGGCTGTTGATTGGAAGATTAGATGGGCTCGCTCCTTCCTAAATTACATTTAGGAACTTCATTTAACGAGTTTGTTTGCCCATATAATCTTTTGGGGTATTAGGTTAGCTAATTTGGTTTGCTGTCCACTGATGAGGGGCTCGATGAAGCAGCTTCAACTCAAGCTCTGATATACCCCCCAAAAGTGCAGAATCAATTTGGGACACCAAGTTGGATTTAGCATGGTCGAAAATGCTTAATGATTTAAAGTATACAGGATACCCAGATGCTTAATGCTTGATACCACCCAAAAGGAGTGAAAGATTGAAGCGGTATGAAGAATAGAGGTGAGAAGTGTCGAGTGGCACTAGTGTTTCCTACGCCAGAACACAAGAAAGTGGTGTTTAATCGGCCTGGAGTCATGAATGAACACTGCTGTGGCAGTGATATTTAACAAGGGTCCTGCGGGAGCTGGGCTGGAACACTTAGCCCCTACTATGTCCACCACGTGGAGGTATGAGTGGGATTCTGCTGCGGCAGTATTATTATTTAAAGAACTCCGTTCAGGAGCTTGCATACGTTGCTGCTGAGTGAACAGCATGGGGCTTGTAGAAGTTTGACTAGGATGCATCTCGCCGCTGCAGTGACTTCTAAATGTTACATACAGAGGAGGTCGGAGACACAGGTAAGGTTTACGATGTTTATTGAGACAACCAGAGCAGTGAGCAGGTGAGTGAAGCCAGATAAAGTTAGTGATGATCGATGACAGATACTGATACTTGATTTCTTCTAGGAGTCGTGGGTGGCGGATGGTCCTTGGAGCTGAAGACACACAGAGACACTCACTGAA
Source organism: Hypophthalmichthys molitrix (assembly GCA_037950675.1). Classification (NCBI taxonomy): domain Eukaryota; kingdom Metazoa; phylum Chordata; class Actinopteri; order Cypriniformes; family Xenocyprididae; genus Hypophthalmichthys; species Hypophthalmichthys molitrix. Next base: position 12,885,865 of record CM075493.1, on the reverse strand, counting down.
GACAGGAGAACACGGAGGATCTAGGAAGCACACTGGAGACAGGTAAGTAGTTGATCGAGGAGTCCGTAAGGTAAGTATTAGGGTAAGTATGCTTTAACGAGACCGGACAATGACTGTGTGGCTGATAGGAATGGTGATGAGTGTCAGGTGTGCGTGATCAGAACTCTGGTGAAGGAGTGCGTCGTGATTGGGTGAGTGAAGAGCCAGGCGTGTCTGTGACATTACCCCCCCCCCCCCCTCCACGGTCCGCTCCTGAGGACCGTGGACCCCGACGACGTGGTGGCTGACCTCTGCCTCGTGGAGCTGGTCTGTTGGGATGTCTGGCATGGAAGTCTTCCAGAAGGCTAGGATCGAGAATGTCAACTCTGGGAACCCATGATCTTTCCTCGGGGCCGTATCCTTCCCAGTCGACTAGATACTCCAGGTGACCACCACGGCGCCGGGAGTCCAAGATGTCTTTTACCAGATACGCTGCTCCATCCTCCACGATGATTGGAAGGGGGGGGGGGGGGTTCTTTGGCATCGCCAGGCTCTGTGGAGGGAAGAACAGAAGGGTGGTGAGGTTTCAACAGGGAGACATGGAACATGGGGTGAATTCTGAACTCAGGTGGGAGTTGCAACTGGTATGTGACCGGATTGACTTGGCAGATGATGGTGTAGGGGCCAATGAATCTGGGACTCAGCTTTCTGCAAGGTAGAAGCATCCGAATATCTCTAGTGGATAACCAGACCTTATCTCCAGGTTGATATACTGGTGCTTGAGAACAGCGAAGATCCGTTGTTAATCTGCGTCTCCTGAGGGCCCGTTGAAGTTGAAGATCCCAGACCATCTCGCTCTCCCGGAACAGTAATCCACTGCCGGGACGTCTGATGGTTCCCCATCCCAGGGGAACAGTGGGGGCTGATAGCCAGGTACGCGCTGGAAAGGGGTGAGACCAGTGGTGGACTGACGGAGGGAATTCTGGGCGTACTCAGCCCAGCCCAGGAACTGGCTCCAGGAGTCCTGGTGGCCATGACAGAAGGTACGCAGGAAATGGCCAATCTCCTGTATCTTCCGCTCCGTCTGCCCGTTCGTCTGGGGATGGTATCCAGATGAGAGGCTGATGGTCACATCTAGGAGTTTGAAGAAGGATTTCCAGACATGGGATGTGAATTGAGGTCCTCTGTCAGATACAATATCCTCAGGCAATCCAAAGTATCTGAAAACATGATTGAAGATAAGCTCTGCTGTGACCATAGCCATTGGAAGTCCTGGGAGAGGAATCAATTGACATGACTTGGAGAACCTGTCAACCACAATCATCATGCAAGTGTGTCCATTGGAGACCGGGAGATCTGTGATGAAGTCCACTCCTAGATGTGACCACGGGCGAGTTGGAACGGGCAGAGGTTGTAGTTTCCCGGAGGGAAGATGACGAGGGCTCTTGGATATGGCACATTCCCTTTATGTACCTCCTGACATCCGCTGCCATGTTGGGCCATCAGAAGCGTTGTTTAAACAATGAGAGGGTTTCATTGACCCCTGGGTGGCCAGTGCCCAGCGACGAATGAGAGGAGTGAATGATGGGAATGCGTCGTGTCCATGGGATGTACAGCAAACCTTGGGGACAACCCGGCGGGGTGTTGGTGGAGGCATTGGACTCGGGCAGTGTCTCCTCTGACCAGGTTATGACCAGCTTTGACATTCTTGGAACCAGGACGATAGGAAATGGTAAAGTTAAATCGAGTAAAGAACAACGCCCATCTTGCTTGACGTGGGTTCAATCTCTTTGCATCACGCAGGTACTCCACATTCTTATGGTCTGTTAATACCAGAAAGGGCTGACAGGCTCCTTCGAGCCAATGCCTCCACTCCTCCAAGGTGAGCTTGATGGCAAGGAGCTCTCGGTTGCCGATGTCATAGTTTACCTCCACCGGGTTGAGTTTGCGGGAGAAGGCACATGGATGGAGTCTACTTGGTTTCCCCTGCTGCTGAGATAAGACCGCTCCCACTCCTGTAGTGGATGCATCGACCTCGACCACGAAGGGAGGCTCTGGATCTGGATGAACAAGGAGGGGAGCGGTCGTGAAGGCGGTCTTGAGGTCCTCGAAAGCTTGCTTTGCTGCCAGATCCCAGGACAGAGACTTTGGCTTGCCACGGAGTAGGTTGGTAAGTGGAGAAGTGATGGTACTGTAACCCTTGATGAACCTTCGGTAGAAATTGGCGAATCCTAGGAATCTTTGCAGTTCTTTCACAGTTGCAGGAAAGGGCCAATCCTTTATTGCAGAAACCTTCCTCTCGTCCATGCGGACGCCACTGTGATCGATGTAATATCCCAAGAACTGCACTGAGGGCTGATGGAACGTACACTTCTCTGCTTTCAGGAACAGGTTGTAGTCCCTCAGGCGTTGAAGGACCTCCGCAACGTGCTGGCAATGTTCGGCCAGGCTCCGGGAGTAGATGAGTATATCATCAATGTAGACGATCACAAACTTGTGCAGGAACTCCCGAAACACCTCGTGCATGAAATCCTGAAATACGGCATGACGCAGTACTCATAGTGTCCAGTAGGGGTCACAAAAGCCATCTTCCATTCATCCCCCTCACGTATTCAGATGAGGTTGTATGCGCTGCGGAGGTCCAACTTGGTGAACACAGTGGCGCTGCGGAGATGTTCCAGCGCAGATGGGACGAGAGGAAGGGGGTATCTGAACTTGACTGTTATTTTATTAAGGGCTCTGTAATCAATGCAAGGCCGCAAGCCTCCGTCCTTCTTGGCAACAAAGAAGAAGCTGGATGCAGCAGGGGAATTAGACGGGCGGATGTAACCTTGCGATAGAGCCTCAGTGATGTATTCCTCCATGGCCTTCTCCTCCGGGATGGACAAGGAATAGATCTTTCCTCTGGGCACTGGCTCACCAGGGATGAGATCAATGGCACAGTCCCATGGCCGATGTTATGGGTTGAGAATGGAGGTTGTTCCACGGTGACTGCGTTGGGAGGAGCTAGAAGAGGGACAGCTGTGGCGAGAATGAGCTGGCAAGTGGATCGGACCTGAAGAAGTGTTTAGTGTTGGAAAAAGATGGATGCTGGGTGGAGGGCTCCATTACTGACTGGTGTCCAAGATGGCTGAAGCTAGAGAAAGGGGAGGGTTGGTGGGCAAAAGGAGTGTTGAGATCATTTGTGGAGGCAACCTCACACTAGGATCTGTGCCGAGAAGAATGTTAGAAGAAATTGGGTAACAGAAGGGAGGAGAGGAATAAGGTAAATTGGAGGAGAAGGATAGAGGGAGGGAGGGAGGGAGGGCGAGGGACCACTAAGTGAGGCAGCCTCACGCTGGGATCTGCTTTCTGAGTAGATTCGTTTGGGGGTGAGAGAAAAGTAACCATCTGCGAGGGCATCCTGGCTTATGGGTTATCATGAAAAAGATTGAAAAGAACTGAAAAAGCAGAAGGAATTAGTGATGTTACATATGAAACTGAAGCTTCAAATCATGTATCAAGTACACAGCGCAATTCTCATGAAGCTCCGTGCCAGAGCACATGTGTTTTCAGAGGAGCGGTGATAAATAAAAAACGAAGTCTCAACTTTCTTTCCAGTCACATGAATGCTGTGTGTTTCAGAATGTTTGAACCCAGACCACTACTCTACAGGTTTATGGAATTTAAAGTCCATTTACTAACATTTTGTATATATATATATATATATATATATATATATATATATATAGTTTCTCGGCACGCTTACGTCACACTTCAAGTTACGTCAAGCATGAACTCTCAACCCTCTCATGCACGCGCAGGTGACAGTTGGTCGAAAGTTTAAAATTTTAAAATATTTGGTATTTTTCTTACAAATATATATCATTTCACTCCAGAAGACATTGATTCATCCATTGGGTTCGTAGTATGGATTACTGTAGTTATTGCTTTATGTGCTGTTTGATGCTTCAACTTTTAGGAACACATGAGCTTGCATTATAAAGCATTCTCAGAGATTATTTATTTTTCTAAAAACCTTTGTGTTCATTTTAAGAAGGAAAGTCATATACATCTCAGATGTCATGGAGGGTAAAAGATGAGTAAACAGTGAGCACATTTCCGGGTGTACTGTATTTTCTTTTAATACAGAAATAGCAAATGACATGGGATTCCCTCTTAAGATTCATCAGTGGAAAGAAAGACAAAACACAAGATCATTGTGATATGTAATAATAATAATAATAATTTTTATTTATATAGTGCCTTTCAACACCCAAGGTCACTTCACAGAGATAGGTTAAGGAATAGGACAAGATAATCATCAACATAAAAGCACAACACACAGTCACTTACAAGGGTAGGGTAAAGATGTACAGACAAAAAAAAAACAAAAAAAAAAACATTTGGTTTAATCACCAAAACACAACAGTATAATCTTCTTTCACTTTAGCACTTTAAACAATCAGTTAACCCAATAGCAAACAGTGCAAGATACATGTTTCAAATTAAACCTTGTTGCTGAAATAATTACAGTCACACAGGCTACAGATGCCACAATTAGAAAATACACTTGCATTACCTAAATTACATAATTGGCATAAAATCCATAATGTTTGCAATAATATTCAGTGTGTTCTCAAAAGGTGTGAAGTATGACAGCCATGAGGTTTTGTGCTAGAACAGAGTTTGTTGCCAATACAGTAAATGTTCTCACTGTACCATATGACTGAATCGGTACTGTAGTTGATCTTTACAGATAAAGGGTGAGTAACAGTAATGTGGCAATCTCTACCAAGGTAATGCCTCTGTTTACAGTATGGTATATGTGGTAGATTTTCCCCTACGCACCTGATTTAAGTTCAGCTGGGGCGTCTCCTAATTGACACCCAAGTGTCTACTGGCGACACTCAATAATATTTATACTCTAGCACTGCGTCTACTAGTGGACAACTGGCTTTGAGTCAGTCAACGTCTTGACCCTTTTGAACACTATCACTTGGGAATAAGGTCTCTAGTGTTCCCTAACTTGCTGCACAGCAATAACTAGATAGACTCCAGACTATGCCTTAGTATATGCTTTATTCACAGCCGGAGGACCTCACATCAATCACAAAGAATCCCACCAGCAAGAAGAATACAACAGTTTATATAGGATAGGAGCATGGCAAAGCATTCTACAATATGATTGTTTCTTCATATGTCAAACCCTCATGTTACTAGGTAAAGCAAGATCTGCTTAAATCATGTGTTTATTAGTTCATGGTTACTCAATATCATGGGGCTATTATATTTAGATAGTTGTCTAGCTGTCTCTAAGTGTCATTTCAACTTTTCTTATTTTTGGACATGATTCAGACACACACTGACTTAGGCCCAAGGTTTGAGAACATTTAGGTTTTAAAAGCATATAAATGTTATTCCTGCAAGGAAAAAGAAATGCTAGTTATGATTAAAAAATTCCATCACAGTATCCCCCCCTCTGATCGTCTCTTACGATCATCCTTAATTCTTCACACTAATTTTTCATGCTTACATGATTGACATGCTCTTTACTGAATCATCCCATTATAAGTCACTGCTAAATTATACTTTAATACCACCTGATATCTCTCAAAATATCGGTTTTCTTATTCCTTCCATCAGCATCCCAAGCTGGAATGAAAATACAACGAATTTTCCCAGTTTTACCACTTACACATACCATCTTCTGAACATTCTATTTTTCAACAATCTAATATTATCTTAGTAAAAAACTAAAATTCCATAGTACATTGCCTTTTACCTTTAGTAGACCTTGAGTCAAGTTTTAGTATCATCTTTTGCTGGATTTCGGGTCACATTGATCTATTAGGAAATTAACAGGCTGATATTACCGCAAAGGAAGTTATCAATTTGCGTACAGAATGTCAAATCCTTCCCTCAATCCTACTCTGAATCATTACTTATTAAACAAATGTCAAGAAGAATGGAACTCATAAACTAACAACAAATTACAACATAAGATGTCATTTAGGACATTCCCATGCATTTCTTTTGAAAAATTAAGATTCAGCTTTGTTTTTTCTGCACTCTTAACCACTTTCTTAATGTTATTGTGTTAGCTTTTACTGCTAGCAGGCGATGGTCTTACTTAGTAAGTTCTATTTAAGGACCTGTGTAATAAGGTCTAACCAGATTTTTTTTTAGAATTCCTAATATCATTTATTATTATTAAAGTCCCCCTGTAGTCAATAATTTTATCCCTTAATACTCATCTTTGATCTCCAAAATTACATATTTAAACAGTTTTATCTGTGAAAAAAAAAAAAAACAAAAACAAAAAAACAATCCTTCATGCCTTAAAATAGCTTGAATGTAACTCTATCCCCTTGCTTCATTTAGTATACACGGAACCATGAGTATGCAAATTAGTCCTGCCTCCACTCACTCACACCAGCTCAGAGATCCACTCGGTCAACTTTTATTCAAGTTACTATAGTAAATGCTGCATAAAGGTATCACTTAACACAACATCGGACACATAATGGTAATTAATATGATTAGCCTTTTGCTTGACTAGGCTACTTTATAAAACAGCTAATAATGTGTTACACAATCATGTTCCCATTCACCATCTCATTCTGTCTTCTAAAAATCAGCGCTTTGAACATCATACAATGTCAGTGGAGAAGGGATTATAGTTCATCATAACATCATAATATACATATTACATCATATACACAATTCACCCATCATATTGCTAAATGTACATATGTACAGGTATGTTTTCTCTTGAGACACACCTGCTTTGCAGCATAGTAATGATATTATAGTTTGTGATGTCAGAAACACCAGCGATTTCAAACCACATTTTTTTAAATTGTCTTTGGTTCACTGGACTTTTAAGGTGAAAATACTTAGCAAAGGTGTTGGCTTATGGCTCATGGTTTGTCTGAAAGCATATTAAAACACCATATAGACATAAACAACATTAAAAACTTGAGTAATATAATTTTTTTACCATTAACACAAATATTTTGTCTAATTTTGCATTGTTTCAAAATTAACTCTGTATAATCTAGCTCTTCTCATAAGAATAGCCTTAGCTGCTAACATGGCATTAAATCTTTACCGACCTCCCTATAATCCTATTTTCCAGAGTCAACTGATGGACATGACATGTCCTACCTCTATTTTAAACTCAGAGCCAATTAGGTAATTTTGGCAAAGAGGAATAGTTCATAATGGATCCACCGATCCAGATCATTGACTATCCACACTGCGAATTAAGAAAGTTTTTCAGAATTTTGCTGTTTGAGCAATTACTCTATTTTGCTGGGATGTCCAAACTGTTCAGATTCATGTGGTTTAACATGTTTGCGTCATATTCTTCTTGGTCTAGGTTTTAGCTTTGAGGCCACTACATAGCTTGTTTTAATTCAATCTGAGTTTTATTAAAACCTTAAAATCTTTATCTGTATGTTGGAAATCTAGTTGTGCTATAAAGCTAATAATAATCTAGAAATTAAATGTGTTTCCCCTACAAATCAATCTCCTATGACAAATTTGCAAGTAATATTATGATCTCACAACTTTAAAGAGTTCCTGAACACAGGTTGTCTTTTCTGTAACCAATAGTATACTTCACAGATTTACAGGATTAGTCAGATTTGCCCAGTATTGCGAGCTTTAATCAGAATGAACGAGAATATTCATAGCTTTTTCACAGACTTTGATGACGCGGTTTATTGGTCATCAACACTGTAAATTTAAGTTTTTATATTTCCATTTTTAAAATGTATGCACATTTATAACACTATACTTAGTATTATTTTGCCATTGCATCAAATTACAAAAACAAAAAACAAACAAAAAAAAAAAACTGGTTAACACTGCTGTGAGGGTGTTTCTAATACAGTGGCTATGGTCAAATGTTGGGAAAAATTGACATTTTTCTCTCTTTTGACTGCCGTTATCAGTCTCTCATTTTCTTTAAATTTAGTTTTGAAAACACTATTACGGAGTTTTTCCTTTGCTGTTGGAGCAAATGGGAACAAAAATATATGTATTTAATGTAGTCTCTTATTCACCGCTATAGAAGTTTAGATGTGGAAAGGGTCTATATCTGGATCTAGTTTTAAATTTTTCACTCTTTGTTATATTGCAGCCATTTGCTAAAATCATTTAAGTTCATTTTTTTCCCTCATTAATGTACACACAGCACCCCATATTGACAGAAAAACACAGAATTGTTGACATTTTTGCAGATGTATTAAAAAAGAAAAACTGAAATATCACATGGTCCTAAGTATTCAGACCCTTTGCTCAGTATTTAGTAGAAGCACCCTTTTGATCTAATACAGCCATGAGTCTTTTTGGGAAAGATGCAACAAGTTTTTCACACCTGGATTTGGGGATCCTCTGCCATTCCTCCTTGCAGATCCTCTCCAGTTCTGTCAAGTTGGATGGTAAATGTTGGTGGACAGCCATTTTTAGGTCTCTCCAGAGATGCTCAATTGGGTTTAAGTCAAGGCTCTGGCTGGGGCATTCAAGAACAGTCACGGAGTTGTTGTGAAGCCACTCCTTCGTTATTTTAGCTGTGTGCTTAGGGTCATTGTCTTGTTGGAAGGTAAACCTTCGGCCCAGTCTGAGGTCCTGAGCACTCTGGAGAAGGTTTTCGTCCAGGATATCCCTGTACTTGGCTGCATTCATCTTTCCCTCGATTGCAACCAGTCGTCCTGTCCCTGCAGCTGAAAAACACCCCCACAGCATGATGCTGCCACCACCATGCTTCACTGTTGGGACTGTATTGGACAGGTGATGAGCAGTGCCTGGTTTTCTCCACACATACCGCTTAGAATTAAGGCCAAAAAGTTCTATCTTGGTCTCATCAGACCAGAGAATCTTATTTCTCACCATCTTAGCAAACTCCATGCGGGCTTTCATGTGTCTTGCACTGAGGAGAGGCTTCCGTCGGGCCACTCTGCCATAAAGCCCCCACTGGTGGAGGGCTGCAGTGATGGTTGACTTTCTACAACTTTCTCCCATCTCCCGACTGCATCTCTGGAGCTCAGCCACAGTGATCTTTGGGTTCTTCTTTACCTCTCTCACAAAGGCTCTTCTCCCCCGATAGCTCAGTTTGGCCGGACGGCCAGCTCTAGGAAGGGTTCTGGTCATCCCAAACGTCTTCCATTTAAGGATTATGGAGGCCACTGTGCTCTTAGGAACCTTAAATGCAGCAGAAATTTTTTTGTAACCTTGGCCAGATCTGTGCCTTGCCACAATTCTGTCTCTGAGCTCTTCAGGCAGTTCCTTTGACCTCATGATTCTCATTTGCTCTGACATCCACTGTGAGCTGTAAGGTCTTATATAGACAGGTGTGTGGCATTCCTAATCAAGTCCAATCAGTATAATCAAACACAGCTGGACTCAAATGAAGGTGTAGAACCATCTCAAGGATGATCAGAAGAAATGGACAGCACCTGAGTTAAATATATGCTGAGTGTCACAGCAAAGGGTCTGAATACTTAGGACCATGTGATATTTCAGTTTTTCTTTTTTAATAAATCTGCAAAAATGTCAACAATTCTGTGTTTTTCTGTCAATATGGGGTGCTGTGTGTACATTAATGAGGAAAAAAATGAACTTAAATGATTTTAGCAAATGGCTGCAATATATCAAAAAGTGAAAACTTTAAGGGGGTCTGAATACTTTCCGTACCCACTGTATATCGAAGAAAGCGCTGGAAAAGTGTGGTCCAATTATAAGTAATTCTATTAAAATCTGGAAAGCAGCAGAAAAGATTATGGAAGTTTCAGATTTCTACTGTGACTCTACCCCCATCTGGCATAATAATAATCTTTGTACTTGTAACAAACCGTGCGTTTCCAAATGCTGGGTTGAATGTGGTATTTACACTTTAAAAGATCTATACAATGATTATGGGGCTCAAATCCTTTCAGATTTTAAAAGATGAATTCTCTCTCCCAGGATTCTCCTTTTTATTGTACTTAAGATTGAAATCTGCGCTGAAAGCATATGGTGTGCCCTGGTCGACTAAACTATCTCCTCATCCTATGATAAACTGGATAAATTCTAGCATGGATTCTAGAGGTACTGTGAGTATAATTTATAAATCACTTGTGGTACGACAGTACTCAAATATTCCGATTGAGAGCTTCTGGGAGAGAGAACTTAACACTCTTATTGACTGGGACATTGTAAGGAGAAATTTTTTGCTACCTCAAAGAACCCAGCACATCAAATGATTCATTATAAGTTAATCTATAAGGCGTATACCACCCCCTGTTTATCATATAAAATGAAAAGAAAGCCTGACCCCTTATGTCACCTATGCAGCAGTGCAAGTCAAGGTACATATATGCATATGTTCTGGGACTGTTCTAGAATCGAGTTGTTTTGGTCCTCGGTGCAGGACATATTGACTGATCTTCTAAAGACTCAGATCCAAAAGGATCCACTGCTTTTTCTTTTGTTGGATGATTCCTCGCTATCACTGTCTGTCAATCAAATGAGGATATTGTCTGTGGCCCTCACTGCTGCCAAAAAGGTTATCCTGAAACTTTGATTGGAGCCATCTACCCCAGCTACGTCTATTTGGGTGTCCTATTTGCTGGACATTGCTCTTTTGGAGTGTACCTCAGCCAAAGTGCATTGCACCACCAGAAGGACAATACAGTTTTAGTTGGACCTTATTGAGACTTTATCAGACCTTTTGAAATCTTGAGATGTACTGGTTATACCTCTAAACAATGATCAATGATTCCCCCTCTCCTTTTTTTTTTTTTCTTATCTCTGTATCTTATGAATGTGGGCGGATCTTGGGCTCTGATGTAAATAGTTATAAATCTAAATTGTTTAAGAAATAAAGAATAAAATAATAATAATAATAATAATAATAATAGTCCCTAGATTATTTATTATTTTTATAATAATGTACCGTGTCCCCATATTCTACTGCATTAAGAGATTTTCCTCTTTTTGATTTACATTTACCTGAAATATTTTCAAATGAATCAGTAACTGTACAATACTCAGCCCTATAGTTTAAATGAATCAAATAAAATCATCAAAAAACATCTTCACACAAATGGATTCTTCAGCTAAACTTAAACCAAACACCTTTGATCCCTCACTTTATGCTGTGTGGAGTTGCTGAGGCTGGTTGGTGTAGTTTGAGACGAAAGGCTTGGACCCAGATATCACACTCTCCAACGATTTTGCTGATCATTGTGAAATAAGATTCTCCTTTCCCTAAGATCACAACCACACCTCCATTGGTCCTTATTGGTGGAGAAGTGAACTATTTCCAAGTTGCTGTCACCTGTAAATGCAAACCTTAAGTATTTGTATTAGTGACAACATGTATTAACTCATCTGCTTATCTGGCCAGTCATTCTTTTTGGTGTGACCTGTGGAAATTTCATGTCAGCTGAGGGCTATCCTGGCTTCTTTTTTTTTTTCTTTGAGCTTTCATACTTTCATTGCTATCAATACAATGAGCAGGGCTTGAACCCATAACTTACCATTTTCACTTGTTTCTCTGTCTCTCAGACAGTCTGGCTTGTGATCAATCCTGCCACAGAATTGCATAATGCAAGGCAAAATTGCCCTTAGGAAAAGTCTCAAGTGAAAGTTTCACTTTTTCCTGCACTGTATCAGTCCTCTCCATGCTGACCCCTCACGAAGTGTCAACTTCATCTTTCAGGAGGTGAGCTGAAGGCCCATCAGCCACTTCCTCTTCTTTTGTCTCTCTGCATTCATGTCTTGTTGAACAGACTTCAGTCTATTTACTCCCATTTGTCAAGGCGGCTGTTCCAAAAGCTGCCTGGTCTGAAATGTGAACACTCAAGAGAACCGCATAATTCAAATTAAACCTACAGCTCTTTATTTTCATTCATTCATTATTCTGTAACCCATCTTTATATCAATGTCCCTTAATTCCAGAAGTCTCATCTGGTTAACACAACAGCAGTTCTTCATTCTATTAATAAGCTTAGTTCTTCTTTGCAGGAAAAAAGCAAGCAGATCCTTCTTTGCGAAATGCAGGAAAAAGCAGTAAACTACTCTAATTAATATAGAGTATGGTATAATGTAATAGCAATTCTTTGTCTTTTCTCTTTGCTAGAAACTAAAATTCCTGTAAGATGCCTGTTCAAATCATAATTTCTATTTGGTCACCTAATCTCGTTCTCGTTCAACACAACGTACAAAAGTTATCTTGGTTAACATAACCCAAAATGTTGGCATATCTGCAATGGATCAACTTTTCATACTGTCTCCCAGGGATAACGGGATACAAATTCAAGACGTATTCAGATACAGTGTATAATATTTAAACACATGTAGTTATTATCTTACAATTTATTCATCATTTTAGAGCTCCTATTTCTCAATTTTATGTAACCCATCTGAGTCAATACATAAGTCTAGTAAATCAAATTCTAACCCATAAAAGTTTCTCCACAACTAAAAATTTCTTAATTCTCAAAGAGTGCTCCACAGGTGCATATTACTTTTATTTATAGTATCCATACAAACACACGCACACACACACACATATATACATACACACGCATCCATACATAGTAACAGACCAAAGTCAGAATCATGTAATATATATCACATATGATGTCTATATAAATTTCTATGCTTATATACATGCATACATAATTATAGCATTATATTTACTAACACATCCTGGTATAATGACCCAACATATCAATGGTGCAAAGTTTAGTTATGGTAATTGAAAAATGTTTTATATAGCTTAGGGTATCAACTCACTAGTAATTTGTTGACACATAGTATACAATATAAAAGTTTAATGTGAAATACAAAGTAAACCTGAATGATGTCTAAATACCTACAGTTGTGCTCAAAATTATCCATACCCTTTGTAAATATGACCAAAGAAGGTTGATTTTAAAGAATTTTAAATGGGGGGGGAAATCTCATTATGAAATTAATCTAAAGATCCCCCCCCCCATTTAAAATTCTTATTCACCAATGAACAGTTGGATTTTTGTTAATGTTTAAAGTAAAAGATTAAAAGATTTATTTTCACAGCCTTCTTTGTTCATATTTACAAAGGGTATGAATAATATTGAGTACAACTGTAGATAGAAAAGGAGGGGGGAATTGTATTGTAAAGTCATGCAGTTTGTTTTCTGCTATAGTGGTTTGTCTTTCATTTGTAATATGTTCTTTTAAAAATTGAAACCATTGTGCAATAGAAATTTGGGTTTTATTTTTTCAGTGTATGATAATGGTTTTCTTGGCGACAGCTAGAGAGAAGAGTAGTGGAGCGGTATGTTCTATTGTATTAGGTATTGTGGAGGTATCTCCTAACAGACATAGTGATGGGATAAGAGGAATATTGCAGTTTAACATCGTCGATAATGTTTTAACAATTTTCTTCCAGAATGAAGCAACAGGTGGACATGACCATAGTGCGTGAAGATAAGTATCTGGTGTGTTAAGATTACATTGTATGCATTTATCAGATGCTACAGTACCCATTTTAAACATTGTTTGTTGAGTTAAATGTGTTCTGTGTAGGATTTTGTATTGTATTAATTGTATATTTTTGTTTACACTGAAACTGAATGTGATTTTACAAATTTGATTCCAAAAGTTAATGTCTGTTAATATATTGAGGTCCTGTTCCCATTTTGTGGTTGGTATTGAGCATATTTTGTCAGCAGATAATATTAAATTGTATAGTTAATTTATTATGCAAGTAAATTATTATTATTATTATTATTATTATTATTATTATTGCCTTGGGCTTTATTATTTGGTAGTGAAAAAAAGGGCTTTCTTATATTCCTCTAATGTCAATGGTTCTTCTAAGGATTGTATTTGGATGGGATTTAATATTTGTGTTGCTATGTTTTGGAGAAATTAATCTATTTGCTCTTCTATTTTCCTTTTTCTTATTACTATATAATGATTGATAGAAACGTCTTGGTTAGGTATGTAACCCTCGTTCCCTGAAGGAGGGAACGTAGACGTACATCAGTAGTGACCGACGAATTGGGATATTGCTAGAGAGCCCTATCACCTTCGAGTGTAAACGAAACAAGCCAGTGGATTTTGGTGTGTGATTAATAGCACCTGCTCCGTCCCGCAGCGCGGGTATAAGTACAGATGCAGATGTACACGCACTTTGTTTTTAGCTAAGTAGACAAGCATGAGTCTGCACTACAGCAAAGGCACAGGAACTGTGGTGACGGGACGTACATCTCTGTTCCCTCCTTCAGGGAACAAGGGTTACATACATAACCGAGACGTTCCCTTTCAGTCGGTCACGTTCGACGTACATCAGCAGTGACCGATGAATTGGGATCCCAAATAAAACGCCACAGTTACTGACCCCTTCCAGCGCCCAGCGTAAGCTCCAGCCACCCGGCACACCTTGGGGTGGAGAAGGGGGTGAGCTTACACAGAGAGAGTCTACTGCTGTTCCACAAGACCCACCCAGTAAGACTTAGACAACACTGGGGAAGCGAACCCATAGGTGACGCTGCAGAAGCCACAACCTACCCTAGAGAGGAGGAATTACGTGGAAATACACATATGGACTGGCTGTGGGCAGTACGCATATGGAGTCCCTGGAATGGCTCCAGCCTAGAGACTCATCTGACAGGTGACAGCAGAGCTGACTCTGCTAAGGGAAAGACACAGGCTCACTGTAGGGAGTTTGACCGTAGACAATACACATATGGGACCACTCACGTGGAGGGGTCACAACATATGGCAACCAACCAAACATCAACATCAGAGATTGACATTTGGCCTGGCATCAGACACTCCGCAATATCCAAGCCGCAAGGGGAGGCGGAGGAACTCGACAGGGTTCGCCAAGAGGGGAACTCAACTGGAGCAAATGGATGCATGTATCCGGCCCAGGGGGCGGGAATGGCATAGCAAGCCGACATTAGAACGGGTCCTTTACCGGTTCCACACAAAGGCTATAGAATCTAGCGAACGTGTTGGGTGTCACCCAGCCTGCAGCTCTACAGATATCTTGGTGACTCGCCGGGGGCCAAAACACATGCAGGGCAGAGGTGGTGTGCCCATAGCACTGCCACCCCACCATCGAGGGTAGTGAGAGAGGAAAAACTTTTAATGCAGATTATGACCCTTTTGGCGTTCCATATTTTCCACCAAAAGGCTTTTCCTCCAAACTGCCAAGTTTTTCATGCACATCCGGGCTAAAAGACAAGGGGCGGGGCAAGGTGAGTTACGAGTCGCACTACACCCCCAGGGGCCCGGGAAAGCATGGTTGTCAACTCTGAATCTGATTCAGCATGAGCACACACACCACAACCGTGGGACGCTCAGCCTCATCTTCATTTTGAGGGCTCAACAACCCTCTCTCCAATGTAGCAATCTACATCTGATCCTCTGCTGAAGCCCTGACTGAAATGCTAGGTCCCCCATGAGAAGGACCAGCAATCCACCCAGAAGCTACCAGCCATGTGGGACAGTGAACGGGGCCGTCTAACTGGAACATAAACCACCTATGAACACAGTCACAGCATGTTTGCGATGCATTAGAGGAGTGGGGAGCCCATGGAGATTGGCTTAGCGGGTATTGCCCCACTGTAATCCTCAGGTCACTCAAATTATTATTCACCAAAGTAGCACTTTTCTGATTCAGAAAAAGAAACTAGATCGGGGAATAGGTGAGGGGACTCCACCTCGTTTGAGGCACTCGAGTCTCAACCATGCATCTAGAGCGCCGGACAACGCGCTGGGTTGCCATGACAACCCGCGCTGTCACCCGGCAGCCTGACGGCACATGGCGCGCTGAGCGCTCGAGCCCTTAAGAGAAAGGCAAGACGAACAATACGCCGACGTGGGCATGTTCTCATGAGGGAACATGAACCACCCACAAACACAATCTCAGCACGCTATGCAGACGTGAGGAAAAGTGATTGTGGCCGTCAGTGAGGATAGGAAACGTCCGCCTCCAGAAACGCACAGACGGAATGACATCTTGAAAAAGACGCAGTGTTCGTCTGTGAAGCTCTTTTAGAAGGGGAAAAGAGACAGCTCTTTGTGTTGTGCTGAAGCACACAGGGGATCAGTTGCGAAGGATAATTTCTTCTCATTTAATTTTAATTTTATTTAATTTGTTTAATGTCTGCTCTCTAGTGTTTTGGGAGTATTTATTATTTAATATTTTTAATTTATTTTCTAAATCTTTTTCTTGTTGTTGATTTGTCTTGTGTTTATATGTTGAGTATGATATTATTTTTCCTCTTAAAACTGCTTTAGCAGTTTCCCAGAGTATTGATGCAGATATGTCTGATGTGTCATTTATTTCTAGGACAGATGTCTATTCTTTTGTAAAGTACTCATTAAATTCTTTATCTTGTAATAGGGATGTGTTCATTCTCCATCGTTAATGTTACGGAGGGACTGCGTTGAGAGGCGTGCGGATCCATATGCAAGCTTTATTTCCAAAACATAGTCAAAAACAGGCAAGGGTCTGACAATAGCAACCAGGTATTTAGAGGGCAAGACAGAAGAGTAATCCAGGGACAAGCATGGTTGTTCTGTGGCAAACAGTACCCAGGATGGCTAGGTTAACGAATAATCCAGGGGAAACAGGCAATAGTGCAAACAGAGTCCAAAAGGCAAGGCAAGGCAAGAGAGAAGTCCAAGACAGGCAGGTAATCAGGAAACAACACAAGACTAGATTTTGACCACAACTAGAAACTCACACAAGGACTGGGAACAGGCTCCGTAAAGTAGCTACGCTGAACAGCATAAATGCTAAACAATACTCGGCAGTGAAACAGAGGAAGTCCATGGCTTATGTAGGATGTGTGATTGGCTGCAGCTGTGTGTGTGTAATCAGTGCAATGGATGATGGGAAATGTAGTCCGGGGTGAAGTGCAAAAGTTAGTGTAGTGCAAGAGTCCATACAAAACAGAACTAGGATCGTGACAGTTTAGGTGTTTTTGCATGATTTTTATTGTTGAGTATACAGTAAATTGGTGCATGGTCTGAAATAATGATTGGGTTGATTTTTGTGTCTGTTATATCTTGAATGATTGAATTACTTGTTAAAAAGAAATCTAAACGTAAGTATGTTTTATGTGCTGGTGAGAAATAAGTAATCTCATTGTGGGATTGTTTAGTCTCCAGCTGTAGCCAAGTTAGCTGTAGCTGTCCAAGTTCAATCATATACTGTTTTATTGTATCTGTAGATTGCCTTGTTTTATATTGAGTTGTATTATTTGATTTATCTAATGAAGGATTAAGAACTGTGAAAAAATCTCCTGCAATGATGATTTTGGACTGTGGAAAAGTGGACACTATTGAAAACACCTTGTGGAATATCATTGTCTGTGTTTGGTCCATAAATGTTAGCAATAGTCATTTCTGTATTATTTATAGATGCATTTATGATAATGTAACATACTTCTGGATCTGATATTTCTACTTTGTTTGTAATTGATATATTTTTGTTTATTAATATCATGACTCCTCTCTTTTTTGAGTTATTTGAAGCACCATAGATATTAGTGTATTTTGCTGACTAAAATTTCTTCATTTCAGACTTAAGTAAGTGTGTTTCCCTTTCGAAAGGGAACTCAACTCTGCATTTACCGCATATGGGGAACCGTCACTCGTGACAGGTGTCCGAAATGCCAAAGAATCACACCACACCAATCCTATTGGCTGGCGACAGCCTATGACGTCATCATGGCGCGAACCCGGAAGTATAAAGGGGGCGCCTGAGGAAGCAGTAAACATCTTCTCGTCTTTCGGGACTGTCTTGTCCTTGCCATTGTTTCCATCACCGGTAAGGAAATTTTTCAATATGTCTGACAAACGTTTTAGGAAGTGTGCTGATCCTTGTCCCAGGTTTCTTACACCGGAGGATTCACACAACCTGTGCGTTTTCTGTTTGGGCGAAGAGCATGCGCGGACGGTGCTCGAGGGCGCTGTCTGCGTTAATTTTGAGCGTCTGCCTATGAGGACGCTCCGTTCTCGTCTGGCCCTCTTCTCAAGAGAAGGGGCGCCGGCGCCTTTGCCCGGTGGTTCCGGCCCTGCTCGTGCTGAGGCAGAGCGGCGGCTGAAATCATGGGGCTCGCAGGTGGAGCTCGCTGAGAAATTTGAGAAGGGTGTAACCCTTTCTCAAACTGAAGCGGCTGATGAGGACGCGCTTTTGGATGACGCGCTTTTGGATGACGCGCTTTTGGATGACGCGCTTTTGGATCCTGGAGCGAGTGCTCTTCTGGCTGAAAGCCCCAGAGGGCAGGAGATGGCCGAGGAGGAAGAAGCGGGCGAGCCCATGGCTCCCTCCAGGCCACCTTGCCCGGCGTATGCGGAGTTATTGGAGGTTATGGAGCGCGCTTCGGACAGGCTGCAGCTGCCTTGGGAGCGTGTTAAGAAAGAGCCCGTTCGTGGCAGGCTTGACGAACGGTTTCTTTCTGACCATAACCCAATAACTCCGGTGAGCCTTCCATTCCTTCCCGATCTACACGCTGAGATCGAGAAGGCATGGAAGAACCCATACTCGGCCCGGATTCATCGATATCAGCGGGCTAGTTTCGCTGATGTTGAGGGATTGGACCAGCATGGGTATGTGTCGATGCCTCCTGTTGATGAGACGTTTGCGAACTATCTCGCTACTGGGAGTGCATCGACAATTGAAAATGACGTCATGCTTGAATGGCAAGGCTTACGCCGCTGCAGGTCAGGCTGGTGCAGCTTTGCACACGATGGCAGTGTTGCAAGTGTACCAGGCTGATTTGCTTAAGGATCTGGATCAGGGGCAGGGTTTGTCCGCTGAGGCGGTAGCAGAGCTGTGCCGCACCACGGATCTTGCTCTGAGGGCCACCAAACAGACGGCCACATCGATCGGCAGGTCGATGGCGGCTATGGTGGCCACAGAGCGACATCTGTGGTTGAACTGTGCGGACATCGGGGAGAAAGAAAAGAACTTTCTCCTCGATGCCCTGGTTTCGCCTACTGAGCTTTTCGGTACCTCCGTCGAGGCGGTGGTTGAGAAGTTCAGGGAGGCGAGGGCGCGCTCCGCAGCGTTTAGATCTTGTATACTGCTCAGATCCGAATCTGGGCCCAAACAGCTGGGAGGCGAGGGGCCGTCTCGAGTCGAGGCTCAGTGCGCCTCCTCCTCCCCGGAGTAAGTCGCAGAGACGGTGGGATGCAAGGAGGAAGAAGCAGGATTTGAGGGAAGTGATCAAGCATAGGCACCAGCAGCGCCGGTGATCGATCTCCTCTCTTTTGCGAGGGCTACCGTTTGCCCTCACTCTTTCTTCTTCCTCCTCCTCCCGGGAGCTTTGAAACATCTATGTGCTCAGGCTTTTGACGGTCAGGCTGATGGTGGGCCCATGATGAATATTTTTCTGATGGCCCGCCTTCTGGCTTGATAGTGAAAAGTACTTTTAGGCTTAAAAGAACTTTGGATTTTGTCCTTCTTCATACAAGAAAAAAGGAGGAGAAATCTTCGTTCTACGAGCCGCAGGAGGTAAGCTGGGTCTATTTTTATGCTTCATAAAAAGTGTAGGCCTTGTTTTTCCTGTATAGTTTTCCTGAGCATATAGTCAGTAATTTAGAAGGGGTTCTTTTGGGCAAAATAACTGAATCGCTAGGTTGGCTATTTCATTCGCAGGCCGCGTTTGGCCGCTAGATTTAGCCTCCGGTGTTAGAGTAGCTTCTCAGCTAAATTGCTATAGTTTGGTTCGAGTTTGCACTCGTTACTTCAGTTATGTGTGTGCGGTCGGCCTTTTTTGGCCGCCTATCACTGTTTGCTTGTAGCGCTTCATTTTCTCCTCATAGTTTAGGATTCAAAGTGAAGCCCAGGTTTGTTAGGCCTTAGCTAGTGGCTAGGCTAGAGCTACGTTTGGGTTTGGTACGTTACTTATTTTTTACATCACCCTTATTATTTCTATCCCTTTGAGGTTGTATAGTTCCTAGTTCTGGCCGCCTCCTGAGGGAGGTGCTGGCCGTATGCCCGTTTCCCCTTCGATATTCGTAGGCGCTATGGCTAAGGTTAACAGCTAAGGTTATAGGCTGTTATGAGCCTTCCTGGTGCTGTTTTTCCCAGGTGGTAGGCCCTTATCTTTGAGGAGATAAAGTTATGGAGTGTTGCTAGGCCCCACTTTGTAGAACTTCGTCATGCTTATATTGTTTCCTCTTGAGCCCCTTGAACATATATATATTCAAGTTGAGTATGTGATGCTAAATATTGTTTAGCTTTCGTCCTCAGGGTTCAATACAGACCTTAGGTCAGTTTTGTGGAAACATTTATCCTGTTGGATGGCATGTATGACAAAGCATTTATTTTGCTTTGGGTTCTAAGCCTTAGCCCTACGTAATTTTAATATGTGAGCTTACTCTTGTGCTGCCACAGGTTTCACCTGTTTCTGTGATAGTAGGCTGTGTTTAGCCTCTATCTGAGAAAGTGGTGTTTTGTTGTACTCCCCGGCTAGGGTTTGTGTTTCACTGAGTGCATCACCTGTTGGATTGCTCACTCAGGTTGAGTGTAGAGAGTTTTATTCTGGTTAGAATAGAAATGATCTCTGTTTGCTCCCAGTCGATCTTTGACCACAGCAGCTGTTTTACATATACTGTTAAAATGTTGGCTCTTATAGTAGCCTCTTTTAATTACAGCTTGTATTCCTGGCGCTGTTAGTTTATGATCGCGAGTTTGCTCACATACTTTAGCACTGCCTCAGGCTTATCCTTATGTTGTTTGAGGTGGTAGGCCTTATAGGCCTCCCTTAGACCATTTAGCATATTTTTGGTAAAACATTGCCTGTTGGAATGTGTAGGCTTAGCTCAGGTTGTTGTAGCTAGTTACCCACAATTTTTTTGTTGGGTCTAGAGCTGGTTCCCTTTGAGCTTGGTCCCCATTTATGACCACTGGCTGGCGCCACATGTTGCTAAAAGTAGTAGGCCTAGCCAGGCCTCCTTTTCAGGTTTCATGTTGGCACAGCTGGGTTGGTTATGACTCATCTCCATGGTTGAGTCTTGTTTGTTGACTTTTACCGCCATCGGCCACACCCACCTCTGTATGAGTGGGCCCTAGGTTAGGCCCGTCATACAGTACTGTGGCGGTGTGTGTACTCTTCTTATCCGGGTGTTAAGATGTCTTTTGGAGTACTAGGCCTTCTGGCTGGTTTTGTCATGAAGCTACCACTGGCTGATGCCATGTGTTTATGGAGGTTGTAGGCCCCACGAGGTCCTCCTTTCAGTTTACATGTTGGCACAGTTGTGTGTTGGTTTTCTTATGACTAATCACAATGGATGGGTCATTATTGCCACTTGCTGACGCCACGAGTCTACGTGTTGTAGGCCTTTTTAGGCCTCCTATGTATCATGTTGGAGTTCGGCTGTGTACTCCTCTCGTTTAAAGAGTAAAAGGTGCTTTTACTGAGTACTTTTCTGAGTGGCTTGCCGCTCAGGGTGAGTTCTTGTGTTAAACCGATTGTCTGTCGGTTTTATGCATTTACTTCCTTGAGCATGGTCTCCTTTAGCTCTAGTTGAGCTAAGTAGTTACCTTGTTTTTAACTCGGTTCTATTTTTGCTCCTAGAACTTTAGTGGCCGCTAGCTGACGCCGCGTGTGATAGGTAAGCCCTCGAGGCCTCCTTGGAAACATGCTGGCATATACCTTTTACATTCTTTTATATTTCTTTACTAAGAAAGTAAAGGGGATTTTATGTCGCTGGTTGGCCAGAGCTCTTGGTGACTTATTAACCTCCTTTGTAGTCGGTTTGTTCCGCCCAGAGCTTGATAACACTGCCACGAGCTGATGCCACGTGTCTGCTGAGGTTATAGGCCCATGGGGCCTTCTTTGGCACGTGTTGGCGTACATTGTACTCCTCTTGCTTAAAGAGTAAAAGGTTCTTTTACCGAGTACACTGCTTGCTGGATTGTGTTAGGATGGACTGTTTGTGGGCACTCACAGTTACTTAATGGCGTGGTTGGTCATGCACTTAGCATGTTATTTCTCAGGAGAGTGGCCTTATGGGCCTCTCTGCAATACCACCATGCGATTTGAGTTTCTGGTGGTGTATTTAGTTCTTCTTCTGAACTGTAGTTATGTTGAAGGCCCCTTTTTTTCGGCCTCCGTGACTATGTGCCTACAGTATGGTCTATCTGTTAGGTTGAGCTCCATACTTCCCTTTGGGTTAACTATGTAATTGTGCTTAGCTCCCTAAGCTGGTCATTGGTTGTAGACTTCTATCAAGTCTCCCGTTGAGACCAGGCTGGTTTGTGCTCCCCTGTACCAGGGGTCTTTCTAGTGCGCAGCCTCCTCAGTGCTTTAATTTGGACACTGAGTAGATCCTAGGATGATCGGATTATACTCCCCTCAATACGAGGGTTTGTAGCGCTCAGCTGAGTTCTGCTCTCCAGGATGCCCATCTCTGCGTGTGGGTTTGAGTTGCTCACTGCTCTTTCGCAGTCGCTCTTACCGGCTCTCTTCCCTGAAGTATGTGCTTTGGAGATTCTGTGTATCAGACAGGGCTGGCCCAGACTATGTTTGGCCTTCGCCAGATTAGTACGGCCTCCTTGGTGGCGCTGAGGGTGACTTTGTTCCCCTCTAGTGACTGGCCAGGGTTCCTTTGGTTTCCTGGCCACATTCCCTTTAAGGGACCACTTTCCACGGAATACTGGTCCCAGATGCTTGAGCAGCCTTGGAAGGCTTTCTGCGGAAGGCCTCTTTTAGGCTCAGCTTGGGCTGTTGGCCGTAGGGAATGCTGACAGCTGACAGCCTTGCGTGACCCGAGGGGGAGCAGCTCCCGGCTTTTCTCTGGAACTGCCGGACGTTTGTCTTGACATTTGGCATGCACTCTCCTTTAGCATGGCAGCGTGGGTATATCGTTCCCCATATGTGGTAAACGCAGAGTTGAGTTCCCTTTCGAAAGGGAACGTCTCAGGTTACGTATATAACCATGGTTCCCTGAGAACAGGGAATGAGACTCTGCGTTGCCCTGCCATGCTTCGGGCTGCCTGCTGGACAGTCCCTCAAGACGAGCAGGTGTTTACTGCTTCCTCAGGCGCCCCCTTTATACTTCCGGGTTCACGCCATGATGACGTCATAGGCTGTTGCCGGCCAATAGGATTGGTGTGGTGTGATTCTTTGGCATTTGTAGCATACATATATCAGCATTTATTTTAGTAAGATTTAGTATCTTATTTCTTTTAATCTGTGAGTTGATGCCACTTACGTTCTAGCTGACAAACTTAGGGCCCTATTTAACGATCTAAGCACATGGTCTAAAGCGCACGGTGCAAGTGCACTTAGGGAGTGTCCGAATCCACTTTTGCTAGTTTAAGGACAGGAAAAATGGTCGGTGCGCCTGGCGCATTGTCTGAAAGGGTTGTCCCTATTCTTATAATGAGTAATGGGTGTGTTTTGGGAGTAACGTGCAATAAACCAACCAGAGTCTCGTCTCCCATTCCCTTTAAAAGCTAGTTGCGCTCGCGCCATGGTGTATTCGCTATTTACAAGGCGGAATTTGCAAGTGGAAAAACAGAACGTGTCTATAGTGAGGAAACGGATCTGCTCGTGCTCGAGCGGTTAAAGCGCGCGAGCAGGCTATCTACGGGAAAAGCCGGATTCCACCAAAGCATTTTTATCTTTATGCATACAATAATAATCTTTTACATTACATCTTTTACAATCCTTTTATTTTTCATATTTGGCATGTTTGTGTGCTGCTGCGCTTCCCTGTGTGTATAATAAGCAGAATGTACGCGCGTTGTGCACCCGTCTATTAGGCGCATATTACTAATGCGCTGTTTAAATGACAAAACAAATATTGCGCCATTGACTTCAGACCAGGTTTCAGTTGGTCAATGGCGCAGTCTATTTCAGTTGCTTCAAAATAGTAACGAGCCAACAACCCGCCTGAACCTCGTTTTCAGACCAGCACACCCATGGGCGCACAAATGGGCGCAAATGCATTTGCTATTTAAACAACGTGGCGCAAGAGTGAAAATGATAACTGCTCTGGGCTGAAAAACACTTGCATCGCATTGCACCGGGTGTATGATAGGGCCCTTAATGTGTGACATATTTAGTGAAATAATATGCAAGTATATTTATACACATACATCTATATACATTCATTTGTGGATGCATAAATACATACATATCATGTGAATGTATATTCATTTTCAAATCAGTTAATGCAGTTCCCACTTTACAGTAAACACACACCCGATTAAACATGTAAGACATTAGTGACTTTACTGACGTTAATGCTTGGGTAGAAATATGATGGACATTTTGTTTGTTATTCAGTGTTTTTAGATGGTGACATGATAACGATTCGTTTCCCCACTTCAATCAAGCGGGGCTGATGTCTCTGTATAACTGTCCATTTATGTACAGATTGTCTACGACCAGTGAAACTTGTCTTCCCTCGTTTCTCTGGCGTCTTCCCTCGTTTCTTATGATTGGTATAAGTTTTTACATCTTTCCTGTATTTCTCGCGGAAACTGGTCGTTGATTCCGTAATTCCGTTGTGCCATTTATGTTTGTGTTTGAATTTAGCCACTATTGTTTGGGGATGTTTGATGCCTGTTTAACTGTTCGCCGCTCTCGAGCAGCTTTACTTTCACTTTCAGCTCGGCGCCCGCCCAGCTCGCTGCTCTCGTGCAGCCCTGATCAGCGCGCCGCCTCGTCAGCAGCTGGATCAGTTCGCTGCTCTCAAGTAGCTCTGTCCTTCATGCTGTTCTCAAGCAGCCTGGTCAGCGCTTCGCACCCGAGCCGCCCACAGCATGCTTACGGTGTTCTTTCTTCTGCGGCCGCAGTTGAAAGCTAAAAGAGCATTTTTTCCTGAACAAATTTCCTGCGACATTGTTTCAAATGTCGTGCCACAATTGTGGCACATGCAGAGCCCCTCTGCACGCTGATGACGGGCACAGTGAGTGTCTGGGAAATGTCCCACACAGAAGCCGCACTAACTGAATCGACCTGCTATCATTGCGAGAGTATAAGTCTTGCCTCTTTGCGCTCACGGATAGTGTTCTTTTCAGAACGCGACTCCGACCCTCGTGCCCTCCCGTTTTCTTCCTCCCAGGAGCCTGTGAGGAAAAAACAGTGGGGTAGAGGATCTCAGCGCTCGGATGAAAGTGAGCTCACGTTGGCTCAGGTCCCATGTGCCTCACTTTCTCCACAAAGAGAGCCTTCCCCTGTCCACTTCTCCTGCCCAGACCAGCGCCCCTCTGCCATCGTGAGCGATCTGATCTCATTCGGGGGATCTGAAGAAGAGCCGCTGGATGACAGCATGTCCCTAGCGGCCTCGGACACTGAAGATTGGCCGGACTCACATCTTGACTCCGCCTCCTTGCTGTCTCTTGAGCCGATCGACGCCAGGGCTTCCATCGACTCTTGGAGTGGTCTGCACCTGAGGAACCAGCATGTAGCCGCCTGAACGAATGGTTTCTGCCCGGATGTCACCAGGCTCCGCCCCAGCGGGCAGGACCCTTTTTTCCTGAGGTGCACGAGGAGCTCATGAAATTGTGGCACGCCCCGTACTCCGCCCGCCGTCACTCTTCTGCCTCTCACGCTCTCACCTCGGTTGACGGTGCAGAGCAGAAGGGATATGACAAACTACCGCCTCTGGACGAAGCTGTGGCCGCACACCTGTGTCCAACCGCCGTTATTGGCTGGAAAACTAATGTCACCAGAAATCAAGGACGCGGACAAAGCCATCTTCCTCAACTCGCCAGTCTCTCCCACTGGTCTCTTTGGCCCTGCAGTCGATGGGTTTGCTGAACGCTTCACAGCTGCACAGAAGTCATCCCAGGCCATGCGACACTTCTTACCAAAGTGCTCCAGCTCCTCCACGTCAAGCCGCCCAAAGCCACCACGGCCTGAGCACAGACAGCGCTCACACTCTGCTAGGCGCCACCCCCCTCCGAAGCAACAGGGACCCCGGCCCAAGATAGTGCTGGACCCCGCGCCTCAGAAGTCGGCCTGATACCCAAACAAGGAAGAGGAGGAGGCTAAGTCCCGCTGTGGCCGTTCCACCCTCCAAGATGCCTTGCCCAGGAGACTGGTTCTTTTCCCTGGATCTGAAGGATGCTTACTTTCACATCCAGATAGCCCCCCATCACAGAAGATTCTTGAGATTCGCCTTCGAAAGGGTGGCGTATCAATACACGGTCCTTCTGTTTGGGCTGTCTCTAGCTCCCCGCACTTTTACGAAGTGCATGGATGCGGCCCTCTCCCCTCTGAGGTAGATGGGCATATGCATACTCAACTACCTCGATGACTGGCTCGTCCTGGCCCAGTCGGAGGCGGAGCTGGTGGCACACAGATCCCTCATCCTCAGCCACTTGGAGTGCTTGGGGCTCAGGGTCAATTTTTCAAAGAGCTCTTTATCTCCCAGCCATCGTATCTCTTTCCTGGGGATTATTCTCGATTTGACCTGCATGAGGGCTGTAGTCTCGCCAGAGCGATCCCTGGCCATTCAGCAGCTCACGGAAACTTTCACATCCGGATCCTCTCTGCCGCTCAGAACATTTTAGAGGATGCTAGGTCTCATGGGCTCAGCATCACCAGCCCTGCAGTTGGACCTACTTCGTATGCGCCCACTACAGTTCTGGCTGAAACGGGTCCTGCCCCAAGCCTGGCAGCATGGTCGCTGCTCGCTCAAAGTAAATCAGGCATGCGCTGCAACCCTGGCTCCTTGGATGAACCCCTGCTGGTTCGAGCTATAGGGACGATGTGCAAGAGGAAAGTCGTTTTCACATACACTTCCAAAATGGGCTGGGGAGATCTGTGCGATGGTCACCCAGCCTTCGGTGCTTGGAGGAGCCAAGAAAGCGAGCTTCATATCAACCACCTGGAAATGATGGTGGTGTATCAAGCTCTCCAATCTTTCTTCCCTCTCCTGGTGGGACACCATGTCCTGGTCAGATCAGACAATATGACAGTGGTGTCCTTCATAAATCGCCAGGGCGGGCTCTCATCCAAGCCCCTTTTCACTCTAGCGAGAACCATCCTTGAGTGGGCCCAGCACAACCTGCTCTCACTCAGAGCAGCGCATGTTCAGGGCATACTGAACAAAGGGGCGGACATGTTGTCCCGGAACAACCTTCCCTCGGAGGAATGGTTGCTCCACCCCCTCGAGGTTCAGGAAATTTGGGATGTCTTTGGGAGGGCAGTTTTAGAGAGTAGAGTAGAGTAGTTTTAGAGAGGGCACCTCAAACCCGAGCTGTGGGATCTCCATGTATGGCTTCTAGACGGGAGCCTTCAAACCTCCCTGAAGATGTCCTGAACACTAACTCACAAGCCAGAGCTCCGTCAACGAGACGTCGCTACTCTCTAAATTGGTCAGTCTTTGCTGCCTGGTGTACAGCCCAGGCCGAAGACCCATTTACTTGTGACATATCTCTGATATTGTCTTTCCTTCAAGACTTAATGGATAAGGGCCACACTCCCTCTACCCTTAAAGCCTATGTCACAGATATAGCAGCCTCCCATGCTCCCGTAGCAAGGCAGTCGCTAGGGAGAAACAACCTTGTTGTTCGTTTCCTAAAAGGGGCTAGGTGGCTGAACCCTCCCCGCGCCCGCACGGTTCCCACGTGGGACTTGTCTTTGGTTCTCAGAGGCCTTAAGGGCCCTCACTTTGAACCACTCCAGACTGTCGACTTATGTCCTCTAACGCTAAAAACCACCTTATTGCTAGCCTTAGCATCGGTAAAGCGAGTGGGAGATTTATAGGCGCTCTCCGTGAGCCCCTTCTGCCTTGAGTTCAGGCCTATTGACTCAAAAGTTGTCCTGAAACCAAGACATGGATATGTCCCGAAGGTCCTATCCACACCCTTTAGGGCACAGATGGTCATTCTTTCTGCACTTCCTCCTTCCCAGGATGATCAGGAGTTGAACCTACTCTGTCCAGTCAGGGCCCTGAGGACTTACATCGATCGTTCTGCCTCTTTTCGTCAGTCGGAACAACTCTTTGTATGCTTCAGTGGCCTTATGAAAGGTCTTCCGGTCACGAAGCCCAGATTATCCAGATGGATAGTCGATGTTATAGCGCTCGCTTACTCCTCCTTGGGCCTACAATGCCCAATAGGTGTTAGAGCACACTCCACGAGGGGCATGGCCTCTTCTTGGGCATGGTCCACTGGCCTGTCAATCGTGGAAATTTGTGAGGCGGCCGGCTGGACCTCGCCGTCCACCTTTGTCAGATTTTATAATCTGGATGTCCCTGCATTACAAATGCAGGTTCTCTCTGCATAAGCCTCACCAATGTGACCAGCTTATGAGCACTCATTTATGACCTTGACCAAAGTCCAGGTAATAACATATTTTTCCCATTCTCTATATATGCTCTAGCCCCCAAGGGGCTCCTAGAATATATATAAATGGGAGGACGACTACAGTGTTCTCAAGTCCCCGATCTTCCGGGATACATTATGCTATGTGCATCCGTGCAAGCCCTCCTCAGTGCTCCGCTCAGATGCTCTGTCGTCCCCCCCTTCATAGCACGGCGTGATTGTATAATCCCCATTGCGTCTTGCCTAAATGGCAGACAATGCAGTACGGAGTGTGATATCGAAAGGGAATGTACACGGTTACTAATGTAACCTCGGTTCCCTTAGATACGGAACGGAGTACTGCCTAATTTGCCGTTCTACTCGTAGGATGTCTCATGCCTTCGCTTCAGTCGAATTAATTCAGTTTGCCAAGGTGAAATGACCGCTTATATAGCCCAAGACCATGCCCATTTTGGCGGGCTCGCTCGTCATTGGTTCATTTACTTAAACTCCACGAACCAATGGCCGTACAGTTTCACTGCGTGATTAAAAAAGGCTTCAGAATCGGTGAAAACAGGAGTTTCCCCGTTGCGTCTTGCCTAAATGGCAGTGACGCAGTACTCCATTCCGTATCTAAGGGAACCGAGGTTACGTTAGTAACCGAGTACATTATCTTGTTTTGCACTTCTTTGTTCTCATTGCAATGATTCAATTTGTGTTTGACTAAATTCCAGGCTCGTCTTTAGGTCATGTTTTGATGTAATAGTTCGAGGACTGCCCGTTTATTGTTGATTGACTCTAGTACACATACCTCTATGTTCATTGTTGTGCTATCTTCTGATTCTGCGGAATCTTCCCTACGCGGTTGTTTTTTCTTTGGCTGGGGCATGGTGAGTAATCCCAGGTAGTAACTGTCTATGAGGTATTCCTAAATTTATTTTGTTTCTATGGTTTGTAGAGTTGTCCAGAAAGTAGACAACCCTGTAAAACCCAGTAAGTTCAGAGTACTCAAAATTATTGTAGACACCGATTACCTAAAAAAATTTAAGTAAAGCAACTCAAATCTTTTAAGTAAAGAATAACTATAAATAATAATAATAAAAATAAGTCAAACTGATTTTTTTTAAATTTTAGTTTTAATTGATGTTTTAGTCCACTGTACTTAAAACTATTGTTTACCAAACATAATGTTTCTTATTTTTCAATTATTTTGATGCAGTGGTTGTAAAACCCAATAAGTTCAGAATACTCAAAACATTTAAGTAAACAACTTAAAGATTATTTTAGTACAACTATTTTACCAAATTCAGTAATTATAATTTAATTGAAATATTGAATAAACTAACATCTAATCTTTAGAGTTAAGTGTTATAACAGCACACCAGCATGAACTAATATAACCATCAAAGAGACTATCACTATTTACTTACATGAACTGTTAATCAACATGCAGTATATACAGCCTTGATGTTTCACAGCCCATTCTTGACCTAACCACAGGCACTACTCTTCACCACAATGGTAACCCTAAAAACTTTAACATCACAGAAACACCTAAAATAACAGAACATTAAACAATAACACATCTTCCCTCGTATTAATCTTGTGAAAAAACACAAAATAACACTCAATTTCAACATTTATTCTCCCTTACAAAGTGTGACGCAAAGCATGCTGGGAACTTGAAATCTGCTGCAACTCAGTTTAATGTTGAATGGATTCTTCTGATAACGTCAGTTACATCGGCAACGACGTGACATGGATGACGTCACTTTATATCGCTCAGTAAAATGAAAAATAATAATTTAAGTATAAGGGTTTACTCAAAAATGTTGAGCTACACAAAAATAAAACTAAACTCCTCGATCAGAAAATGTAATTGTTTTAAGTTGTATCAATGATTTAACAGACTTTAATTGCTAATCTTTATAAGTTAGTAGTATTGTTCGGGTTTACAGTGTGTCTAATTTCCCTCTTAACAGGTACTGGGCAATTCAGTTCTCCTCCTACCTTAAGCATTACTGAAGCCCCTCTATGCAGTAACTTTATCCATGAAATGAATGTTTCCCCAAATCCAAATGCTTTCCAAACATTTAAAAGGTAATCATGACCCACTTGATCAAACGCCTTTTCTTGATCAATCGTTAAGAAACCAATATTAAAATCAGTACTCATAGAAAGGTCAATTATGTCTCTTATTAGAAATAAATAATTTATTATTGAACATCCTGGAACACAGTATGTTTGCTCATTTTTCACAACAACACTCAAATACTTTAATCTAAACATTTAGACAATATTTTGTAATCCTGGCACATTAAAGATACCAGATGCCAATTTTTCAACAACCATAAGTCACCAGTTTTAGGCAGAAGAGATAATACTGCTCTTTGACAGCTACTGGGTAAAATAACTTTTTTAAAACATTCACCAATCATATTATAAAAGTCTTTTCCTAAAACATTCCAAAATGATATATAAAATTCAGAAGGCAGGCCATCTATCCTGGGGCACGTTCTGTGGACAGTTGCTAACAGCCTCTGAAAGTTCCTCATAGGAAATCATCTTATCCAATGTTTTTTTCTGTCCCCAGGTTCCAATTTGGGCAGCCCTTTCAATAGCTGATCCATAATGGCAGGATCACAGTCTTTAGGCCCAAAAAATTCAGCATAAAAGTCCATTGCAAGGATTTGAAGTTAATGTACAATTGTCCTTCTGAAGGTAAAGTATAGTCTTTTGTTTTACTACTTTACGTTCCAAATTGAAAAATAAATTTGTTGGAGCATCCATTTTTTTCTGATGGAAGATATACTTGCTCGGATTAAGGCACCTTTTGCACTTTCCTCTAAAAGTGTTTTCAGTTCCAATCTCTTTTTCTTTAAATCATTGGTTACACCCAAAACATTCAATTCAAGCAAATTTTCCATTTCATTAATATCTTTCTTCAACCTTTCAGTGTTTCTCTTTGCAATCACAGTGTTATTATAAGAAAACAGCTGACCAAAAAAAAAATGATTTGGACTCTTCCTACCTCAATTCCAATCTCCTCCCATTATTGCACACAGTTTCCCGTCATCATATTTTCTTATAGCATTGTTTAACTTTCCAAATAATTCAATCCATTGTAGACCTATATTTGGAGCATGTATATTGATAAAAATAAACTTTAACTCTTTAATTTCTACTACAGCCATTAAAACTCTATCTTTTTTCTAATTCAATAGTGGACAAAATTTTTAGATCTAAATGTTTAGAAAAAAGAACCACTACCCCTGCGCTCAAGTTTGTTCCATGACTCAGAATACATTCACCTTCCCACCACCTATACCATTCAACTTCATTTTGACTATCTGAAAATGTGTTTCCTGTAAAAACATAAAATTTATGTCTTTGAGATGAACATATTCTGGGGTCATTGGTCTCTTATTCCTCTCTCTCCCTCCATTAATATTTAAAGATCTTACTCTCAAAATATCCATAAAAAGATATAAAGAGAGAAAAGAATGAGACAGAAAAAGAAAGAAAGCATTGCAAAGATATACCTTGATCTCATTTTTTGCAAAATTAATTTGATTAGTTTAACTGTGGTTTTCCTTCCTTACAATCTCAGTAGGAATCTCCTCATCATTCCTTACAGTCTCAGTATTAATCACAACTTGATCTTCATGTGGATTCACTTGCACTTTAGTTTCAATTTCACTCGGGCCTGCCTCAGCTCTAATAGGACAAGATAACCTTACATGCCCAACACCACCGCTTTCTAAACATCGCATCTCACCTGTGCTCACATATAACATGTACGACTTGCCTTCATACATGCATCGAGAGTCTGCAAATTTAAAAACAAATACTTGTCGCCTAAACGGCAGCACGTTTCAAATGCACATTTTTCAGCCAGGTGGAACCATTCTGATTCCACTAGCGAAAGCTTGTGCTCAATATCTGCATCAGGAATAAACGGCGGAACATTGGAAATTGTCACTCTACTTGTTGGAGTCACTAACGGTTGAACATGAACAAAAGCACCACTTACCGAAATCCCACTTTCAATCAAACGATTCACTAGTTGTTCATCCCTGAGAAAAACCACCACTGCTTTGTTGATTTGGGATGCAGAAACAATATTCTCATGTCCCACGCATTTGGCCACCTCCAGCAGCACATCTTCAGCAGACTCTCCAGCATTTGTGACACACCTGATTCCGTGACAGAGCAACAGAGACGATGCCTGCACACTCAAGTGCGACGCCATCTCTGTACGAAATACTTAGAAACCCTTCCAAAAATCTCCCAAATAGAATAGTTAAGAAAAAAAACGTTCAAATGTCCCTCTCACCGTGATCACCCTCCCACAGAACCACTTCCCAGCATGCACTGAGAGAGAGAGAGAGAGACGTTTTGACTTTTAAAAATCCCTTTATTAATTCAATAACATTTAGGATTATTTAGGATATTTTCCCCTCATCAACACATTAGAAAATGTAAAGCTTCCATTCCCATCAAGTTCACAGAGAAAATTATTAAAACCCCAGAGATAAAAAAAAAAAAAAGACTGAATCTTATGTGTAAGGCTATTAAAAGCATACTCTACCATTAGCCTTTTTTACAAAACATTTTGTCAATAAAATAGGATCAATACACCCTCTTTCTATATAAGGCAGTAACCCCATTTCTGGAGTATTCAAAGATAGCAAGTTCTTCAGCTTCAATCCACCCATCTCCTGTTCTTAGATCCCAAAACAAAGCTATTCCAGCTGAAAACAAACTTGACCTCATGGTCTCAGAGTTCAGAATTTCAGCCGGTAAAAGGGGATTTAAATTTTTTTTAAAAAAATCGTTAATTAGCCATGGACCTGGTTTTGACCACACTCTTGAAAACAATTGCCATAAATCCAAAACATTGAGGTAAAAAGGGTTAAGTCCACTTAAATGAGTTCTCTTTAGGGTTATGGTGAATAGCTGTTTGTCTAGACCCATTCGTCCAGCCTTGCGTAAAAGAGCACACTTTAGTTCCATTCATCCATGATGTTGGCGATATAGTAGATGCCGAATAGCCTGCAGTCGGAAAGCTGTCACTCTAGCTCACTATCATTCCTTGTCCCCCTTCTTGAACAGGAAGATAGAGGACAGCAGCTCTTAAACAATGCTGACCAGACCAAAAAAATTAACAAGTCTCCTTTGAATTTCTTAGATTAACATCACTGGTGGATCCACAACCATCAATTTATGCCAAAGCATTTGAGGCAATGAGATTGTTGGCAATCAGTACTCTCCCCCTATATGATAACTGGGGTAGCAACCATTTCCAACTAGACAACCTCGCACAGACCTTCTCCACTAAACACTCCCAATTTCTCTTTTTATATTCCCCTTGACCAAGTAGGGCTGTAGTCAAATCCACCTTTGTCGAGTCCAAGACAAGTCCAAGTCCAGGACTAGTCAAGACCGAGTCAAGACCGAGTCCAAAGAGGTTCGAGTCCAAGTCAGAGACAGCATATCTTCTATTCTAAGGTAATCATTTTGCATTATTATTTGTAATGATCAAAAAGCATGTGCAGAGCAGCAACACTGTAGGATCATATTAGACCATTTTATTTACTTTAAGTATAGCAATTTCACTAAAGTCACAAAGCTGAAGTGCAACTTCACATTTTCAGTCTTTTTTATTATAGTGTAACAATCACATTTTGGGCTACCAATGGAAAATGTAAAAAAATAACAAGCAACACAGGTGTCACAAAAAAAAAAAAGGACATGTTCCCATTCTTGAACTTATTACTTGTCCTAAATAATCTATTGTAGGCCTACAAAGTAACTAAAACAATAAACCAGTGGGATTTTTGCAATGACGATGACTTATAAATAAACTAATAATTAAGTGTGCATATTAGCTGCCTGCTTGTTTTTAAATTCACTTTAGCTGTGGTTCCCAAACATTTTACAGTTGCGTACCCCCTGAGGCATTTAACATCCTTCTGTATACCCCCTTCTCTTCCACTTAGACTGCTGCAGTCACATCTTTTCCATTAAGGGACAATATTTTCCTCCTTAAACTGATTGTGCATTAAAGTGCTTCTTTTTTTTTTTTTTTTTTTTTTTTTTTTTTTTTTACCTTTATAAAATAAATAATGTTTTAAATTAAAAATGTCCAAAAGAGAAATAAGCAATGATGTTAAAATGAGTGATACTTTTAAATATTAAACTAAAACCACCAGTAGGTGGCGGTAAGTCACTGTCTTAATGAGTGAGTCATCGAGTCATTCATTCATTCATTCAGTAACGAAGCAAGTGGCGGTATTTTTGAAAGGGTAATTGAATCATTGACTCTCGTGGTTTTTTCACAGCCACAGATTCATTCACAAAACATCGATATAAGTTGCAGTTCTGCTGTGGCTTTCGTTGGAACTAGAGATGCGCAGATTGCAATTTTCTTGGCCGATTCCGATTTTTTGATAGTGTGATCTAGTGCTGTAGTACTCGAGTCCGGTCTCAGACTCGAGACGTTTTTCTGTTGTCTTGGACTTGTCTCGGACTCATTGGTATTTGCACTCGGACTTGTCTCGGACTTGGTCATTGGTCTTGCCAAAAGTTCTAGTTGGTCTCGACCGAGTCCAGCAGGTCAGTCTCACTTCTTTCCAATTCCGAGCCGATCCGTTGTTACCAGCGGCGCTGCACAGGCAATAACGTCAGTCGCGCGTTCTTGCTCTCTTCTCTCTGATGGTGAAGTGACACACACCCACGCGGGCGCCTCCTCTCTCACTCGTATCACTCGCTCCGGTTCCCGCAGGTTTCGCGCTCACATCAAAAGCGCGTACACCACTGATCTATATTTGTGGAGCGAACAAGCCATGCTCAGTCTCAAACAGAGACAGAAGTCAAACAGAGTCACAAGTACCAAAATTAGTGTCTTACTGCGCTTAAAAGGTCAAATACATACAAAATTATGTCAAAATGCTTGTCTTGGCGATTATTCAGATAAACACAGTCAGTTTTGGATCGTTAAATAGCTAAGAAAGAGAATGCATGTTGTGTAACAGTATTGGGTCTGTTAATAAACTCTTAAAGGGACAGCAGTCCAATATTCCTGCTGCTGTCTGTCATGTTATTTAAAGAACAAAAGACAATCACTTTCTGCTCTTGACTGAATACGTTTTATAACTTCAGTGGTAAGCAGGGCTGGAGTCGGACTCATTTTCAGCCCTGGAGTTTCATGCCTTAGACTGGCCCATTTTAATTCCTGACTGACTATATTAAAATAATGTAATTAAAACATCAGTATATAAGTCTGCAGTAGTGCACTGTTCTCTACAGCTTTGTAACTAATTGTATTTTTCAAAAATACCATAATTTCCAATTCAGTGCAAATACAGTAGCATACAGTGGGTACGGAAAGTATTCAGACCCCCTTTAAATTTTTCACTCTTTGTTATATTGCAGCCATTTGCTAAAATCATTTAAGTTCATTTTTTTTCCTCATTAATGTACACACAGCACCCCATATTGACAGAAAAACACAGAATTGTTGACATTTTTGCAGATTTATTAAAAAAGAAAAAGTGAATTACCACATGGTCCTAAGTATTTAGACCCTTTGCTGTGACACTCATATATTTAACTCAGGTGCTGTCCATTTCTTCTGATCATCCTTGAGATGGTTCTACACCTTCATTTGAGTCCAGCTGTGTTTGATTATACTGATTGGACTTGATTAGGAAAGCCACACACCTGTCTATATAAGACCTTACAGCTCACAGTGCATGTCAGAGCAAATGAGAATCATGAGGTCAAAGGAACTGCCTGAAGAGCTCAGAGACAGAATTGTGGCAAGGCACCGATCTGGCCAAGGTTACAAAAAAATTTCTGCTGCACTTAAGGTTCCTAAGAGCACAGTGGCCTCCATAATCCTTAAATGGAAGACGTTTGGGACGACCAGAACCCTTCTTAGAGCTGGCCGTCCGGCCAAACTGAGCTATCGGGGGAGAAGAGCCTTGGTGAGAGAGGTAAAGAAGAACCCAAAGATCACTGTGGCTGAGCTCCAGAGATGCAGTCGGGAGATGGGAGAAAGTTGTAGAAAGTCAACCATCACTGCAGCCCTCCACCAGTCGGGGCTTTATGGCAGAGTGGCCCGATGGAAGCCTCTCCTCAGTGCAAGGCACATGAAAGCCCGCATGAAGTTTGTTAAAATGGTGAGAAATAAGATTGTCTGGTCTGATGAGACCAAGATAGAACTTTTTGGCCTTAATTCTAAGCGGTATGTGTGGAGAAAACCAGGCACTGCTCATCACCTGTCTAATACAGTCCCAACAGTGAAGCATGGTGGTGGCAGCATCATGCTGT
The DNA here is from genome assembly GCA_037950675.1 of Hypophthalmichthys molitrix. Taxonomy (NCBI): domain Eukaryota; kingdom Metazoa; phylum Chordata; class Actinopteri; order Cypriniformes; family Xenocyprididae; genus Hypophthalmichthys; species Hypophthalmichthys molitrix. The sequence goes on along the minus strand of CM075493.1, from coordinate 12,849,297 downwards.
GGGGGTGTTTTTCAGCTGCAGGGACAGGACGACTGGTTGCAATCGAGGGAAAGATGAATGCGGCCAAGTACAGGGATATCCTGGATGAAAACCTTCTCCAGAGTGCTCAGGACCTCAGACTGGGCCGAAGGTTTACCTTCCAACAAGACAATGACCCTAAGCACACAGCTAAAATAACAAAGGAGTGGCTTCACAACAACTCCGTGACTGTTCTTTAATGGCCCAGCCAGAGCCCTGACTTAAACCCAATTGAGCATCTCTGGAGAGACCTAAAAATGGCTGTCCACCAACGTTTACCATCCAACCTGACAGAACTGGAGAGGATCTGCAAGGAGGAATGGCAGAGGATCCCCAAATCCAGGTGTGAAAAACTTGCATCTTTCCCAAAAAGACTCATGGCTGTATTAGATCAAAAGGGTGCTTCTACTAAATACTGAGCAAAGGGTCTGAATACTTGGGACCATGTGATATTTCAGTTTTTCTTTTTTAATAAATCTGCAAAAATGTCAACAATTCTGTGTTTTTCTGTCAATATGGGGTGCTGTGTGTACATTAATGAGGAAAAAAAATGAACTTACATGATTTTAGCAAATGGTTGCAATATAACAAAGAGTGAAAAATTTAAGGGGGTCTGAATACTTTCCGTACCCACTGTAAGTGTTGCTTCACAGTGAAGATTTATTAGGACCGTTAATAACAGTATTCTTTACAACAACACAATGTAATGTAACAGTATCAGAATCTATTTTCTATAAGAATTAGTGTTCATAAATGCATTGCTCCTAACTAGCTTAACGTTAGCTTACCGGCTGTCATTTGTTGTAGGCCCTACTCTCGGTTCTAGCTTGTATGACGCCATTTCTCAATGAAATTGAGAAATGTAGATCTTTTTTAAAGTGGCTTTAACATAACAATTTTGCTAATTTATATAAATGTATATACTTCTATACAATTATTACAAATTGAGGCAAATACATTTAGTAACAAAGTTACGATATGTTACAAAATCACATTTTATGTAAGCTAGTTGCGCGACTGTAAAATGTTTGGGAACCACAGCTGAAGTGAATTTAAAAACAAGCAGGCAGCTAATATGCACACCTAATTATTAGTTTATTTATCGCAAGTCATTGTCATTGCAAAAAAAACCCCAATGGTTTATTGTTTTAGTTACTTTGTAGGCCTGCTATGCTAGGACAAGTAATAAGTTCAAGAATGGGAACATGTAATTTTTTTTTTTTTTTTTCATTGGTAGCCCAAAATGTGATTATTACACTATAATAAAAAAGACTGAAAATGTGAAGTTGCACTTCAGCTTTATATGACTTTAGTGAAATTGCTATACCTAAAGTAAATAAAATGGCCTTATTTGATCCCACAGTGTTACTACTCTGCACATGCTTTTTGATCATTACAAATAATAATGCAAAATGATTATCTTAGAATAGAAGATATGCTGTCTTGTTGGCTTGCTTAGTTGGGGACACTTCACATTTGATATTCAACAGTGCTTTGATCTGCCGGCATTGACACTATTCTTTAAGAGCTGCTGTGCAGCCAAAATTACATACCAGTTATCAATGTAAAGCTGCTTTGACACAATCTGCATTGTAAAAAGCGCTATATAAATAAAGGTGACTTGACTTGACTGTCTCTCGCATCACATAAATTATCAATAGTTTTGTACGTGGTCTTGAAGAGGATTCTTTTTTTTTCTGTCTCTGTCTTGACTGTCTCATTTGGACTCGGTCTTGACTTGGACTCGAAACTCTTTGAACTTGGACTTAAACCTCTTTGGACTCGGTCTCGACTTGGACTCAACAAAGGTGGACTTGACTACAGCTCTAGTGTGATCTGCCGATACCTATTTTTTGTAGATTCCTATTTTCTTTCTAAGAACTGTAATTGACAGCATATACAAACAAAAATCTAGTTTTCTTCAACCAAGTTTTATTTTCATAAAAAACAAAACAAAAGTAAAACTCAGTAATAAAATATGAACAGATAATAATAATAATAATAAAAAAATGCAAACAATAGCACAAATAAATGCAATAGAATAGAGAGCTATGAAACTAAGTTTTTCAGGTTAAGTAGGTTTTTATTCAGGTAAGAAATACTACAGAAATTAAAGTAATCAAATGTAAAATAACACATCCAGTGTTATTTTACATTGGTTACCTTAATTTCTGTATTCTTTATTGTAAATATTAAATACAGATTTATTCTTACCATTAAAGTTATAAAACGTATTCAGTCAAGAGCAGAAAGTGATTTTCTTTGTCTTTTATTCTTTAAATAACATGACAGACAGCAGCAGGAATATTGGACTGCTGTCCCTTTAAGAGTTTATGAACAGACCCAATACTGTTACATAACATGCGTTCTCTTTCTTAGCTATTTAACGATCCAAAACGTCTTGGTTATGTATGTAACCCTCATTCTCTGAAGGAGGGAACGGAGATGTACATCAGTAGTGACCGACAAATTGAGATATCGCTAGAGAGCCCTATCTGCTTTGAGTGAACTAAAACAAGCCAATGGAATTGGCGTGCGATATTTGCATAATGCGCACCGCCCCCGCCAGGTGGTATAAAAAGGGAAGCAGGTGCAATCGCACTCTGTTTTTCGCTGAGGAGACAACCTTGAGTCTGCACTACAGCGAAAGCTCAGGAACTGTGGTGACGGGACGTACGTCTCCGTTCCCTCCTTCAGGGAACGAGGGTTACATACATAAGCGAGACATTCCCTTTCAGTTGGTCACGTTCAACGTATGTCAGTAGTGACCGACGAATTGGGATACCAAATAAAACGCCACAGTTACTGACCCCTTCCAGCGCCCAACGTAAGCTCCAGCCACCAGGCGCACCTGGGGGGCGGAGAAGGGGGCGAGCTTACACTGAGAGAGTCTACTGCTGTTCCGCTACAGTAAGACTTAGACAACACTGGGGAAGCGAACCTGTAGGGGACGCTGCGGTGACCACAACCTACCCTGAAAGGGAGAAATTTACGTGGAATACACATATGGACTGGCTGAGGGCAGTACGCATATAGAGTCCCTGGGATGGCTCCACCCTAGAGATAGGGGGAGACTCATCTGACAGGTGACAGCAGAGCTGGCTCTGCTAAGGGAAAGACACGGGCTTACCATGGGGAGTTTGACCGTGGACAAATACACATATGGGACCACTCACGTGGAGGGGTCGCAACATATGGCACCCAGCCAAACCTCAACGTGGATACAGAGATTTGGCCTGGCATCAGACACTCCGCAATGTCCAAGCCGCAAGGGGAGTCGGAGGAACTTGACAGGGTTCGCCAAGTGGGGAACTCTACTGGAGTAATTGATGCACTTATCCAGCCCAGGGGCATTGCAAGCCAACACTAGAACGGGTTCCTCGCGTTTACCGGCTAGTGGAAGCGAGTACATGGGAAGATACCAGTTCTACACGAAGACTATAGAATCTAGCGAAAGTGTTGGGTGTCACCAAGCCCGCAGCTCTACAGATATCTGCTTGGAGACAGCCTTTCCCTTCTGCTGGCCTCAGTAACAGACAAAGAGCTGATCTGAGGTCCTGAAGCTTCGCGTTCTATCCACGTACAGGCGCAGAGTGCGGACGGGACAGAGCAAAGCCAAGGCTCGGTCTGCCTCCTCCGAAGACAGCGCTTGCAGGTTCACTACTTGATCTCTGAAGGGAGTGGTAGGAACCTTGGGCACATATCCAGGCCGGGGTCTCAGGATGACGTGAGAGTCACCGGGCCAGAATTCCAGGCACGATTCGTCGACCGAAAACGCGTGCAGGTCCCCTACCCTCTTAACCGATGCCAGTGCAACCAGGAGGACGGTCTTAAGGGACAGTACTTTTAACTCTGCTGATTGCAAAGGCTCGAAGGGATGACCCTGGAGAGATGTAAGGACCATGGAGAGATCCCAAGAGGGTATGGAGGGAGGGCGAGGCGGATTCAGTCTCCTCGGCCCCCTCAGGAACCTGACAATCAGGTCGTGCTTCCCCAGTGACTTACCTTCAACTGCATCGTGATGTGCGGCAATAGCGGCAACATACACTTGAGGGTGGAGGGAAACAGCCTTCGCTCCAAGCCCTCATGCAGGAAGGAGAGCACAGACCTGACCGAACATGATCGGGGGTGGTCCTCTCGGTGAGAGGAACACCATTCGACGAACAGGTTCCACTTCAACGCATAGATGTTCCTCGTAGAAGGATCTCTAGTGGAAGTGATAGTGTCTACGGCCGTCTGAGGGAGATCACTTAGAACCTCCGCGTCCCGTCCAGGGACCACACATGTCGGGACGTGGGTGCCAGAGGATGCCCCGTCTCTGAGTCAGAAGGTCCTTCCTCAGAGGAATGGGCCAGGGAGGTGCTGTTGCGAGGAGCGTTACATCTGAAAACCAGGTCCGAGTGGGCCAGTATGGAGCCACTAGCAAGACCTGCTCCTCGTTCTCCCTGACTTTGCACAGGAGCTGTGTGAGAAGACTCACTGGGGGAAACACATTTGCATAGGCCCCAGGGCCAGCTGTGTGCCAGTGCATCCGTGCCGAGCATGCCCTCGGTAAGGAAATAGAACAACTGGCAGTGGGCAGTGTCCGGGGAGGCAAACAAAACAGCCCCGAAGCGCTGCCAGATCAGCTGGGCCACCTGGGGATGGAGTCTCCATCCCCAGGCGGAGGCTGCCGTGAGAGCTCGTTGGCTGCACGGTTGAGCACGCCTGGGACATGAATGGCATGAAGCGACCTCAGATGCTTCTGACTCCATAGCAAGAGATGGCGGACGAGTTGCAACATGCAACGGGAGCGTAGACCACCCTGATGGTTGATGTATGCAACGGCCACAGTGCTGTCCGAGTGGACCAGTACGTGCTTGTCTGTCAACAGCTCCTTGAAGCGGCTCAGTGCAAGACGTACTGCTAGCAACTCGAGGCAATTGATATGCCAATGCAGTTGAGGCCCCATCCACAGACCTGACACTGCATGCCCGTTGTACGTGGCACCCCACCCCGTGGCAGAAGCATCTGTGTGGACCACAGCATGCCTGGACACTTGTTCGAGGGGAACTCCTGGCCGCAGGAACGAAGGGTCCAACCACTTGGTGAGAGTGCGACGGCAGTTCGGTGTCACAAGGACACGGAATGTACCGCGCTGCCACGCCCATCTCGGGACCCGGCCGTGAAGCCAGTGTTGAAGCGGCCTCATATGAAGCAATCCGAGCGGCGTGACTACGGCTGCGGATGCCATATGCCCCAGGAGTCTCTGAAAATGTTTCAGTGGGGCTGCTGTCCTGCGCTTGAACGTACTCAGGCAGTTCAACACTGACTGGACGCGCTCCTCTGTGAGGTGCACTGTCTGGGTGACCGAGTCCAGTTCCATACCGAGATAAGAGATCCTCTGCCCGGGGGCGAGTTTGCTCTTGTCCTAGTTGACCCGAAGACCCAACCTGCTGAGGTGAGCTAACATGATGTCCCTGTGTTCGCACAACTGCTCTCGCGAGCTGGCCAGGATGAGCCAGTCGTCGAGGAAGTTGAGGATGCGAATGCCCTGTTCCTTGAGCGGAACAATGGCTGCCTCCACAACCTTGGTAAAGACGCGGAGCGACAGGGCCAGCCCGAAGGGTAGGACTTTGTACTGATATACCTGACCCTCAAACACAAACCGTAGGAAGGGTCTGTGTCAAGGCAGAATCGAGACATGAAAGTACGCGTCCTTCAGGTCGATTGCTGCAAACCAATCCTGGGGACGGATGCATTCGAAAATGTGTTTCAGCGTAAGCATGTTCAACGGCAGCCTGTGAAGGGACCGATTCAGGACACGCAGATCCAGGATTGGCTGTAGCCCACCGCCCTTCTTGGGTACAATGAAGTAGGGGCTGTAAAACCCTGACTTCATATCGGCTGGAGGGACTGGCTCGACTGTGTCCTTCGCCAGGAGGACAGCCATCTCCGCACGGAGAACAGGTGCATTTTCCAAGGACATGCAAGTGTAATGGACACCCCTGAACACCGGGGGACGCCGGGCGAACTGAATCGCATAGCCGTGTCTGATGGTATGGATGAGCCCAACAACCCTCTCTCCAATGTAGCAGTTGACATCTGATCCTCTGCTGGAGCCCTGACTGAAACGCTAGGTCCCCCATGAGAAGGACCAGCAATCCACCCAGCAGCTACCAGCCATGTGGGACAGTGAGCATGGCCGTCTAACTGGACGACACACAGTGCGCTGAGCGCCAACGTAGCCATGTTATACTAAACATAAACCACCCACGAACACAGTCACAACATGTTTGCGATGCATTAGAGGAGTGGGGGGCCCACGGAGATTGGCTCGGCAGGTATTGCCCCACTGTGATCCTCTGGTCACAAGTAATTCAGAAAAAGAAACTAGATCGGGGAATAGGTGAGGGGACTCCACCTCATTTGAGGCACTCAAGTCTCAACCACGCATCTAGAGTGCCGAACAACGTGCTGGGTTGCCATGGCAACCCGTGCTGTCAGCCGGCAGCTCGACGGCACACGGCGCACTGAGCGCTCAAGCCCTTATGAGAAAAGCAAGACGAACAATGCGCCGACGTGGGCATGCTCTCATGAGAGAACGTGAACCACCCACAAACACAATGTCAGCACGCTAAACAGACGTGAGAGAAAGTGATTGTGGCCATCAGTGAGGATAGGAAACGACCGCCTCCAGAAACGCAGTCAGAATGACGTCTTGAAAAAGACGCAGTGTCCATCTGTGAAGCTCTTTTAGTAGCTCTTGTTCTTTGTTCTGAAGCACACAGGGAACAGCCGCGATGTGACTGCAGGTACACCACTCCCTGAGTCACACACACACACACACACACATACACACACAGAGGAACCAGCCCAAATCGCAAACCAAACGGGGCAAATAATGCTGTGAAAACAGCAGTTAAGAGCTGTATAAATAGCTTGAGATGCTCACTCTGGGAAAGCTCGCGGCCTCGCTGTAAAGTGCCATAATGCCAGCACTGTAGAAAAAAAGCTCTTCGAAGGTTTGAGAAGTCACTCTTAGACTAATAGCAGGAACATACAGGTTGGCTCTGAAGCGAAAGACAGAGTGTGATTGCACCTGCTTCCCTATTTATACCACCTGGCGGGGCGCATTATGCAAATATCGCACGCCAATTCTATTGGCTTGTTTTAGTTCACTCGAAGCAGATAGGGCTCTCTAGCGATATCCCAATTCGTTGGTCACTACTGACGTACGTCGAAGTTGACCGACTGAAAGGTAACTGACTGTGTTTATCTGAATAATCGCCAAGACAGGCATTTTGACATAATTTTGTATGTATTTGACCTTTAAGCGCAGTAAGTCACTCATTTTGGTACTTGTGACTCTGTTTGACTTCTGTCTCTGAGACGGAGCGTGGCTTGTTCGCTCCACTAATATAGATCAGTGGTGTGCGCTTTTGGTGTGAGCGCAAAACCTGCAGGAACCGGAGCGAATGAGATGAGTGAGAGAGGAGGTGCCCGCACAGGTGTGTGTCACTTCACCATCGGAGAGAAGAGAGCAAGAATGCGCATCTGACGTTATTGCCTGTGCGGCGCCACTGGTAACAATGGATCGGCTCAGAATTGGAAAGTAGTGAGACTGACCTGCTGGACTCGGTTGTGACCAACTAGAACTTTTAGCAAGACCAATGACCAAGTCTGAGTGCAAATACCAACGAGTCCAAGACAACAGAAAAACGTCCCGAGACCGGACTCGAGTACTACAGCACTTGCTTTGGTGCAATTTTCACAAACAATTGGTAAGTTTTCAAAACTCTTAGTACTAATAATCACAACATATCAAAAGTGCGCTTTTTTCAAACATTTCAGCATATTTTCATTTGTGTTAGTATAATACACAAAATCACAAAGTATCTGTCATGGATTGAACAGAGCAGGAGACATATGGATCCATGTGCAAGGCTTTATTACAGAAGCATGGTCAGAAAAAAAGCAAGGGTCAGATAAAGACACAGGTACATCTCAGGCAAGGCAAAGAATAATCCTAGGGCTGGCGTGGGTCTTCGATCGGCAAACAGTATCCAGAGGGCATGACAAGAGAGGTAATCCAATAACAAAAGCAGTAGTCTAGGCAAGGAGCAAACGATAAGACGAGAATCAAAGGCAAACAGGAAAACAGTCAATGAGGCAATACAACGAAACTAGACCAGGACTAGAACTAGGAACTTTACTCAAAAACTAGGAGGGCTCTGTAACATTGCTATCACTTACATGGTGATATGTGCAGACAATACTCGGCAGTAAGAAAGAGTAGTCCATGGCTTATGTAGCATGTCTGATGGGAATCAGCTGTGTAATCAGTGCATACAGCTGTGTGTCAGTGCAATGGATCATGGGAACTGTAGTCCGGGGTGAAGTACAAAATTTAGTGTAGTGCAAGAGTCCATGTGGTAAGCGGGTGACCTCTGGTGGTGAATGAACAGAAGTTCATAGACCGGATTCATGACAAGGAGCGGCTTCCAGAAGCTCCTAACTCATTAACATTCAGAAGGGGAGCGGAGGTGGAACAGGGGAAAGGATGGAGGGCCAAGTCCACGTGGCAGTGATGGGAATGGAGACTAGGGCAGAGTAGGATACCCAGATGAAATCGGTGAAGCAGGAAGCCCGGGCGAAGCAAGGAACCAGTGTAGAACCAGCAGAGCAGGAAACCTGGGTAAAGCAGGCAGAGCAGAAGACCACCTAGTCAGAGCAAAAGACCACCAGGCCAGAGTGGACGGAGCAGAAGAACACCAGGTCGGAGCAGACCGATCAAGAGACCATAGCCAAGACTAAGACCTAGGCAGAGCAGAGACAAAGTATTCATAGCCCCAAGGACCAAGGCAGGCAACACAAAGGGTTTGATCTCCTTAAAGATAACCGAGTGGACAGACAGATCAAAATCAGAGACTTTAGGGAGAACTGAAGGAGCAGACAGTTCGTAATTAAACTCATGGACTGACACTGGCAAAATAGATAGTTCATACGTGGGTACATTAAATGTAACTGGACAGATCATAAACGTGCTCAATGACTGAACCTGGACAGACAGTTCAAAATCTGGCTCATAGACTGAAACAGAATTGGCAGCTGGCATAACATTAGATAAGTTAACTGGGACTTCACTGGCAGACAATTCACCCACAGGGTCATTGGTGGAAACTGGACAGACGACACACTGACACACAAATCAGAATCACGAGCATTGATGGGAATTGGACTGGCTAGACAGACGGTTCAAAGACAGAAACTCGACAGGAAGATAAATCATATTAAAGCTCATTAATTAACATAGAACAGACAGTTCATTCTCAGACTTATTGGTCAAAACTGGACACACAAAGAGTTCAGGTTTATGACACCTCTAGAGGGTCTGCAGCAGATGCCACCACCTCTGGAGGTTCTGCAGTAGTACCATCAAAATACAGGGAGAGTTCAGCAACGGTTCTTTTGACCGTGATATGACAGGCTGAAAGTGAATTGCTGGGCACCACCACCACGCAAGGAGCTGAAGCGAGCGCCACTGCTTCGGGAGGCATAGCAACGAGGACAAGGCTCGTGGTGACGAGGCTCTCGAAGATCGGCGGAGACATGGCGAGGCTCTCGAAGATCAACTGGGACTTGACTGGGTGTTGTTGTGGCCACCATTTTGTGAGCGTGCTCTAGCGTGGCTGCCATCATACTAGTGAATGCAGGATTGCGTACCTCCGCAACACCCACAGTGAACGCTGAAACAACAGTCCAAAAAACATAATCCAAAAAACTACTCAGTGACGAACGAGGACCCTCATGAATCACTCTTGATTTTAGAGGCTGATTAAGGCAATCACAGATGAAGTCTATTAACATACAGTCCAGTAATTCTGAGCCATTAGCCAAAGCCAAATATTCCACAATATAACCCTTGAGTGATTGTGTGCCCTGCTTGAGCAAACTACGTTCATACCTGGCCAATGTTCCTTGGAAAAGCTGCTGGATCCTTGTGGGCCCGAGTATTCCGTTACGGATTGAACAGAGCAGGAGATGTACGGATCCACGTGCAAGGCTTTATTACAGAAGCATAGTAAGAAAACAAGCAAGGGTCAGATAATGACACAGGTACAACTCAGGCAAGGCAAAGAATAATCCTAGGGCTGGCGTGGGTCTTCGATTGGCAAACAGTATCCAGAGGGCTTGACAAGAGAGGTAATCCGATAACATAAGCAGTAGTCTAGGCGAGGAGCAAACAACAAGGCAAAAGAATCAAAGGCAAACAGGAAAGCAAAACAACGAAACTAGACCAGGACTAGAACTAGGAACTTTACACAAAAACTAGGAGAGGGCTCTATAACGTTGCTATCACTAACATAGCAATATGCGCAGACAATACTCAGCAGTAAGAAAAAGGAAGTCCATGGCTTATGTAGCATGTCTGATGGGAATCAACTGTGTAATCAGTGCATACAGCTGTGTGTCATCAGTGCAAGGGATCATGGGAACTGTAGTCCGGGGTGCAGTACAAAAGTTAGTGTAGTGCAAGAGTCCATGTGGTAGCGGGTGACCTCTGGTGGTGAGTGAACAGAAGTTCATAGACCGGATTCACGACAGTATCCTTTTCACTATGCAAAATAAGTGTTTCATCTGTATAAATGTTTCTCTCTTTTTTTTTTTTGGAAGAGAAAGGACAGCTCTTTGACAACTTTTGGGCAGTACCTTCAATTTATAACTTTCTTCAAGAACTTTAAAGTCCTGTCCAATTGTTCCCCAAAAATATTTATAAAATTCTGCTGTAAGTCCATCAAGGCCTAGTACTCGACCAGTTGAGAGTTGTTTTAGTACATCAGTTATTTCTTCAAAGGTAATGTTGGAGTCTAAAGTCCAAATTAAAAAAATAATTTGTAGTTGCATCCATAACATAGATAGAAGTAAACCATGCTTTTTGTTGTTGTTGTTGTTGTTTTATTCGCTTTGGTACTATTTTCACAAGTAAGGTGTACATTTTCAAAACTCTTAGTACAAAAATCCAAACTGATCACTCTTGTAACACAGCTAGTCATTCTTTCAAAACCTGATCTAATGCTTTCATCCTAGTTGTAGCTACATATTTTCATTCTACATAATCAATGTTTCAAAACACAAGATCATTATGATATGTAATGAGAACATTTGGTTTAATCACCGAAACACAACAGTATGTTCTTCTTTCAGTTTACTTCTTTTAACAATCAGTTAATTTAATAGCAAACAATGCAATATACAGGCTACAGATGCCACATTAGAAAATACACTTTTTATACTGTACAAACTGTATATTCTCTCCCCTAACCCTAAACCTACCCATCACAGAAAAAGTTTTGATATTTTAGATTTTCTAAAAAGATCATTTTGATTTATGCTTATAAATCAAAATTCTGACCTTGTGGGGACATTTTTTGGTCCCCATAACATGCTTTTGTTATGGGGACCAAAAAATGTCCCCACAAGGTCAGAATTTACTGGTATACTTGTGGGGACATTTGCCCATAACCTAGGGAACCATGACCATGACCACAAAAACACACTTTGAAGATAGTGGTTATAATCTAAGGAAACTATATCTATAGAATCTGTATCTATAAAAATCTGTAAGTGTACCAAATGATTCATTGATTAATCATTAAGATCAGTTGGATTAAATAATAGACAAATGTATTAAACTGAACAAAAAGAGATGCAAATGAAAAGTTTGATAGTAATAGCAATATGAAAGACAGTTACTGTGAATGAAACATTTATATAGATGAAATATGAATTCCCACCTCCCACCATTGAAGCAGATTTTCATAATTTCTTTTTTGTTCAGTCCAATAGTTCCAATTTTAATAGTTAAAAATTTTCATGGAAATCAAGATTCTCTAATAACTTATTACTAAATCTCCAATAAGAACAATGAGGGGTTGTTTGTGTTACAATAATTATTAAAGAAACTAAATGATGATCTGAAATAGCGATTGGGTTATGTTTGTCTCTGTTATTCTACTGCAGATTGTATTCTTGACGTAAAATCTATCTAAACGTGCTACACTAACCCCATTTTCTGTCACGTTAATCCATGTATATTGTTTAACTGCTTTATTTTTCTCTCTTTAAATATCAAAAAAACCCAAATTGTTTGGTAATCTCTCTTAAAGAGGCTGCTGAAAAAATGAGGTTCTCCTCCATTCCTATAGCAAGTAAAATCCAAAGTACAATTCCAATCACCTCCTATTACTAAAGATCCTCATTACAGTTTTTTTTTTTTTTTTTTTTTATTAATTGCTTTGGTCTTTTTTTTTTTACAAGCAATTAGTAAATTTTCAAAACTCTTAGTACTAATATCACGGCAGATCATCAAAAGTGCATTTTTTTTTTCAAACATTTCAGTATATTTTCAATTATGTACAATACACAAAATCACAAAGTATCCTTTTCACTGCAAAATAAATGTTTCATCTATATAAATGTCTCATTCACAGTAACTGCCTTTCTTAATGCTATTACTATCAAACTTTTCATTTGCATCTTTTTTTGTTCAGTTTAATACATTTGTCTATTATTTAATCCAACTGAACTTAATGGTTAATCAATGAATCATTCGGTACACCTATAGATTTCTATAGATATCGATTCTATAGGCATAGTAACTTATTTGCAATTTCTGATATGGATAATCAAATGTAATGAATTCTTTTTACATAATAAGAAATTTATCTTAGATGATAACCACAATTTTTAAAGTGTGTGTGGTTCTGGTAAACACTGTTATGAACCAAATCTCCCAACAAGGATGGTAATACCAGTCATTTTGGACCTTGTTTGTTTTTTTTTGTTTTTTTTTGTTTTTTTTTTGGTCCTCATGAGGAAAACTATGGAAGCCCGTTTCCGCCACTAAATAAAAAAAAATAAAAAGAGTAATTGCGACTTTTTATCTCAGAATTCTGACTTTTTATCTCGCAATTGCGAGTTTATATCTCACAATTGCGAGTTATAAAGTCAGAATTCTGAGATATAAAGTCGCAATTGCGTGATACAAAGTCAGAATTCTGAGATATAAAGTCGCAATTGCGTGATATAAAGTCAGAATTCTGAGATATAAAGTCGCAATTGCGTTATATAAAGTCAGAATTCAGAATTTTTTCTCGCAATTCTGACTTTTCTCGCAATTGCGAGTTATAAAGTCAGAATTCTGAGATATAAAGTCGCAATTGCGTGATATAAAGTCAGAATTCTGAGATATAAACTCGCAATTCTGACTTTTTTTCTCGCAATTGCGAGTTATAAAGTCAGAATTCTGAGATATAAAAGTCGCAATTGCGTGATATAAAGTCACAATTGCGTGATATAAAGTCAGAATTCTGACTTTTTTTTTCTCGCAATTCTTACTTTTTTCCTCACAATTGTGTGAAACTTTATTTCTCACAGTTCTTACTTGTGTTTCCTTTCATTGCGAGTGACCATCAGGATTGCTGCTTCGTTATTATTATACATAAAATGGAAGACATCATAAAGGATTATTTTTAGCGCGGATTTACCAATAAAGAAATTTTGATATTATTGGAGGAGGCACATAACATGAAGATTAGTCTCCGGACATTAGAGAGAACATTATGCAGGAATATGCATAGTATAGCATGTTTCCACGGTAACCTTGTACATGAGTACAGCGTTTCCAGGAGAAAAAAACAGCTTTTACTGCCATCTAGTGGGCTTAATACTAAAACTCATCATATTTCATATAATTTCAAATCATATTTCATTAACTTTTGTAACTGCAACTCAAGTCTGGTGGCTCCATAAAAGGGGGCATTCAAGGGTAGAATTACAATTACAAAATTACAGTGGAAGTATTTGGTGAATAAAAGTTGTTTTTAACAGAATTGGATACACTAATGAATTTGACAAGTTTTGAGCGAATGTGTTGTGATTACACAATAATACCAATATAATAGTAATAGTAATAATAATAAGAATCAGCTGTGGCGGAGGCGCAATAAAACAGATGAAGCTGAAGTGGTACATTTTATACACCAACAGCTTCAGACATCAGGACTGCAGCACGGCTATCGTTGGATGTCCGGAATTGTTAGACAGAGAAACTGTCCGTCAGTTAATTACAAGAAAAAAAGTCCGAATTCTGAGATATAAACTCGCAACTGCGTGACATAAAGTCAGAATTCTGAGATAAAAACTTGCAATTCTAACTTTTTTTCTCGCAATTGCGAGTTTATATCTCAGAATTCTGACTTTATATCACGCAATTGCGACTTTATATCTCAGAATTCTGACTTTATATCACGCAATTGCGACTTTATATCTCAGAATTCTGACTTTATAACTCGCAATTGCGAGAAAAAAAGTCAGACTTGCGAGAAAAAAAGTCAGAATTCTGACTTTATATCACGCAATTGCGACTTTATATCTCAGAATTCTGACTTTATAACTCGCAATTGCGAGAAAAAGTCAGAATTGCAAAAAAAAGTCAGAATTCTGACTTTATATCACGCAATTGCGAATTTATATCTCAGAATTCTGACTTTATAACTCGCAATTGCGAGAAAAAAAGTTAGAATTGCGAGAAAAAAAGTCAGAATTCTGACTTTATATCACGCAATTGCGACTTTATATCTCAGAATTCTGACTTTATATCACGTAATTGCGACTTTATATCTCAGAATTCTGACTTTATATCACGCAATTGCGACTTTATATCTCAGAATTCTGACTTTATAACTCGCAATTGTGAGAAAAGTCGCAATTACTCTTTTTATTTTTTTATTTAGTGGCGGAAATGGGCTTCCATAGAAAACAGCTTATAAATCATACAAAATTATATTTTTATAAAATGTAAAAATGCAGAAAGTTTTCTGTGATGGGTAGGTCTAGGGATAGGGGATATAATATACCATTTATACAGTATTAAAATCATTATGTTTATGGAAAATCCCTATAAAACATGGAAAACCAACGTGTGTGTGTGTTCTTGTATATATGGTTTATGAGGACACAAATGTGTATAATAACATGGGTATTACAACATAAACATGATTTACAGGAAGTGTCCTCATAAACCAAAACAAAAAAAAACTTACTAAACTGTGTTTTTTTTAATAAAAAAATGCAGACAGTTTCCTGTGATGGGTAGGTTTAGGGGTAGGGGTAGTGTAGGAGGATAGAATGTACAGTTTGTACAGTATAAAAACCATTATGTCTATGGAGAGTCCCCATAAACCATACATACAAGTATGTGTGTGTGTGTGTGTGTGTGTGTGTGTGTGTGTGTGTGTGTGTGTGAGTGTGTGTGAGTGAGTGTGTGAGTGAGAGAGAGAGAGAGAGAGAGAGAGAGAGAGAGAGAGAGAACAGAGCGGGACAGAGTACAAGGGAAAAGGAACAGTCAATGACTGTACAGTATAGGTCACTGTGATTTTGCCAAGTAAGACATGTTCCTGGATCAACATATTTTGTTGATCCTGGAACAACATTCCTATCCAAAAATTTAGTCCTAACCTTTTCCCAACCCCTAAAGTAACCCTACCCATAACTTATCCTTAAAATCAGAGGGAAAGGATAGTTGAATAACACTGTTGTGGAAGCACCTAACCCAGGTTGTAAGCCTAAACTTGACATAAATGGTAAACTTGTCCCTCAAATCTGGTCAACAAAGATGTTGATCCAGGAACATGTTGTACTTGGTGAAATCACGTTCACCGTCTACCCCCGTGGGGGAAGAGCTATCTCTAGCAACGTTTACATGTACACGTTTTTTGTTTTTTTTTGTTTTTTTTTGTTTTTGTCATTCCGATTAAAATCAATTTTGTTTGAAAGATTCGGTGGACTGTTTACATGAGACGTTATCTAATCCGATATGGTGTTTACATGTGCCGGCGCTTTCAATCGGAGTGACTTTGTGACATGAGCATATTAGCCTATGTCCCGTTTGCCGCCTTGTATTCCTGTCAACATGGAGTTCCATTATTTCTTATGTGCTCTATTTTTATGTAAAGTATTGCTCTCAATCAAGCAACAGCATGAATTTGAAGCATATTACTGTAAGGTATGAGGAAAAAATGGAGCACAGGAAGCTGACCTTTTTGGTGGCTGTGCATCTCTAAGGAGCATCTCAATACTACCCCTCCAAGTTCCTTCAGTGTATTTAATAAATGTGTTGTTTCAGTTCTACTCTAGTTTGATTTTGCCGCCACCATTTTGCATTCTGACAACCCCTCTTGACGCGATGACGTAGATGCAAAGTAATCAGTTTAGCATGAATTTTTTATTTTGTTAGGTTTATAGAAAGGTTTATCTCACCCCTCTCAAACCGATTACAATTTAATTTGGTTTGGGCATTTTTATTCCAATTAAGGTGTTTATATGGAGCATTTTCATTCGGATTGGACATTTAAACTGATTACAATGCACAATTTAAACACAACTTCCGTGGCTTCAGAATGGTTTCAGGTGCGTTCCCGAGGCAGGTACAATGATTGAGGAGGTGCTGTTAGCAACAAGAGAACAGGTAGGCCATGAAAACATTATTTCTGCAACTCGTATGAAGGCAGTTGTCATGTCTTTTTTTTTTTTTTTTTTTGAACAACTGGTAATCAGGATAATTAAAAGTGGCATTTGGGTGAAGGAAACGTTTGTACCTGTTACACCTCTTTATGCTCCAGCTTCAAAAGTGACAATTTCCAACGTGCCCCCTTTTGTGAAAGATGATGCGATCGTGTGAGAATTAACTCGGTTTGGAAAGATGGTTAGTGCTGTAAAAATGATTCATTTGGGTTGCAAATCTGCTGAACTTAAGCATGTACTGTCTTTTAGACAACAAACACTAGATGTTTCGTTTCGAGTGACGTGGAGATAGTTCTTATATGTGACCCTGGACCACAAAACCAGTTATAAGTCGCAAGGATATATTTGTAGCAATAGCCAACAAAACATTGTATGGGTCAAAATTAGCGATTTTTTTCTTTTATAAAATCGTTAGGATATTAAGTAAAG
The DNA here is from genome assembly GCA_037950675.1 of Hypophthalmichthys molitrix. NCBI lineage: Eukaryota > Metazoa > Chordata > Actinopteri > Cypriniformes > Xenocyprididae > Hypophthalmichthys > Hypophthalmichthys molitrix. The sequence continues at coordinate 12,832,284 of CM075493.1, read as the reverse complement.
ATCATGTTACATGAAGATATTTTGTAAATTTCCTAACTAAATATTCCAAAAAATTATTTTTGTGAGTGGATATGCATTGCTAAGGACTTCATTTGAACAACTTTAAAAGTGATTTTTCCGAATATTTAGATTTTTTTCTTTCTTTTTTTCTTTTTTTTTTTTTTTTTGCACCCTCAGATTCCAGATATTCAAATAGTTGTATCTCGGCAAAATATTGTCCTATCCTAACAAACCATACATCAATGGAAAGCTTATTTATTCAGTTTTCAATTTCAAAAAATGTACCTTTATGACTGGTTTTGTGGTCCATGGTCACATATGGTTTATGTGAGTACTGATAATTTGCATTGTTTTGAGTGTGGAGATATCTGCCACAAGAGATTTTCTTGCCCTCATAAACAACAGGCCGTGGAAGAAGCAGGGACGTCAGGTATGACGAGTGAGAAAAGTGTAGATACTGGGGTAGAAAAGCCGTTGAGTGATGCAGGTGCTCAAAAAGAGGATAGAGATGCAAAAGGAGAAAATGAAGCTGGTGATAAAGTAAAGGTGAGTGTAAACGCGCTTGAAAGTACTGAGGGTAGAAACGAAGAAATTCATCTAATGGCTGTATCTTTACTGGTGCTTTAAGCTACAAGGAGGATGGGATGCAAGAAGCACAGGTTCAAATGATGAAGCATAAAAAGAGTCTGAAGACGAGATTATTAGAGATGATGATTCATGCATTAATGTAGATGTCAGTAGATATGGAGATTTTTATTCTGTTTAGCAGATAAATCATTTTCTAGATGAAACTAAGAGAAGGAGTGTTGATATTGAGGTTTTTCCTGATCTAGAGAAATGAAAAGCTCATAAAGAATGTAGCGTTGAGGTTTTGTCACAGCAAAAAAGGTTCAGATTAAAGAAATATTTGACAACAGTCAGACAAAAAATTAAAAAGAATAAGGGTAAATGTAGGTCAACTAGAACTAACTCTAAATAAATGCACATGGGGATCTGGCCTTTTCTGTGTTTCTTTCTTTGCTTTTCTTTTTCCTTTCACCTGTTTATATGGATGTTCTTAGAGTAGGATCCTTTAATGTTAAAGTTGAAAGAAACAAGTTGTGTTTTTACAAGAACACATAGTGACGAAGATAATGAAACTGATTGGGAAACGTGGTGGGAGGGAGATCATGTTTTGAGTTATGGCACCAACCTTTGTGCAGGGGTAGTAATATTATTTTCACCCAGATGTAAAGAAAAAAGATTTGTCTAAAAGTGAGATGGAGAAAGGGCGCCTACTTGCTTTCAGAGTAGAAATAAAAAATAAAGTTCCCTTTTAGTCGGTCACGTTCGACGTACGTCAGTAGTGACTGATGAATTGGGATATCGCAGAGAGCCCTATCAGCTTTGAGTGAAACTAAAACAAGCCAAAACAATGCGCACTGCCCCCACCAGGTGGGTATAAATATGGAAGCGGATGCAATCGCACTCTGTCTTTCGCTTCAGAGTCAACCTGTGTGTTCCTGCTATTGACTGAGAGTGAACTTCTCAAGCCTGTGAAGAGCCTTTGTTTGTAGTGCTGGTGTTAAGGCATCCTACAGCGAAGCCGCGAGCTTTCACGGAGTGAGCTTCCTCGAGCTATTATACAGCTCTCAACTGCTGTTTTCACAGCATTGTTTTCTGCTGTTTGGTTTGCGATTTGGGCCGGTTCCTCTGTGCGTGTGACTCAGGGAGTGGTGTACCTGCAGTCACATCGTGGCTGTTCCCTGTGTGCTTCAGCACAAAGAACAAAAGCTTCACAGACAAACACTACGTCTTTTTTAAAGATGTCATTTCGTTTCATGATCTGGCAGCTTTTCGGGGCTGCACAGATAGATCTGTTTGCCTTTCCGTACACAGCCCATTGCCAATTGTTTTATTCCCTGACAGAGGGCACTCTCGGCACGGATGCTCTGACACACAGCTGGCCCTGGTTCCTACGCAAATATGCGTTTCCCCCAATTTGCCTGCTTTCACAGCTCCTGTGCAAAGTCAGGGAGGACGAGGAGCAGGTCTTGCTAGTGACTCCATATTGGCCCACTCGGACCTGGTTTTCAGAACTGGTTTTCACCCAACACCTTCGCTAGATTCTATAGCCTTCGTGTAGAACCGGTATCTTCCCGTGTACTCGCTTCCAGTAGCCAGTAATGCGAAGAACCCATTCTAGTGTCTGCTTGCTATGCCACTCCCACCCCCAGGGCCGGATACGTGCATCCATTGCTCCAGTAGTGTTCCCCACTTGGCGAACCCTGTCGAGTTCCTCCGCCTCCCCTTGCGGCTCGGACATTGCGGAGTGTCTAATGCTAGGCCAAACGTCTGTCTCTGACGTTGATGTTTGGCTGAGTGCCATATGTTGTGATCCCTCCACGTGAGTGGTCCCATATGTGTATTGTCCACAGTCAAACTCTCTACGGTGAGCCTGTGTCTATCCCTTAGCAGAACCAGCTCTGCTGTCACCTGTCAGATGAGTCTCCCCCTATCTCTAGGCTGGAGCCATCCCAGGGACTCCATATGTGCACTGCCCACGGCCAGTCCATATGTGTATTTCCACGTAATACCTCCCCTGCAGGGTAGGTTGTGGCCTCCGCAGCGTCCCCTATGGTTTCGCTTCCCCAGTGTTGTCTAAGTCTTACTGTAGTGGGTCTTGCGGAACAGCAGTAGACTCTCTGCGTGAGCTCGCCCCCTTCTCTGCCCCAAGGTGCACTTATGCTGGGTGCTGGAAGTGGTCAGTAACTGTGGTGTTTTATTTGGGATCCCAATTTGTCAGTCACTACGTATGTAACCCTCATTCCCTAACGCCACATTCCCCGTTGCCACAGTTCCTGTGCCTTCGCTGTAGTGCAGACTCAAGGTTGTCTCCTTAGCGAACGGTGACATTATGCAAATATCGCACGCCAATTCCATTGGCTTGTTTTAGTTTCACTCGAAGCTGATAGGGCTCTCTGGTGATATCCCAATTCGTAGGTCACTACTGACGTACGTCTCTGTTCCTTCCTTCAGGGAACAAGGGTTACATACGTAACCGAGACGTTTTTGTTTTAATAAATGTTTATGCTCCTACAACAGGTAGAGAGAGGATTGTTTTTTTCCCCCCTTAAACTTAAAGATGTGGTTACTTATTATATTACAGGTTTTTTTTTTTTCTTTTTTTTTTTCCTTTGGTACTATACCAATAAAGTGTATATTTTCAAAACTCTTAGTACAAAACTCCAAACTGATCACACTTGTAACAAAGCTAGTCATTCTTTCAAAACCTGATCTCATGCTTTTGTTCTAGTTCTACAAATTTTCATTCTACAGAATCACTGTTTCAAAACACAAGATCATTGTGATATGAAATGAGAACATTTGGTCACCAAACCACAACAGTATGTTCTTCTTTCAGTTTAACACTTTTAACAGTCACTTAATACAATAGCAAACAATGCAAGATACATGTTTCAAGTCCCCCTTGTTGCTGAAATAATTACACAGGCTACAGATGCCACAATTAGAAAATACACTTACATTACCTAAATTACACAATTGACATAAAATCCATAATGTTTGTAATAGTATTTATTCAGAGTGTTATTAAAAGGTGTAAAGTATTACAGAGTCATAAGGTTTTGTGTAGAACAGTGTTTGTTGCCAATACAGTAAATGTTCTCACTGTGCCATATGATTGAATCTATACTTTAGTTGAAATTTATAAGGGTGAGTTACAGTAATGTGGTAGTCTCTACCATGGTAAATACCTCTGTTTACAGTATCACATTACACACTAATGTAAAATGATGCCATCTGTTCCCTTCTTCTGATGCATCTTTGATCAATCTGATGTTATACCGTACATATATATATATATATATATATATATATATATATATATATGAGACCAGAGTATAGATTCCCAGAGGTCTATATTTCAGTAAATATGGGCCTTGGAATAGGCTAGCTGACTTTATTGTGCTTTGACTACAGTGAGTAGTTCACAACCATGCATGTCACTTCTGCAGGCTGCATCTTACTCTGTGAGATCAACAGTCACTCTTTTCATAGCTTTTGCTGGCTCTGAGACACATGCTTAGTATTTCTCCTGCTCTTTGTCTAGCAAGAAAAAAAAAAAAAAAAAAAAAAAAAAAAATCACTCATCACTAAATGAAAGCTTAAAATGAAGGCCTGATTGTTTCAGGGGCCTTGTCACAGGTCTATTGATTTTGAAATTCTGTGTTACTTTTGCTATATTTTCACACTTAAAACAATGATTTGGTAATCCTCTTGTACCACTGTCATCTTTTGTGCAAATAAATAAGTCTCCTGACAGTTCTCTCCCAAGTGGTTTCATTTTTGTCAGTATTAAGTCTGAGAATGATTCAGTGGGCTATATAACACTTAATTTTTAAGAAATTACTTCTCTTTAAATGTTTTGGTTCATCATACTTACCTTTTAATCAAAAATTGCCTTAAACTTATACCTTTTTTTTTTTTTTAATTTAGCTCTATATAGTAAATGTGTATATTATATATATATATATATATATATATATATATATATATATATATATAGGACTGATAGTGGTTAATAAAGTCATAATTGTATGTGAGAGAGTCAAATGTGTATATTATATATATATATATATATATTTAAGTTTGTTTTATGAAACAGAATTCGCTGACAATAAGTCTGACTAACTAAAATAAGCCTGGCTTGTTTTCTAATCTTGTTTTATGAAACAGCCCTCCAATCTCTTCAGGAAGCTGGTTCCAGCTGCAGCTGGTGTAACAGCTAAAAGCAGACTCTCCTAGGAGGAGTATATCAAATTCCAGAGCATGCGTTTTTCAAACAACCCATAGTAACCAACTTCCTGTTGAGCTGGCATATAACTTAGAGCATGAAAGTTGTTCGGCCCGATGAGGTCTATATGTCTATAGACCATTCAAGGGGGTGCTGTCAAGCCCCCCGCCACGCCCGGGTACCAGCTTCTACCCGGCCCTAATGGCCGCGGATTCCGATGCGTGTGGAAAGTTTCAATAGTTTTTGAGCATGGTAAGGACCCCAAACGTGGCGAATAGTCAAAAATAGCTGCAAGCAGTGATGACGGGCCCAAGCCTGGTGGCACCGCCACCCCGGCGGCGTCAGGGCAACTGTACACGGCAATGGGCATTTAAAACGGTTAAACATAAAAGGACTAAGTAAAATTCACACCACATTTACTGCAGCAGCTGATGCTCCTATGATCACAAACCACAACAGCCACATCCATGAGGTCATTTAAATTTACATTTACATTTACATTTATTCATTTGGCAGACGCTTTTATCCAAAGCGACTTACAAGTGAGGAATACAGTAAGCGAGTCATCATGACGAGGCAAATAGGGACAAGAAGTGCTCACAATACAAGTTTTAGGCAGTGCTCAGAGTATCATAAGCTACAATAGAGAGAGATTAAAGGAAGTGAAGGAAGCAAAGAAAGGTAGGATAGAAAGGTATAGAATTTTTTTTTTTTTTTTTTTTTTTTTAAGATGAGGATAAGTGCTCACGAAAGAGATGAGTTTTCAGCTGACTTTTGAATATTGCCAGGGATTCTGCATTGCGGATGAAGGCAGGAAGATCATTCCACCAGCGAGGGACAGTGAACGAGAATGTCCTGGAGAGTGATTTCGTGCCTCTCTGTGATGGTACCACGAGCCTTCGCTCCTTTAGTGAGCGTAGGCTTCTGGTCGGAGTGTAGATTCGTAAGAGTGAGTGGAAGTAGGAGGGTGCTGAGCCTGTGGTAGATCTGTAAGCAAGCGTCAACGCCTTGAATTTGATGCGAGCAGCAAGTGGTAGCCAGTGCAGAGAGATGAAGAGAGGCGTGACGTGGGCTCTTTTGGGCTCGTTAAAGACGAGACGTGCTGCAGTGTTCTGAATCATTTGAAGAGGCTTGATTGTGCATGATGGCAGTCCAGCCAGAAGAGCATTGCAGTAATCAAGCCTAGAAATGACCAGGGCCTGGACAAGGAGTTGTGTTGCATGTTCTGTTAGAAAGGGCCTGATTTTCCTGATGTTGTATAGTGCAAATCTGCATGACCGAGCTGTCTTTGCAATGTGGTCTTTGAAGGTCAGTTGGTCATCAAGGATTACTCCAAGATTTCTGGCCGAATTTGATGGGGTAATTGAGGATGTACCTAGCTGGATGCTGAAATCATGATTTAGAGTCGAATTGGCAGGGAAGACGAGAAGCTCAGTCTTAGCCAGGTTGAGCTGCAGATGATGTTCTTTCATCCATGCCGAGATGTCCGCCAGACAGCTTGAGATTCGTGTAGGTACTGTGGGATCATCTGGTTGGAATGAAAGGAAGAGTTGTGTGTCATCAGCATAGCAATGGTAGGAGAAACCATGTGCCTGTATGATGGGACCAAGTGATGTAGTGTAAATGGAGAAGAGGAGGGGTCCAAGAACTGAACCCTGAGGAACCCCCGTGGTCAGTTGATGAGCTTCGGATACCTCCCCTCTCCAGGCAACCCTGAAAGACCTTCCTGTGAGATAGGATTCAAACCAGTGAAGTGGAGTACCTGTGATGCCCAGTGATGAGAGGGTGGACAGGAGGATCTGATGATTCACCGTGTCAAAGGCAGCAGATAGATCGAGCAGAATGAGAACTGATGATTTGGAATCAGCCTTTGCAATCCGCAAGGATTCAGTGACCGCCAGTAGTGCAGTCTCGGTTGAGTGGCCGCTCTTGAAACCAGATTGATTGGCATCCAATTGATTGCTCTGTGAGAGGAAAGATGACACCTGGTTGAAAACAACTCGTTCAAGTGTTTTTGCTATGAATGGTAGGAGAGAAACAGGTCTGTAGCTGTCTACAAGTGACGTGTTTAATGTGGGTTTTTTAAGCAGTGGGGTTACCCGAGCCTGCTTGAATGTGTTAGGGAAAGTGCCAGTGTGGAGAGATGTGTTGATAATGTGTGTAAGTGCTGGTGCAATTGTAGGAGCGATGGCTTGTAGAAGGTGTGAGGGGATGGGATCAAGAGGGCAGGTGGTGGGATGGCTGGAGAGAAGGAGTTTGGATACTTCTGTCTCTGTGAGGGGAGAGAATGAAGAGAGGTGTGTGGCTGTGTATGTGGATGGTCTGAGTTCCTGTGTGTGTGGAGCGGAGAACTGACTGCTGATTGTAGTGGTTTTCTTAGTGAAAAAATTAGCAAAATTATCAGCAGTTAGGGAGGAGGTGGGTGGTGGTGGAGGGGGACAGAGGAGAGAGTTGAATGTTTTGAAAAGTGAGCGTGTGTTTGAAGCGCTGTTGATTTTGTTGTGGAAATAGGAAGATTTAGCAGCATGAATTTCAGCCGAAAAGGATGAGAGCAGGGATTGATAGCTACCTAGGTCAGATTGGTCTTTTGATTTGTGCCATTTCCTCTCTGCAATCCTGAGTTTGGTCCGGTGTTCACGAAGAACATCAGATAACCAGGGATTAGAGGGAGTGGCACGTGCAGGCCTGGATGACAGAGGACAAATGCTATCTAGAGATGAAGTTAAGGTGGAACATAGAGTGTCAGTTGCTGTATTCACATCCAGAGATGAGAATTGTGTGGGTGAGGGAAGGGAGGATGATACAGCAGAGGAAAGATGAGAAGAAGAAAGAGAGCGCAGGTTTCGTCTAAAGGTAACTGGTAGAGGGGTTGGTGGTGAACAAATAGGGAGTTGTAGACTAAAGGTGATGAAGAAATGATCGGAAATGTGCAGAGGTTTTACCAAAATGTTGTCAGTGATGCAGTTGCGTGTGTAAATGAGGTCAAGTTGGTTGCCAGATTTGTGTGTACTTGTGGTGATAAGCCGATTTATATTTAGATTAATATCATGTCATAGGATGTCATAGGTCACTTTGAAATGAGTGCAGTTATCTTTTGCAGCTCAAAATTTTGTAAGTCTAAATCTAGTGTTTATCTTAAGTTTTTTATATATATTTTTCTAAACCATTAAAAGTGTCACTAATACTTTTTCCTGCTCCTGACTTGAGTGCATCATCTTCTTATTCTCCTCACATAAATGATTACATTTCGATGACTTGCATTTCTTACCTACTGCAGAAACCACCACAGGTTCATCAATGCCGTCAAAATTATTATTTTTGTTGATCACAAAGTACAAAGCAGATAAGGAAAACAAGGATGCTGGGTTTATTGAGAGCGCTGCCATTACTGTTTAAAGTGCGTGGAATGGTGCGCTGTGATTGGTTGAGCGGATATATCGCATTCTGCGGAGAAGGGAGAGTGCCGTTTGTCACGTTTTGGAAAGAAAGGGAGAAAACATGACAGAATAACATGACGGATATCGCATTTTGCGCAAAATTAATAAATTACTTTTCAATACCGACCAGATACAATACTGATTTTGGCAGAAACTGTTTTGGAACAAAACTCTTCAAATAGTCTTTGATAATCTCTTAATATATACATTCAAATGTTATACTAACTAAAGGCATTTATAGCAAAGTCCTCATTAGCATTTAAAAATGTTATACGTCCAGATGAATTTATCTTAAGGTCTTAATTAATTTATCTTTTACGTTATTAACCAGATTATTAAACTAATGCCTTTATTTTGTTATACAAATTTATAGAAGAGAAGGCCTAAGAGATTTCCTATCCTATAATGCAGTCAAAAGGACACAGCAATGAAAGGGTTAAACCTGCAAGACTCTAAAACACACACACACACACACACACACAGAGAGAGAGAGAGAGACACACACACACACACACACACGGAGGCAGAATAGTTGGAGCCTGACCAGTTAGTTGAGTCAGATGATTCAATAATATTTTAAACAATAAGAATAAAATATACTGTATACTGTAACAGAAAATAGGCTTTGATCATCTCTAAATATATACATTAAAATATAGTATTAACTAAAGCCTTTTATAACAAAAAACAGTACTTGTCTTCTCAACACTGTTTAAAAATAGATATTTGCTGCCCTCTTGTGCTTATTCTACATATGACATTTTAATATATGACAATATTATTTTAATTATTTTAACCAAAGAGCAGTTATCTGCCTAATTTAAACTTACTCATACTTCTTGTAATTTTAAATCATTTTCTTGTAAAAATGATTTAAAATGTGTTTATTTATAATATTTGTATTATTATAGGAGAAGTATATCAAATTCCAGAGCATGCGTTTTTGAGCGTGTTAATGGCCCCGAAAGTGCTCTGAGAAATCCAATATGTGTACCGAGTTTGTTGACTGTAGGTAAAACTAACCCCCCACTTTTGTCAAAAGGTGGCGCTATAGAGGCCCTGCTCCCTGCCCGTTTCTATGGTTTTGCCCATGTCCACTGGTTGACATCTCTGATGTGTGTATTGAGTTTCATGCAATTTGAAGCATGTTAAGAGTCTCAAAAGCCTCCAAAACTAAAATTAAAGTTTGATGCATTGCCATGGCAACAGTGTTTGAGATATCACAATTCTTTTCAAAGGTCTACATTCACCATGTCTTGACATTATTCTGGTGAAGTTTGAAGCAAATCGGATAAAAATAAGAGGGTGATCTAAAAGCATTTTTAAAGTGACACACTTCTGGCTGCCAGTTGGTGGTGCTATAACTTTGACTCACAGTAGTCACATCCATGTGATCAGCCTCGTACAATGAACACACAGCTGAAGTTTTATAAAAATCAATCAATGTATGATAAAGTTATAACACATTTCCTGTTTCCCTTTTCTCACCATAAATTCGTTGCCTCGCCGCGGCCAAACCATTCGAGATATCAAAAATCCGCTGGCAATTTTTCATCATCAGTGTCTTGACTTCATGCTGACCGAGTTTGGTGGTGATCGGATTAATCGCCTATGAGGAGTATATCAAATTCCAGAGCATGTGTTTTTCAAACAACCCATAATAACGGACTTCCTGTTGAGTTGGCGTATAACTTAGAGCACGAAAGTTGTTAGGCCCGATGAGATCTATATGTGTAGCAAGTTTCATACTAATGCTTGCAAGTGTGTTTGATATATGGACCAAGTTTCGGAGCCCATTCAAGGGGACGCTGTTGAGCTCCCCTGACACGCCCGGGTACCAGCTTCTGCCCGGCCCTGATGGCCATGGATTCCGATGTGTGTGCAAAGTTTCAAGAGTTTGAGCATAGTAAGGGCCCCAAAAGTGCCCAAATAGTCAGAAAAAAATAAAAAATAATAATAATCCTAAAGAAAAAAATAGGGCCTCCTCCTTCGGATTGGGCCCTAAATATAGCTGCAAACAGTGATGACGGGCCCAAGCCCGGTGGCACCGCCACCCCAGTGGCTTCAGAGCAACTGTGCACAGCGGGCAATGAGCATTTAAAACAGTTAAACATAAAAGGTCTATGTCAAATTCAGACCACATTTACTGCAGCAGCTGGTGCCAATATGATCACAAACCACAACACCCACATCCATGAGATTGTTTAAATTTAGATGAATTTCATGTCACAGCCACTTTTATAATCATGTGAAATTTACTTAAAGAGGTTTTTTTTTAATAAATTTGAATTATATCAATAAATAATTAATTTTAAAATAATTTTAATTGTAAAAATAATAATTGTCTTAATACTTAATAATACTTAATACTGTCTTAATAGTGATAGTGTCATTGTTCAATTTCAAATGATTGTGAAGTTATCATTTGCAGTTCATTAATAAATGGGTAATCAGTAAAAGGGTAAATACCACTAATCAAGACTGTAACACACACACACACAGGCAATTTTACATCTTCAGTGTCTTGACTTCATGCTGACTGAGTTTGGTGGTGATCGGATTAATCACCTAGGAGGAGTATATCAAATTCCAGAGCATGTGTTTTTCAAACAACCCATAATAGCTGACTTCCTGTTGGCCTGGCGTATAACTTAGAGCACGAAAGTTGTTAGGCCTGATGAGGTCTATATGTGTACTGAGTTTCATACTAATGCATGCAAGCGTGCTTGATATATGGACCAAGTTTTTGCACCCCGTTCAAGGGGGCGCTGTTGAGCCCCCCTGCCACGCCCGGGTACCAGCCTCTGTGGCGTCCTAAAGTGTGTGCCAATTTCAAGAGTTTTTGAGCATGTTAAGGCCCCCCAAAAGCCCCGAATGACAGAAAAAAAAAAAAAATTAAAGCTGCAAGCAGCGATGAAAGGGCCCTCACACCCGGGCTCACCGCCACCCGTTGGCTTTAGGAAAACAGTGAACAGTGGGTGACATGCATGTAAGCGAATAAATACAGGAGAATTATGGCATTTAAAAGTCATTTAAGTCATTTAAAAGTGCCAGACTTCCTGCTGCCAACAGGTGGCGCTTTGACCATAACTGAATATTGCCATGTTGATGTCTTCAGGCCAGGACTACTATCGAACATGTAAAGTTTAGAGCAGATCGGACATTGTATGCCTGAGTTACAACAACTTCCTGTTTCGTGGCGTTAATCACATACATTAGCACTCAGTCAAGTGTTGCATGATTTAACATATTTCTAGTATGTTTGGTACTTCTTGGCATATAAAAATGTCAGGGAGTGAATTACAGTGTAAAGCATGCCATTTCCTGTTGCCAGCAGGTGGCACTATGACTAACAGAATATTGGCATATAGATGTCTTTAGGCCAGGACTCTTATCACACATGTGAAGTTTGGGGCTGATCAGACACTGTATGCTTAAGTTACAACAACTTCCTGTTTCATAATGATAATAGCATGTTTTAACAGTCAGCTAGGTGTTGCTAGCATGATTTAGAATGTTTCTAGCATGTTTAGTACTCAATTGCATATTTTAGTATGTTGCTAGTAGTGCACCACATTGTTAAAAATGTCACTTCCTGTTGCCAGTGGGTGGCGCTATTACTATAACTGAATATTGTCAGATAGATGTGTTCAGGGCAGGACTCTTATCAAATGTGTGAAGTTTGGGGTAGATTGGACATTGCATGCCTGAGTTACAGCAACTTCCTCTTTCACTGTATTAATAGCATGCTTTAGCACTTAGCTAAATGTTTTGCTAACATTTTTCTAGCATGTTGCTAGCCTGTTTAATACTTGCTGGCACATTTTAATATGCTGTTAGGAGTCCATAACAGTGTTAAACATGTCACTTCCTGTTGCCTGCAGGTGGCGCTATGACTATAACTGAATATGGGCATGGACATGTGTTCAGGACAGGATTTTTATCAAGTGTGTGAAGTTTGGGGCAGATCGGACATTGTTTGCCTTAGTTACAGCAACTTCCTGTTTCATGGCGAAACATCAAAATTTGTCAGGCCGCCAGGGACACCCTTT